>KZ308307.1:971588-1070857 GCA_000376725.2 Ladona fulva
TAAGATCATCCTGGAAAACCATGTTAGAGCTTATTTTTGAGGAAATGAAGTATTTTTCTCCATATTGAAAATTGTATAATAAGTAATACCTTTGTTTTATAGTAAATTGAACTATGGAAAAGCATCTGTGTACAAGGATTTTTGTCAAGCCTTAGATAAGGATTTGGAAAACTGTCTGGTCAGTGATTTAAAGGTAATTGACTATTTTTTAAGTCACACTTTAGTTGACTTATTATTTTACATCTCAATTATCACAAATGGATTTATATGATTTTTAATCCCATTATTTCAGTTATGCCAAGAAGATGATATATCCATGTTTTGCTGGTTAGTGCCTGAAGTATACAATCAGTTCCAGTCTGTAGCAGTTGGTCAGGCTGACCTCCTCCAGCTTGTGGTATCTGCTGTAGATGCCCGTCAACTGCAGGATTTAGTCTGTCACATTCTTCAAGGAAGACTAATAATGTTTAGAGGAGATTCCTTCCTTGCTGCCTTATCTGCATCTCTTGGTTGGGAGACTTTTGAACAATTTTGTTTGTGGCAACTTGTTGCAGCCCATTCTATTCCTCTTGAATATGTACTGCCACTTCTACCTCGGCTGCGGTATACCACCCATGCAGAAGCTCTAACCAGCATACTTCTATTACTGATTAAAGAAAAGTTAGTAACTGTGTTCATTAAGATACTAATCATTCAATATGGGGCCTCTGTTTCAAGTTCATTATAGGAATTGACTATTAAACACATGCTTGTATGGAAAGACTGCTGATTTTTCTTGTGGAATATATTTTATTATCTTTCTAACATCAGGATCCAAAAATTGTGGCCATTTTGTCAAATCGAAGAATTATCATGTAATTAATATTTACTATGATATTAATGAATAATCCACTTTTGTATTTCAATATATTATGCTTTTGATAGGCAAGTTTGATCAATCAATGAGGGTATAAAGATCAATCTTTGAGGGTACATGCACATTAGTGGAAAGTATTGCATTACTAATTGGAGTTATTTTTTACAGTTAAGCATACATATATCTATGAAGATTAGATGGTAATTTTCATAATAGTAGTTTCATAGTATGATGTCTTAATCTTTATTGCATCCAAAGTAGGATTAAGTTTGTGTTTATTAACGCTTCCTTAGTTGATTAGTCCCTGTTTTTTTTAAACTTCGGCTATCATTAATTTTGATGGTCTGCAGAAGATATTTTTCAAATATGAAGACAAATTAATTTTTTTATAGAATTATCTACTGAAAATTTTGCTTTTGAATCTGAAAGCTACTTGAATTAATTTCTAGTTAACTAATCAATTCATTTGTCTTAAACCATTCTTTTGTAAATATTGGAATATGAAAATGGTGAATTGTATTTGTAATGGTAGTCTCATTATTTTTCTGATAAATTTGGTAAGACACAGTTATAATTATTCATCTACGATGGGGATTTTTTTCTCTTAAAGCTGTCATATTATTTTATTATTAGCCATTTTGACTGAAAGCCATCTATATTGGAAATAGAATTTTAAGTTTGCAAATTATTCACCCACATCTAAAGCATGACAACATTGTAATAAAATCAAGGAATTATGGGTTTTTTTGTGGCTGTTATTGAAATTAAGGCTTTTTTTATATTTGCCACCCCTGAAACATGTTACTTTCCTAACTGTAGATACTTCATTATTCGCAGGCCTACAGTAGAAATTTTAAAACAGCTTCTAGCCCGGGAAGTGAAGAGTGAAGATATGTTTGTGGTGTCTGCCCTCAAGTATTGGTCACAAGAACACGAAGAAATGCTTGGGGAACTTATATCTGGGCTTCTTGTTCGACATTCAGCCACATCCTCCCCCAACAAGAGAAAGCGTGGAAACCCAGGCAATAAGGGTGGTGGAAGTGCGTCTGCAAATGCAGCAACTGGGCCACCCCCCGAGCAAGTGCTTGCCCACTTGGACCAACTCAGGCAGTGTTGTCGTTATAGTCACTTTTTTTCCTTAGACAGTATACAGAGAGCCCTCAACAGGGCCCAGTCTTCTTGTACAGAAACACAGAAAAAACGTTTCAGTGATTTGTTTGCGCTTGCGGAGGTTGAAGAGCCACCTGCAGAGACCAAGCCTTCAGGAGGAAAGGGTACAGGAGGAGGAAGGGGACGTAAGGCTGCAAGTCAAAGTGCGAGTAACAAAGGTGGAGCCAAAAGTCGGGTCATCAAAGAAGTGTCTGAGTCTTCAGAAGATACCAGTGAGGTATGTAAAATTCAACACATCTAAATTTTTTAAGTCTTTCTTTCTGTCAACGTATTTTTTATGCAACTATGCCAAATGTGCATTAATTTTCTTTATTTCAAAGCTTAAATTTTAATGAATTTTTCAGCTTTATTCTTTTACTCTCATAGATGAGGCTACTGTTGCATTTCCCTGATTTCCTTCTAAGCAAGCTGAATTGGTATCTCATAGTTACCCTTAATGCACTCATTTAAAGTTGCTTTTGGATGATTTGTTACAATTTGTAATGACGATAATAACTGCTAGTAACCATAATCAAGCTAGTGAAAGTTATTGGATTAGAGGTGGTGCAAGATATCAATTTTGAAGCTGTCTTTTAGGGGCCAATTATATGGTTTAATTAAATGGGGTCATAATTTTTCAGCTTTCCACTCAGTTTTTTAATTAGTTCTCAAAAGCATGTATAATATATTAAATAAAAAGATCGAATTATTGTAAAATATATTAATACAACATGAGATTATGAATGTGTAATACCTTTATTACTATGGCAAACTAATTTTAGGTATGTTGTTTTATCTTTATCTCCTGTAAACTTATTTTATTTGTCTTTTAAGAATAAAGTAAGCCCACTCTATGTAAAGCCTGGACAAATAGCATTTTCTCTTCTGTGATTGGGCATATTTTATACAGCTCTACCATGCACCCTTAAAGCATTTAGTTGTATTTATCAAACAATTCATGTGGGGAAAGCTGTAGGCTTATGAAAAAAATATCCTGTTGTAGTTTCTATGGGTATTCAACTCTAAAATATTTTATGGAAAACATTCATTTTATGCAATACCATGGAAATCAGAAAACTGTGACCATCATTTCTGGCATGACCATATCATCATACATGAGGTGGGCAAAGGTCAAGGCAGATTCCATAAAATCTGTAAAAAAAAGAGCTCACTTAATAAATCATAAATGTGAACTTAGTATTTTGCACTCGATTTTATTATTTGAACAGTTTCGGCCTTGCAGCCATCATCAGCTACAACCTATGAAAATACAGAGTATTTCAATGGGTTGTACCTGATGCTGGCTGTAAGGCAAAATCAACATGTTGTTGTTTAGCCATGACACCTTTAGGATATCATACCAAGACTTATCTAGCAAGTGATCCTAACAGAATAAGCAGTAAACTTTTTTCTTATGATTTATATGTTACTTTCAAATCATTTGTGAACTGGTCAGTAAATTCAGTCCTAACAAATACTTCAGTGAAATACACTATCATTCATGGATTTTGTTCATATATGAGAAATAGTGATTTGCAGAAACAGCAACTTCAAAAATTGGATTATCTTTTATCTTACTCTACTTGTTTAAATGTTTTTAATAATTCAGTCCTAACAAATACTTCAGTGAAATACACTATCATTCATGGATTTTGTTCATATATGAGAAATAGTGATTTGCAGAAGCAGCAACTTCAAAAATTGGATTATCTTTTATCTTACTCTACTTGTTTAAATGTTTTTAATTTTAAGTAGCATATAGGTGATGTCTGTGAAATCAAGTAGCATGATAGTTTGCTTTGAGCTCAAGGTAGTTGCTCCAGGCTAATCTTAAGAGGTTAAATGGAATTTGATGAAATACAGTAAATTTATGTAGTTTATGATACATTTCAGTAGTTTAATGATAAATTATACAGTAATACATAATAACAGTTATTAAGTATTATAAGACCATGCAGGATATGATAAATTGAATCAACATCAAAGCAGGACTAATTTAAGGTACATTAAATATTTAGCTTGCTTACTGAGTCAAGTTTTCTTTTGATGTTTATGGTTTCCAACTCAATAGCCAACAGTCAGAATGGAGTTTTCTTTCAACTTTTCACTTAATTTTAAATTTAAATGATGCATTAATTTAAGCTTTAGTTGTCTTCTGAGTTAATCTCAAGAAATACTTGAGTATACATCCTTCTAGAAAATGAAATTATAGTTTCACTAATTGATTTCTTGCATAACTATTGTTGAGAAAATATCTTAAATAAAAGTGATTAAATTTTATAATCTCATTTTAGAGTATTTTGTAATTTATTGGTTGAAATTAGGTTTCATTATGCCCCATTCTTTGGATCCCACAAAGCAGGTTAAACAAGTGTGTTTTCTTTCTTGTGTTTTTCACACTATATTATCAAGAAAATTGTTAAGCAAACTTTATACAGTACAAATCACTAAGTCAATCTTATAATGACATAATCTGTGTTTAAGCTATAATAACAGTGAAGGTGTTGTTAGTGTGTTACTTAGTGGTCACAGTTGGGCCTGGCCACTTTACGTTACTACCACTGTCTCTTATTTTCAGTCATTAAACAATTCTCCTCATTCATATATTTGTGGCCTTATAAAAAATTAAACATTTTCCTCAGTAATTTCCTTCTCCTCACTTATTTTCTGAATAAACAACCAGGTAATATTAAAAGTATATTTTATTGGAAATACCAGGTATATCATTTGCTTTCAAGTCGAATATATTTCTAAATTTTAAAAAGAAATTGTAAGAATTAAAAAAATTTAAGTAAATTAGTTGTATGAAGTGAAAAGGTAATTAATTTCTTTTACCAAACTCTATTCTTAAAGAGCTCTATCTAATCTTTTAAAATGGTGATGAATGGTAAACCAATTAATTAGCCCCTTTCACTATTATTTATGTTCTAAATATCTTTCCCCTATTTATTTTTATAGCTTTTTTCAATGGAATGGTAGTGATTAAATGGTATTTTGCAGTTTGTGATTAACATAGAACAGTAATTAGTCATTACTGCCATTAATTTAAATCTGGTAAAGTGCACAGCTTTTTTACTGTGGGAAGTTGCTAGACTTTTTTTCAATTCAGTGCTAGGGGTTAATATTCTACCCTAGGATTCATGCTTTTAAATACTTCTGTTTTAGTCATATGATTCATTCATCTATTCCTAGCTTTAAGTAGTGTGGTATGTTTGAGCTTGATTGATAAGAGAGTGTAATGTTTTGTCATTTATCATCTTGTATTTTTTTATGATATTTGTAGCCTGTTAGGTGTTGAGATTGTCTCTGGAAATTTTAAAGCAAGCTTCATTTATTTTTTTTACTGCTTCACACATTTTTTATTTTAACCAGAAGCAAAATAATACTTATCATAACTTCAATCTCTTTTATTGCAGGAAGAAGAAATAGTAAAACCAAAGCAAGCCAAAAAGCGAAAAAAGGCCAACCCAGTTGGATCTGACAGTGATTGACCAAGTAAAGAAAATGCAAGGCATTACTTAGTCACCACATTTACAACTCTTTTATACAAGGACCATGTAGCAAGTGAAATTGACAGAAGTGGAATTTTTGTTACTTTCACACTGAGCAGGGACACCCACAGAATGTCAGAAAGTGATAATTTTTTGTGCCACAGTTTGTTAAAAATGAACCGAGTTTACATTTGTTTGAAGTTGTTGCAATGTAGTGCGTATTTTATCAGAGAAATCGTTTCTTACCCAGAAAGAAATTTTGGATCCTGACTTCACCAGCTGGGTCTACTGGCCTTTTTAAATCCATGTTTGTGTTGATTTATGAAATCCTCCCACATTGGGAGTGTGTGAGTGATGTGAGATGTGTCAGTTTGTGTAAATGAGAATGAGTGAGGAGTGTGTTGTGATTTGTAATAAACAAATCTGAAAGATTTTTGTACTGTGATCACAGTAACTCAGTTCATCATATTATTCCCACTGACCTGCATTCAGAAATTTGTACAAAGGGTTATACAAAAAGTGGGAAGCTGAATATTTTACAAGAATTTCATAGTCTTGTACACATAATTCTTGTAAATAAATGCACAAGTTTTTCATACATTCAATAGTGAAGGATTTTCATTATGTAGACAGTGGAGCGGAAAATTAACCTTTCCTTTAATTTTTATTGAGCAACTTTATTTGTTAAATAGCTGAAATTTATTGATAATCAGGACAATAAAGTTTTGATAAACTTCTGATCTGACAATTATTATTATTTTTGAGTAAAATGAGCTAAAAGATTCCAAAAAAAATACTGTAACCTATTGATGCTTCAAAGATTCAGCTGTTATACTTACAGCCTGGAAAAAGGTGGCAATGACAAAATATTTTAAGGGATTTTTCCATATTGTGTATCTTTTAGCGTTTAATCCTATTTATGCGCAGCGATCCCAGATAGCCAAGTGGGCTATGCTTTTGACTTCAGTGAAAGTGGTTCCAGGTTCGATTCCTGGTGGGATCCTACATGTGAAATGACCTCAGCTGTCAGAGCACTTTTAACAATACTTCTCCTACTACATATTTGTACAGCATTGGGTACAGATGTTTGTTTCACTCTACACTTCATGAAAATTGTGACTACTATAGTTACAACCTTAGGGTCAGGACTGTGCTCTAATATTATTAATAATTGCCTTTTTGTTTTTATATTTAAGGTGAGAAATTTTTGTAAACAGTTTTGACTTAGGGTTAGTTTCAGTCCCAATGCTTAATTTTTAAACAGTACTCAGGTATTATGTATGCTGTATTTTAGAGATGATTCAGGAACTATAAAAAGTATATGTCGTTATTGTGAGAACTTAAATAATATAGCTTTTTATGCAAGCCTAATTCCTTCTAAGAATCTTAACAAGTGGTGTTAATTTGCAATCATTGATTGTTGAAGCATAACTGAAATGAATATAAACAATATTTCACTCAATTCACATTGAAAGAAATATTTGTTCATGACGTTGCTCAATTTTGTTTCCTCATTAAAATATTATCCATCAAATTTTGTAGTACTTTATAATTTTATGAAGAAATGTTTAAAGATTTCATTTAGTATTCTGGTAATTTGAGGAATAATTTGTTTTTACTTACCTAGTAAAAAAGTTATAGTGCGTTGGTAATGTAGTCCCCTAACCTAATACTATGGTTAAGGGGTTGTGTTGTTTGCCTATACAAGTGAATATGAATGTAACTGATGGATCATTTCATTTGCTGATAAATTCTACTTTGGACTCAGTAGCTTTGAAATCTAATCCTATATCCTGAAGCACTGACTGACATGAGTCTAACATTATGATGGGAGATGGATCACTTGAAGTTGAGTAAAAGTATTTTTGGGATACGTAACTACTGATAAAAATTCAAGGATTAAATCATTGTCTCTGGAAAATATGAACTGAACTGCTCATTCTAGGGAGTTCTATAAAAAATCTTCACCTCTATTTGCATAAAATCCTATTCATCAATGTTTTCGTTGATTTAGATTATATTATTATAGGCTCATAAAGAATGAATATAATAAGGAATAGACAAAACTGTTAGTGCGTGGTCGTATTAAGACATCGAAATTCACGGGAAGTTGAAATCTTCCTTACATATTCAACGGATTGTGTACGTGTGCGCATGTTTCTTTTTCGGTTAGAGCCGAACATATATTAATTACTTTAGGTAGCATTAGCAAAGAATAAAAATTTCTTTCAAACGACATTTTCAATACACTGTAAAACACATTTGTAAGATGAAGATTTGTACGTAGATATAAAGCTGGACTAGCCTTATATTTGAAAAATTCAAAGAATATAGGTACGTGTCGCAAGAACAATATCTTTAAATTTTCTGTGTACTGCACTCCAGTACGTATTTGGTCATCATCATGTTGACGTTTTACTCGTGTACTTCACTGAAGAAGTAACTTACGTTGTTATCTTAACATGGGGAAAATTAGTGAGATGCATTAAAAAGATCCTCAAAGATATGTTCATTCAGATATCACGTAATTCCAAACGGTAGCGTTTTTTCTGTTTCTCGCAAATACCATCAAAACATTTACTTCTTATAAGCTTTATCGAAAGCGTTCCCTGAAAAGCCAGAAAACGACAATAATTAAACTAAAGGTTATATTACAGATTAAACCATAAAACATTCCTAATTTAATTTCAGGTAAGTCGAAAAATTCAAGACAAAGTCACTGCCGTGAAATTTCTCAACGCATGTGTACTTTACACATGGAGGAGATGATTTAGTGAAATGATCGTTACGATTGGGATAGAAAAAAAACGATTATGAATAATGAAAAGTCACAGTCACCTAATATAAAGGCAAAATTAATATTTACTCATAAAATCATACGTTTTGAAGTAATATCGTAATATCGCACTGATTTTGTTAAACAATCAGGGTTTTATAATTTTACTTAAAAACTTAAATTTAAAAAATAAGCAGCTTTTTCAGTAAATTATTTTTATTATAAATTTATTGCATAAATATTACAGTCTTTTAAAAACTTATTTCATACCGGAATACAAGTTATACACTATAGTTGACTTAGTTTGACTACAATACCATTTCGTTTACAACAGTTGAATCACGCGTAATCAAAGTGGTTTTAACATAGATGCGAAGCGTCACCCAAGGAAGTTTGAATTGATATATTTTGAAAGGAAGGAATCTCGTTGCCAGCATGTCTGAAGAAAACGACATCAAGCCACCAAGGGCTGAAAGGTATTGCCGGCCGGCATCTTTTATTTAATTTTTACGCGGTACTTTCCTTCTTCCTTAGCGTCATTTTAGGTATTTGTTGGCAGTAATGGCGGTCTAAATGCCGAAAGCATGTTAACGATTTCGCGAATTTCAATTACTTTTGTAAGGAGAATAATTAGTTTATTTAATTTACATTAATTAAGCATCTTAATTCTTAAAAATTGTGTACGACAAATCTAAAGACTTATATACGACTATTAGGCGTACTGGTGAAACCAACTTGAAATGTTGCTGGTGTGTAGTTATGAGGAAGTACGTAACAATTCGATTTTTGTGTATGTGGAACATACCTATCTTCGCCTAAATTGCGATTTAGTTTAATCGGAGCTAGTTTTTCATACAGTATTCATTTATTGTAATTTGTCGTAGTAACTACATTCTTCCCGCCATATCCGCAAATTGTTTCGGTACCAAAAAAGAATGCTCTCGCGTTTTTACATGTCTTCTCTCTATTTAAAAGGACATTAGTTTAAGTTAAACGGTTTATGGAGCATCCCTTGGCTGGTAATTATGTGATATTATCAGAACGGGGAATACTTTGATAATGTATTGCTATTCCAAGTCGATGCTTCAGAGTTAGACTTTCGGCTAGATTTTCGTTTATGAATGTATTCTCATCATATTAGCGGATGATTGTTTATTAAGCTCTTTTTCTGTTAATGTTTACTTTGCAAGCTTATTTCGGTTCCTTCTTCGAATGGATAATCGGTAACATCGGAGAATTGATCTCTTTGTTCCTTATTTATTTCAGATCTCCCATAAAGTCCGATCGTAATGAGGACGATCGAGGCGACAGAGGAAGGGAAAGGGATCGTGCTCGTAGAGGAGAAAGGCAGAGTAGATTTCAACCAAGGAGTTCAAGTGGAGGACGATCTCGTGACAGAGGAGGTCGTAGAGCTCCAGCTGATAGGAGAATTTATGTCTCCAACATTCCATACGAATTCAGATGGCAAGAACTCAAGGACCTCTTTAGAACAGAAGGTAGTTGTGTAATTTTTAGATTTGTTCATTGCTGTATTTTCTTAGATCTCAACATTTTCCATTCCTTGAAAGGTTATTGACAAGTGTAATTAACTAAATTAATTTTCTGTTTTCCTATTATGTAATTTGGATTTTACTTGTTCCGTAGTTGGGGAAGTTGCTTATGTGGAACTATTTAGTGACGATGTAGATAAACCAAGAGGATGTGGAATTGTTGAGTTTGAGTCTCCAGATTCTGTGAAGAAGGCAGTAGAGAAGATGCACAGGTTTGAGTTAAAAGGCAGAAAACTAGTTGTGAAGGAGGTAAGTCATTGATATTTATCACTGTATTTACTTCAATGTACTTTTCCGTTTATTTGGAATCCTCACTAATGGATCTATAATTTTCTTACAATGATTTTAATGAAAATTTGGACTTATGTGCTTAAATAATGTTATTGGTTTGCTTTGAAAAAGTGTAAAGAAGCCTCTCACTTCAATTTATTATGTATCTGTAAACTTTAAATATACCAATTTAATTTTTAGGACTTTGATATTGAGAGGGACAAGTATGGCAGACCATTGAAGGGAGGTTCTAGTGGAGGTGGAGGAGGTGGTGGTGGAGGTGGTAATGCAGGAATGGGAGGAGGCAGTAATCGCCCTAGAGATGAGCCACGCTCCAGTTGGCAAGCTCCAGCCCCTGCAGCAGGACCAATCGGAACTAACTCATCTGCTGTCCCAAACAAATGGGGAAATACCTATGGATTGAGCCCCCAGTTTCTTGAATGTCTTGGTATCAATGGACCTCTTGTTAGCAGAGTATTCGTTGCAAATGTTAGCATTTTTTTATTTTCTTAACCCTTCATATTTAGCAGTAGCATGAATGTAGATGGTGTATTTTATATTAATTTGCTGCAATAGAGAGTTTTGATGTCTGCAGCAAAATTAAAATATTCTAATGTAGGAGTTCTCCTGTCAAATGAAAGCACAAAGCTATCCCGTTTTAATGATAATATTACTAATAAATTACCCAATGGATTTTGATGTGATGAATGTGTAGGAGACTTCTATAATTGTACAGCTAGTTTGATGTTCTTTTTGTTTTGTCGTTTGAACAAAGTAATGCTGATATGCAGTTTTATTTGTTAGAATTGAATTTTTCAAATGTTTCCTGCTGTCTTAAATATTGGCTCTACGATTTTAATTATAATGTAAGTAGTAGTTAAGTGGGTTCAGGGGTTCCTGGATGGGAAGTGGGCAACACATTTATCTTCAGTGAAGGCTGTCCTGGGTTTGATTCCCAGTGGGGGTCTGTGTTGATGGCCTGCTATCGAAGCACTTTTAACAATACCACTACTACTGTGGTGTATCAGTTATAGCTTGGTTGTCTTTGAACATGAGTCAAAGGCAACTGCACATAAACTCATGTTATAAGAGGGGAGTAGTTTATTTGAGTCCTTGTCATAATCTTTGGAACTTGCTTTCTAATTTATTGGCTCCGGGAAGAGTAAAAATCATTTTCTCGTGAAATAATACTTAGAATTTTGTAAAGACTTATTCATTACATTGCAAGATTAGATAAATCATTATATTGAGAGTTTTACTTTGAATAGTGTTTTTATTACAATTGTTGCAATGTATATCTTTGGCTTGCAGTTGGACTACAAAGTGGATGAGAAGAAGTTAAGAGATGTTTTCCGCCTTGCTGGCAAAGTGACAAATGCTGAACTTAACAGAGACAAGGATGGGAAAAGCCGTGGGCATGGTGTTGTGGAATTTGAGCATCCTGTGGAAGCTGTACAAGCAATCTGTATCCTTTTTATGTCATTAGGGCAATTGAAATGCACAATTCATTTTTTTTCTAAACTAGACTTTTTACATGTCTATATACATATCTGGTAATACTTGTCAAACTGGCCCCAATGATTCTGAAATAACCATATCTGAAGATGAAGTGTTCTGATACAAACAGAAATATACTGCATATTTGACATCTGTTATTGATGATGTTATGCACAATTCTGGGCATTATCTAAGTCTATTTTCAGCTTCAGGGTGTGTGTTAGAGCACTAGCCTTTTATCACCAAGGACCTTGGTTTGAATCTGGGTAACTGGGTTTTTTCTTGTTTGGGCCTGTGTGTTTGTCATTTGTGTATTGTTCAAATTATTAACAAATTTATAATAGTGTTCCTGTTTACATTGAGAAAATAGTTAAAAATAATACTTGCTCTCAGCTTATTGTAGAAATATTGAAAACTGGAGTTATTGCAGAAAATTCCAATCCTCTCTTAATTGAACAACCTCATCGTTAATCATCCATCACCTAGCTTTCCTGCCGTTATCATGAGCTGAGATTGTACTAGATGGTCTCATGATGGAAAGTTTTTTATATTCCACATGTGCAATGAAATTACAACCTTAATTCTTCACCTCAGCTATGCTTCACAACCAAATGCTTTATGACAGAAAGATGACTGTAAGAATGGACAGAGTAAATGAGAAACCTGAAGGCTTGCCTTCAAAACTGCCAGAAGGTTTGCGTGGTATTGGGATGGGGCTTGGAGCTGGCGGAAATCCTCTCCTTGATGTTTCTCGTAAGTTCTCCCAAATTTACTTCTGCTTTTTCAAACTGCTTTCCACTGCTCATATACTGATTTTAAGCAATATCAAACCATATAACAGGAAACTTACCTACTGGTCAACAAACTAACTCCGTGGGAGCTGTGGCTGGTGCAGCTGCTGGTCTTGGTATGTACCAAAATAACTTTACTTTGCATTTATGAGCTCTTAGTTGTTTACTAATTTTCTTCATAAAGATAGGTCTAAGAAAAACTTTTATTGAATTCAAAGTTTGGTAGTTTGTTGCTACTAGTAGGATGGTGTGCCATATTATTTGTCAGTTTAGGTTTTGTTTTGCATCCCCAATCTTCCATTTACCTAATTTTCCTTCTGCTGTAACGTCTAATTCCTGCTAATATCATGCCAACACCAATAACATTTAGAATCATCATATGCTATTCACACTGATTTTAAAATGTTCACATCAAATCATTTTATACTCATTAAGTTTTAACCAGATTGAATTCAATTTTATGGCATGTATTATGAAGTGTCATTTTATTACCTATGATGATTATTTGAAATGGATTCAGAGTGGCCTTTACCAAGCCATTTTGTCCAAACCTTTGTATGTTGAAGGTAATAATATCTTGGTAATTTCTGGTAACATGTTGTATCATTTTCTAAGTATTAGATTTGAGCAGATTTTTTTCTCCAATAAAAAATCTGAAACATAAATTACAACTTTAATTCTTTGTTAATAAGCAATACTTAATTAAACCCTTTGGTTATTAAAAGAGCAACTTTGCTGTAAGCTAGGAATTTTAAACTTATCATTAACAACATTTTGGCTGTTTGTTAAAATTANTTCCTCCCCCAAAACAAAATTGACTGATTAAAACGTCACTGCATATGTTCTTGTATATAATGACAGTTTAATGAGACTATTTTATTGTAGATGGATATCCTAACATGTAGTGTACAAGTCTTATGGATTTTTTCCTGATCAATTCATTAAATTTCAAGAGTTAAGCTTTTTAGTCTTGGATTGAATTTTTGTATCATTTCATTTTGCTATTTATTTATATATTTCTCCATGTATAAGACACCTTGCTTTTAGGACCCAAAAATTGGATTTGGTATCTGGCTTTCTCCCTTGCTTTTGGTTTCCATGAGCATTGTATAAAATTCAATACCGAAATTTTAGACCGGAAATTTTTAAAGAGAAAGTGCATCTTTTACATGGGGGAATGTGGTATATGTAACTTTTTTATTCCCTGCATTTTAAGATACCATTTTCTTCATAATGTTATTTAGTATAGCTTTTCAGAAGTACCAAGAGATTTAAGTTTAAATTTATATATGTATTAATAGGTCCATGTGTTTGAACTTTCATATTTATGTATTCACTGTTGAAATACATTATTTGTTCAAGTTTGGTGGTCATTTTTTGTTTCTACAGGATGAAAGTAATACTTGGCTAGCTTTTTTTTTATTTTTGCAACCATGCACATGTATGTATTTAATTTTATCTCCAGTATAGAAATACAATATCATTTTAAGAAGTTAAAATGTTAGCTGCCAAAGTGATAATCAGTACTGGGCATATTAAACTGTGGATCTACAACATAATTGCTTCCATTTTGGTGTTCTGTTCTCTACATATCTGTACTTCTAATGTTAACATCCCTATTGTTGGAACTTTCATCTAAATTTTCAATTAATTTTAGTGTTACAATTTATTTCGATCTTCAATCAGTGTTTTATTGTTGATACATGGTTAATTTGTTCTATAATTTTGTTCCTCAAATATGTTTGATTTTCAATATAATTACATTATAATTAACCCTGGTGATGGTTACCAATGGTCATATTTTATCATATTAAGTTAATTTCTTACAATTCGTACAAATACAGTATTTTCTGGTAGATAACCCGCGTGTTATCTATACAAAAAATTTAGAAAAATTATTAAAATAATAGTGCGTGATATACAACGGAAAATCTCGTTTCATTGAATATCTTGAATATTGAACTCTGAAACAAATGACTAAACAACACACATATATCGCGGAAGTCACGGAGTATATACATACTAGGGCAATTTTATTTCAACCAACATATGTATTGTAAATGTTAACATAATCAAATAATTCCATTCAAAATTCAAGAGTAGTTATCATAAATATTACAGTAGTGAAGAAACATTCTCGTCAACATAATAACAATTTTGAAATGGCGCGTTATCAATGCATTTATCACAAGAAATTTTTGTAATGCATGTTATCTATACATTATCACTCTGAAGAAATTTTTATAATGCGTGTTATTTACCAGAAAATACGGTATTTACAATGCATTGAATTATGATTTCATGGATTTATAATTTACATTTTTTGTCTTTTGTCATCTTTGAATCCAGAGTAGTTGTGATGTCAATTACTTTGTATTATTGTCTCAAGTCTTTCGTGGCTCTAAAATAATGGAGCTAACCCTACTGTCATGTGCTAGTCCTTTTGAAAAGCTTCTTTAGTTTAAATAACTTAACATAATGATATTAATTTCTTATTTGTAAACTATTCTGAATTAAAAATTCAATTTGCTGCTAATGGAGTAATCAGATAGTGGTAAGAGCAGTTTAGGTTAATTTGAATATCCCTTTGATCTATGAAGGTATACTTAGATATTGAGTGTATCAGCTAGTTTACTAAATTTTAATGAGAATGATTGGATGAGCTGTATTATCATTTAAATGTTAATTTTTTATTTAACTGAGTGGAAGTATTCGTGGGAAGACATTAAAAAAGATTTTTGACAATGCAAGTCATCTATTAATGATGATGATAGTTCTGCCATCTTCATTTGAAACTTCAATTTCATCTTGGTTTTCAAAGATTCATGACATTTTATTTTTGCTGATACTAACAACAGCTTCAGTAACTCAAAAAACAGAGTGCCATTAAAGATTTAATTTTGCATAGCAGCATATTTGTGTACACTAATAAGTTTTTCTTTTCAGGTGCTGCTGTGTTGCCCAATGTAGTTTCACCATCTATGGGTAATTGATTTCATAAAGATTCTTTTTAAAAGAAAAGCTTTTATTTAAAGTTTTATTATGAGTGAAACTAGATTTGGCAATCAGCTGTAATTTTTGGTAATTTGAATTCCTTTTATTATAGGACTGAACAATACTGGTCGCTTTTCTGACAGTCCACCTCTACCTAGAAGATCAGGTTAGTTTTATTAGTATAGATTGCTAATTTTTAGTTAGTTAATTCCCAGGTGATATTATATAGCAATATGTTGCATATATAGTTAAGATTCATGTGCCTATACAGTAAAACCTCGTTAACATGAATTCAAAGGGACTGCAAAATTGTGAGTTAACGTGTTAAAAAATTTCATGTTAACATAATCGTGATGAAAATTGTGTTAATTTTGTCTAGCCTATTTATCATACACACATACAAAATTAAATAACTTAATTAGTTATAAACAGTGTATATAAAAATTGTTTTTATTTAATTTCCTGAAGGACTGAAAAATTAGAGAATATTTTGTTGCTGGAGTTCAGATTGCAAATTATGTATATGTTCAAAGGAGGCAAACAACTCATCGTGGATTGAATTCCAACACCACTCAACTTTGATCATTAGAGATGAGATTCATTTTCGAACTTTTAGATTATTGAATATAGTACTGATGAGGCATTCTCTTGGCAAGCATAGAAAAAGGTATTCAAATGAAGGAAAAATGACGAAAAAATTCTTTGGATCTCCTGTGTTTGGGGATGCTGTTGAGATTTAATAGAGAAAGAATTCTGCCGCTCCTCTCCTCATGACAAGGGATTCTCGAGCAGCATGACAACACTAGATTCGAGGAATGCATAGAATTCTATTTCTCCTATTCCTTAGATCCTTAATTACTCTTATTATTTCTCTGAGTCCTGGTTACTCATCCTTCCTCCCCCAAAACAAAATTGACTAATTAAAACGTCACTGCATATGTTCTTGTATATAATGACAGTTTAATGAGACTATTTTATTGTAGATGGATATCCTAACATGAGAAATTGCCAGAGACATTTGACATGGCCAAAATTTTTATTAAAATGAACATCTGGAGTATTTTGATAATTTTTTAGTTTTTTATCGTAGTTTGGTAGGAATATCTTCTATTTGTAACAGCTAGCAAGCAGTTAGGAGATGGTTTCTCGCTGCTTTTCAAAGAATAATACGCAAAATATAACTAATAAACTATTTTAGTCTTTTTCATTTTAAACTTGTTAATATTTCATCATTTTTATGTTTTTGGCTGAGTTATTACACTATGGTGTTCCTTAGTTACATAACATACACACATTCCAATAAATATAGACCATATGATTATATTCCTTAGGTATGTAGCCAGAGATGCCATACTGGAAACAAGTTGGTACTGTTTGTTTTGCCAGTTTGTGTTAATTTAAAATGGTTTGATGTTATTATGGAGTTCCAATCTAGTTTAAAAGGCTGTTTGTGATTTTCCTGTTTCTAATCTAATTGTAAGTCCATTAGGACTGAAATGATTATTCTGTGTATTGTATCCTGTTGTTTACTGATGAGAAATCCACCATATTGTGAATCAGTTGCACATTATGCATTAAAACTAAATTGTTTACTTTTTTACTACATACATAATTTGTCTTCCTGTTCTATCAATATTATTGTCCCATTTAGCTTTTTCTCAGTCTTTCTCTTGCTCTTTTGCTCCATAACTTTGTCATCCTGTCATCATTCATCCTCTGTATTCAAACAAGTAGGATTAACTATGATGATTAAGGAGATTTTTTTTATCCACATTCATTTGTTGGGAAGTGAACAGTCTCAACCCCTCCTGATTCTGTTACAAATGCTCTGCCTACAATTTATTCTAAATGCATTGTCTTGTATGCTTCTAAAAAACCTTAACTCATGCAACTAACAGCAAGATGGGTGCAAGTATAGCCATTTTCAGTTTAACTATGGTTTCTTGTTCAACGATTGATATCTTGACACCAACCACTAATCGTTCAATTATTTCACTATCTTTATCTATTATTTCATTCTTAGTGTATAACATAACCAAATATTACACTCGTGTATATTCATTTCTCATTTATATTTATTACTTTATAACTGTGCCTGGTAAAAACATTCATTACCCAGCCTTTTCTTACTTGGCCTTACCTTCTTTTTTTAGCTCTTGGATATGGAGGTGGTGCAGCAGCTCTGCCTGTGGGATTGTCTGTAGGTGTTGGCAACTTGGGTGCTATAGCAGGAGGAGCAGAAATGGGTGGCCTCAGTGGAGGTCTTGCTGGTGGATTGGGAGCTGGAGTTGCTGGTGGTTTAGGGGGAGGAAGTGGGGCATACAACTCTGGAATAGGTGGAGGAGCTGCTGGCATAGGGGGTGGATTAGGAGTTGGTATGAGTGGAGGAATTGGCACAGGTATTGCTGGAGGAACAAATGCTGGCTCTTACGGCAGTGGTGGCATCAGCTCTAGTGGAGGAGGTGGGTCTTTCATGGGTGGTGGAGGCAATAGCCATTATGGAAGCTCCATTGGAGGAGGATATGGCAGTGGAGGTCGGGATTACAATAGTTCAATGGGTGGTCTTGCTGGGGCATATCCTGGAGCTGTTGACAGAGAATACCATGGCCCCATTTATGGAGATGGTCCTGGGAGGGATATTGGTGGGAACAATGGCAATGTGAGACCATTGGACACCGTTGTCGTTAAGAATGTAAGTATTGTTGATGTTGATTTTAAAACTCTGTGAGTTGTTATAAGCTAAATTTTCTTTTGAATTATTTGTAGCTTCCGCCTAGTGTCAGCTGGCAGATGTTGCGAGATCAGTTCAGAAGTGTGGGTGACGTGAAGTTTGCTGAGATCAGGAATAAAGATATGGGACTCATCAGGTTTAATAGTGAGCGGGATGCTCAGCGAGCAGTCAGTATCCTTTTGTAAAACAGTAATTTATATGATATTATTTAAAATAGTCATCTTGCTGTTAAAAACATTTTATTAATATCACTTCTCTGCATTCTTTTTTATCAATTTCCTAACTATATAATCATCTCATTTGTGAGTGAAGCAGTTTTGAAATAAGATAATTGTTGTTGCTTGGCTTTGGGGATTTGTTCTCTTCCTATTTGAAAACTTATTCAGAGCAATATCACTTACATTTAAAGCTACCCATCTAATTGTATTCTTTGGAAAGTCTTGAGTTGCACCTATATTCAAGGATGCTGAAAGTGTAGGTTTATTTATCTTCCACATTCTATAATACTTCTCATTTTTCTGAATTATAATCAATTGAACTACCCTAATTACCTGTGCATTTGCTCCTTCATACAGAAGAAAATCTTTCATTAGAAGGGAAGATCATTTTAGATATGATTTGTCTCTTGGTGGAATACTCTATCAACTTATGGAATATATACTTTAATATTTGATTTTCCTGATAGCAATTTTGAAGGATGAATAGTTGTGTAAGTAGGAGTTGATTTAATGTCTGCCTGCAGTTATTGTTATATCTCACTATCTTCTGGTTTATTATATTTTCTGGCCTTGTTGTTATTTGGATACGTTTAGATGAAAAATGAAATCATGTGTTTGAATTTTTTTTTTTCATGACTTAAATGTGTTTAGCTTTCAAATTCTCATGACTTGCTTACATCGTCGTTTTGTTAGAATTTATTTTAACTTCTGTACTTTTCTTTTCTGAGGTAATTAAATGAATCTTCCATGTTGTATGAGGGAAGTCCAGAAAGTAAGAATATGACACTTGTTAAAAGTGGAAAAATGAATATATTTTAATGAAATTTGCAGAATATGTGCCAAAATATATTATCATGTCTCCACATAATCACTGCTGAATTCCATGCACTTTTGATGCCTGGGCACCAGCTTTTGTATACCCTCATCATATACCTTCTGCTCCACCTCTTGAAGCCACTTTTTCAGTCTCCATGACCACCTCATTGTTCAAAAAGCGCTGTCCACCCAAGAGCTCCTTCAGGTTATCAAAAGAATGGTAATCGGTGGGTGTCGGGTCTGGGGAGTAGGGTGGGTGAGTTGCAATGTCCCATCCAAACAACCCGAGTAGGTAGCCAGTTGGTATTGGGTCTGGCATTGTCATGAAGGAGTGACACACCCCGAGTCAGCATTCCGCTCCTTTTGTCTTTTTTGTTTTTTAAACTTAGTTAGGGTCTCACAATATGCAGCAGCATTGGTGGTGGTCCCTAAGGGCATGAAATCAACCAATAAGATCCCTTTCCAGTCCCAAAAGATGGATGCTATGATTTTCCTATCTGAAAACTGAACTTTGAATTTTTTTGTTGATGGAGAATGAATCTAGGGTTAGATGTAAGAAGAGACTTACTAGTCTCAATCTCGCCCTGAAATAAAGTCGATTTATTATTATTATTATTATAATGGGTACGGCGCCACTGCAGAGATAGTCTTTTTGACTCAAGAGTATAGTGTCACACCCACGTTTTGTCCCGTCACAATTAAGTTGAAAAAGGATTCACCTTCAGTTTTAAAACCTTCGAGAAATTTGTGTGCAGCGGAACAGCACTTTTTGCAGTGTTCTGGAGTCAACCTTTTTGGCACCCACTGTGCTCCCAACTTCCTAAACCCAAGTCTTTCTGACACGATTTCTCCCAGGAGACTTCATGAAACATGTGGGAAGCTTTCTTTAAGGGTGTCAAGAGTTACACAAACGCTTTTTTCAACCTGCTGCCCAAGCTCTTCTGAAATGGCAGACAGTCTCCCACTTCTTTCTTCGTCGTTAGTGTCAATATGGCCATTTTTAAATAACCTAACCCACTTTGTAACATTCGACTGTAACGACTCATTACCTCAGATCCATAGGTTTCCACAAGCTAGTGATGGATACTGATGGCCGATTCTTACGCAAAGTGAGGAACCAAATGGCTGCTCGAATCTCACACCTGTAGTAGGTGGAGCAAAGGGAGGATGAACTAGTTGACATGTTAGGCTGCTGCAACGAGGTTTCGTAACAAACTGAGGCATGCGATGGCCTATTTTGTCTGTTAGGAACCCCTCTACATGTCCCAGGTGCCAGCTTTAAAAAAAGATATCCCTTTGGCTTACACAGTTCTTGTATTTGTACACTCTGGACATCCCTCGTATGTTAATTCTTCAATCCCCTTTCACTAAGAGTGTGTATTATAAATTATATGAGCTTTTTCATTTCTTGATTTTCCTCTAGCATGGTTATTTGAAAAGTAAAGATTAAATTATCTTTATGCCACAATATTGGTATCTTTTGTATTTGCTGTCTTAGGCAAAGCTGGGAACATGCTAAATCTTAGGACTTTGGTTTAAAATGAAGGGAAAAATTCTTCATTGGCTTGCATTTTAATGTTGTCAAACTGCATCAGTATACTATAATGCAGAAACTCTACTAACTTAACTCCTGTAAACATTCATTCACTTACCTTGAATGGACTTTTATGAGTTTTTATTCTATTCTGCAGAAATGGTGGAAATTCTTAGTTTGAAAATTTATTTCAGTTGAATGTTTGATGTAATATTTATCCTGATGCTTCTAACTTCGTTAAACATGAACTTTGACTAAGCTAGTACAGTGAAATTGAAAGCTTATGGCCTTCCTTATGACCTTCCGAGAACTGCACGCTACAGGGGTCTGGGTGAAATTAAGCACAAAGTAGCCACTCTCTCAGGAGCCTCGACCACTACCACGTGTGTTCATTGCCAACCTTGCTGCTTTTTTAGTTTATCTTATTTTAGTTAGTCTTAAGGTAGGTTTTTATGTGCGTTCTTTCAGTAGTTTTTATTTTTTCGATTCCTAACCTTCCCCCGAAATCTGTAGTTGTGATAGGTAATGCACCATATCACAATGTGCAGCTTAGTCGTCCCCCAAGCAGCAATGCAAAAAAGGATGCAATGAATGAGTGGATTCGATTGAACTGTATGAGAAAATTAGGAGGCATAAAGAAGCCAGAATTTTTTAAGTCGATCGGGTTTTTGCTGAACACTGACATTCTGTTTTAGGATTGCCTCCCTACCATCCTGAATTAAATTCCATTGAAAATATATGGGGAGTAATGAAAAATTGGGTGGCAACGAGAAACGTCACATTCATGTTAGAAGACGGGAAGAAATTGGTTATGGAGAAGTGTGCAAACATAGGCAAGGAGGAGTGGGAAGGGGTATGTGAAAAGGCAAAAGGGATTGAAAACTATTATATAAAAACGGAAATTGCTAAAGACAATGGCGAAAATGAATTAATCATTAATACAGAGTTGGGTGATGATTCAAGTAGTGATTTTTTAGATTCTAGCGATGAAGAAATGCGATAAAGAATATTTTGTTAAAATTTTTTGTTTTCTTTATCTAATGTATCTTACATTTACTTTGAGGAAATTTGAATAGGTTGCATCCTAATTGCCATTTAGAAGTCTTTCAAATAGTCTCTTTTTAAGATTTCCAGCGCTGTCTAAGCTGATACCTTCTACATTGTATGCGTCTGTCAAAATTTGTTCCTATTACAGTTGGTAATGCCATAGAACCGATGCTCCGTGCTCATGCCTTCCCTTTTGGCATTCTCCCCCCAAAGGAACTTTCCCCTACGCTCGTCAAGGCTTTGCGCATCCATGGGCCATAAGTTTTCAATTTCACTGTACTTACTTTCCATTCTTAGAGCCATCTTGATTTTGATAATGTTTCTATGCATATATCTGTTAAAATTGTGTAAAAATATTATTTTCAGGGCAACCTCTAAGATTTAATTTGAGTTTTATGTTGTGTCATTGGAAATTCATGGGTAGATCTATAACAGGAGTTTTTCGTGCTTGGTAAATCATTTCGAAAGATATTTTATAGGATATTTAAGAATCATTAAGTACAGCAATGAAAAGCATCTTATCTCACTTTCAAACTGCAATAACATATCTTTTGGTTATCTTTGGAATTCAGCAGAAGTTAGGTGGTGGTGTTTATAGGGAGAATGAGATGGTTGTATTGCTTTTATAGTGTCTAAACCCAACAGGTATTATTTATTTATTTTTTTCTCTGTTTGTGCCTTAACTATGTCTCAGAACTAATGGATCGAACCCGCTTTGAGGGCCATACCATTGACGTCAGCCTTTTTTAAAAGGTAATGTAAAGACGAAGCATGCCGCAAAGTTGCAGATGTTTGTCTTTTTAAAACAAAATATTGGACAATATTTGATTCGTTGGCAATGTGATTATTGTTGCCGTTATCTTGAGTTCAGTGCTTTGGTCATCCTACGTATGATTGGATTTGAAAGAAGTTAATTGGAAGATGTAGGCAGTTGGAGACAGCCGTTTTCTGCAGTGTTCCTGAAGATGGATGGACATAGAAATTATTTGATTGAATTTGGCACTGCATTAGTTTCCCTCATGTGGCATTCTTTTTCCAGTTGAAGATGTGAATGTGTTCATAGAAAAATTGTTTTATATGAAACTAGGGTTTGAGATGACCACTTTAATGTGAGCTCTTCAGTAGATTTTCTTTTATTAGTAGGATATTGTACATCTCTGAAGACTTTTGCTCTGTGGTAATAAAGTGTTTGAAATAATGATCCGGAATGTCTTTTTTTGTTTCTTGGGGTGCTCTGCTGTGATGGTCCATTGCATTTAGTGAGTTCTATTTCTTGTTGATTGGATTCATTTCTCATTGAAGTCAGCTTTGTGGATTTTCTATCCCAGGAATTTGAGTTGGGTGGTTTTCATACTTTTGTCCTCTCAAGATAATTGTTGAATGCCTGGCTTTTGTTATTGGAAATAAGGATGTTTTGACCAACATATTCACTGGAGCCTTATTTCCAAGGAGTTTTGGTTGGGAGGCAATTTTATTCAAGATATATGCTCTTTTTTGTCTTCCTAGATTTGATTATCCTCTTCATAAGGAAGGTATTAGATTCTTTCTTGATCATACAGCCAGGAATAATTAATTGAGATGTTTCATATTTACTAGAAAATCTTTTTGAAGTTGCTTTCAAATGTGTCATTACTTTATCTAAAAGGAATTTGTTATAATTGGATTTCTCAATAAATTCCCCCTTATTGATCTTGGCCTGGAAGGTGGTAATGTTTCTGATACTGTAGTAAAGCAAAAAATAGCTCTTTGTATTGCCTGCTTAGTTGTGTGAAGATGACTGATTGAATGATTCACCAACCATGTTTGCTGCATTCCTGACAACTAAGTAGATATGTTGTCATTTAAACTTCGGAGATGGTGGATGTTTCCTTGTCAGACAACACCAATGATTGTGGAGTCTCTCATGCTATGATTGGCTGAAGAATTCTGATGTAAGGAAACGGTAAGTTTTGTACCTCTTTTGAATACTCGGATGTAACATCTATCATGAGAAAGAAGCTGGGTGTTGGCTGGAGATATTAGGGGAAACCAATGTTGATGAAACTGCATTTTGTTTGATTTAAGAAGTGCACAGAGCATGTGAATTATTTGAATCATAAGTTGTTCCTGAAAAGGAGAAACCTGTCACTTTCTCAATTTTGTTCTTTGAAGAAATTGAAATCTAGGTAAGGCTTCTGTGTCAGTTGACTTTTAAATGAATTGCTGTTGTCTTAACTGAGGTATTTCTTCTATTGAGGGATCTTATGATGTTTGAGTATCCAGAAAGGATGGGACATGATTTACATTTATCAACCTTATGATTTTTAGCTGAAGATTTTATGTATCAATTCTTCTACTCAAGAGGGCTCGGGTGGATCAAGAAGTAATAAGGAATGTTGTAAGGAACAGGAAAATTGGATTAGTTAGTCTGGTTAGTCTGCTTAATTATCTGAAGCATTTTAGGAATTACACTGGATGATTTTGTAGAGTTTTGCATTCACATGTCCTAATTTTCTGGAAGCCTTCTGCTATTTGTTAAGCGTCAAGATTTTCTCATTTTCCTGTTCCTTATTGACAACTTTTAAGCTGCATGTTACTTCCTGGAGCTCCTTGTGGCATCAAAGAACTTGCTGGTGTTTTTTTTTATAACAACACTCAGGCAATTGTTTCATTGGCTCCCAACCTTGTTCAATTTTTCATGGTTAATATAAGAGTCTGAATTGAAATAACTCCCAGGGCTTTTTTGTCATATGGGTTAGTTACTAAAATGAATCTTTTAGATTTGAGGTGCAAGAATGCAGAGTTGTTAACACTCCCATCAATGCAAATTTTGTACTCGAAGATATTTGTTCTTTTTTGTTGTATTTATCTGTGCCTGTGATTTCATCTCTTTTCACAACTTACTGCAGGAGTTGACTTGTAAGTATTAAGTTGATCTGGAATTGAACCTTATCAAAGAAGTAGTAGTTTCATGTGGAAGGCATCAGATTCTGTGGGAAACTGGATGGTTAATGCTCATCATTGTCAAATAAGGGATTCTTGGTGATTTTTCCACTAGGTGGAGAAGTTGTTCCTTTGGTTTCCCATGATAAGCCAGCCTTGAAACTTGTTGCCTTTTTGTTGCTTAAAATGAGCAAGGCTGAGAGCCATATGTTCATTATTTTGTCCTCTTCTAGGTACTTTTGCATATTGACAACTTATCAGATTCATTCATTTCTGAATTCCTCTTCTATTCTTATGCTTCTGCTGTCCCTCTATGAAGCTCATCTGTAACTTCTGTGTCCACTCACCTTTGTTGTTAAGCTTAATGTATGAATTTGACGTGTAGTTTTCCAAGCACCTAAGGGTGTTTTATCTTTAAGTGCCCATTGCAAAAGTATTTTTAATGTAAATTCTTCCATTTTTCCCATAATTTGAGCAAAATTTACATATTTGAGTAAGGATTATTTGATTTACCACTGGGCTTTTGAAGTATTTTTCATTTTACTTTCTGATCCACCCAGTATGACATGAACTTTCTGCAGCGTTACTGCATGATTATTAGATGGTAATATATATTGGATAAAATATTATGAATGTAAATGTAATGGATTTGATTGAGTGATATTATGGTATGATGTAGTGATTTCCCAGCATTTCCATTATTGCTGACAAAATAACATTTTCATCTTATTGTTTTACAGGATGCAGATGGAAATTTTTACAAGAAGGTAAGAGAAAGAATTCATGGATTGTCAGGTAATTTTGCAAAGCTGTTGGGTAAATTGGGATATTTTCTAGTTAATTACATTAAGTTATTTCTTCTCAATTTGTATGAATTACCTCTATTGCCACATATTTTGCCTAGCTGGATATAAAGAAAAACTTGATGATTAGTTAACCAATGTTTCTTTCTTAGTTTATAGGTTGTAGTCAGAGAGACCTTGCTGAATTATTTCCACTTTAATTATTTTCATTTTGAGTTTTGGAAATTTGATAGTCAATAAATGTATAATTGCTGATTATATTTCTAATCCTGATACACTCAACTCAGTTTATTCATAAAACACCATAAAAATCCTTTTTTTTTCCTTTTTTAATTGCTGCTTGTAGGTTTTTTTCATCCATAACTTACATTTTTTAGTAATTGCTTAACATTTTTTTTGATATAGTTGTATTTTCTTGGTAACAATTTTTTTAAGATAAAAAAACTAATAGAATACAGGGCCATTGCAAAGATCAATAACTCCTCATTTACTGGTACCTCTAAACATTGATGTAGATGATTTATTCTGATTGTAACCAATCTAATAATGTTAAAAGAATTATGAAATAGTTATGCAGCAAACTTAAGGCTTTTGACAATTCAGTTAATATTAAAAACACAGCTTTCAGAGTAGGCTCAATTTTTCAGCAGTTAAATAGCCAGAACTGATGGTACCAATTATATATAGATGCTTGTTGGGGATATGTTGGATACGAATGTTGTGCCTTTATTAAAACATCATACCCTGCAATTTTTTCTCATATGGGCCTTGACCATGGGATGATAGGAAAAAGAAGAAATTGATCATAGGTTTGATCCTAAAAAAGAGGTACTTTTTCCCAAAGATTGTATAGTGCAGGTTTAAAATGTGTTAGGCACTTCCCATTTTGATAGATAGTTGAAACTCGCAATATCATTTTAAGATGTAATTTTCTATAACATGATGCAAGAACTTATTCCAGATTGGGCATGGGTTAAATGCCAGGAGGGTACAAATTTTGCCCTCTTTAAATACATGTCAGCTTTTTAATATTTTCTCTGGGGAACTTCCTGAAAAGCCAGACAGCAATAATTTGGCATGTGAATAGAATTAGCGACTATACTCTATTTTCAAGGCTGATAACTTCTAAATTGATTCATGGTTTGATGCCAGAGCAGGTTAAGTATTTCTTCTTATGGAATGTAGAGAAAACTCTGATCGTATTTTGAGGTAATTTCTGATTTGACGTCGCCTTAAAAACTAAGGGATAGTTACTCAAGGAGCTTCTGAAACATAATTTAAATCGGCATCTACCTTATATAATAATATACCTTATTTTCCCATCAATAATGCACACCTCCTGCCTATGAGTACTCGTGAAAATGTGTAGATACTATGCACCTACCAGGTACAGCATGCTTTGTAACTAATATATACTCAGTATAAAGTTAATTTCTTTTTCTGCAAAAGGCGGTTTTTATACTAATGAGTAATGGAATGCTATAGTTTGAAGTGGTGCTATCCTTGAAGTAACATTGAGGTATTTTTACTATTGTTAAAATAATGATTCCAGGTGGTTTAATGTTTTGATGTCTGAATTTTTAAATTTGGTTATTAAATTTGAATGATTAACTTAATTACTACACCTTATTGTGTTACTCCCCACCTATAACTTTTATGTTGTTGACATGAATTATCAGTAGTTGAAGTGAGATTTTGAAAATGAGGTATTTGAAATTTTGTCTTCATTTTGGTAGCATGCACAAACATTGTTTCAATGGTTGAACTGCTTTTTTTTACAATGCTTGTGTTATCAATGGGAAAATACAGTAACTATTCAAGTGTGATTCATCATGCTCCCTGGGCAAGCTTAACATGCTCTCAGGGGGTAGGGATACCCCAGGTTGGAAAACCCTGATCTAGGCATTGCTAACTCCATATTTTGTATAAAGATTTTTCTTAAGTTGAACTTAACTTAAAACCCTGCCCTGGGAAGGGTAAAGGTGACTTTGCACGTTAAGGTGTGCACCTAGGAATTATCCCAACTTGCCTAAAAAGTCTCCCCAAACGGCTTGAGAATATGTTAGGAATTATCCCAACTTGCTAAAAAGTCTCCCCAAACGGCTTGAGAATATGTTCTGGCTCTTGTCCATTTTTCCTTGGGATTTAACCTTGTTGACTGGTATTATTCCTCTATTTGAAAAAAAAAAGTTTTTGTCACAGATTAAAGTTTGAATCTAGAAACATATTTTTTACTTCTATTTAACACTCAAATTACTGTTTTTATAATTCTTAATGTGAACATGAAAGGTTCATGTTGATTTTTGAAATGGTACATTTTATGGGCTAGGAAATATGGTAGGTGGAGCAAGACAGGGTTGTCTTAAAGAATAGATGAGTTTTGGTGAAAGGACAAATTCTGTGGCGGAAACTAATTAAGCAGTTACAGTTCTTTAGTGTTTTGACATTGTGGTCAACAAAATCATCAAAAAATAGGTGTTCACCGTAGATTTAATTTTATCTTATCAAGTAACTTAATCCTTCATGAGGTTAAAATAAATTCAGGAGGAATCTCAGCCATAATTTTATCCAAATGAAAATTTGCCCGTGAAAGTTTAATTCTTAATTTCAGTGGTATCTGGGAATTTTTCAACTTTCTCCTTTCAGTATAGTCAGCAATTGTTATTTAATGCAGTCTTCTCTTTCAGTGGAACATCTTGTTTGGAAGAGTTCAGTACTTAAAAGTATATAAAATTACTCCTATTATCATGACCTAGCATAGAGATTATTAGTGGTGGCCTTCAGGTCAAATGTTTCCTCTTTGGTCTTACATTGCAGCCTTTAAGTCATTTCTGAAACAAATGCCCATTTAATTAATTTTGATTTTCAATATTACTAATGGCACCAATTGCAAAATGAAATAGAAAAGATTCTCTTTTACCTCACTCAGCGAATGAATTCATTTCCTCAGGTACAGTTTTGATGTTGAGTTGAGCAGCTACACATAGTTGAACCTTATGTTTTGTCGAGGTAATTCTAACTAATAAAAGGCTTTTTAAAAGGTTTAAAATAGTTTTAATGCTTTTTATTAAAAATCTTTGTTCCATGATTGATGATGTTTTTACACTCAATTCCTACAAAGGGCTCATTAGAATAATTCTTATAATTTGAGGGGTTATTAAGGAAGTGACATTTTTTTTGATATAGTTGTATTTTCTTGGTAACAATTTTTTTAAGATAAAAAAACTAATAGAATACAGGGCCATTGCAAAGATCAATAACTCCTCATTTACTGGTACCTCTAAACATTGATGTAGATGATTTATTCTGATTGTAACCAATCTAATAATGTTAAAAGAATTATGAAATAGTTATGCAGCAAACTTAAGGCTTTTGACAATTCAGTTAATATTAAAAACACAGCTTTCAGAGTAGGCTCAATTTTTCAGCAGTTAAATAGCCAGAACTGATGGTACCAATTATATATAGATGCTTGTTGGGGATATGTTGGATACGAATGTTGTGCCTTTATTAAAACATCATACCCTGCAATTTTTTCTCATATGGGCCTTGACCATGGGATGATAGGAAAAAGAAGAAATTGATCATAGGTTTGATCCTAAAAAAGAGGTACTTTTTCCCAAAGATTGTATAGTGCAGGTTTAAAATGTGTTAGGCACTTCCCATTTTGATAGATAGTTGAAACTCGCAATATCATTTTAAGATGTAATTTTCTATAACATGATGCAAGAACTTATTCCAGATTGGGCATGGGTTAAATGCCAGGAGGGTACAAATTTTGCCCTCTTTAAATACATGTCAGCTTTTTAATATTTTCTCTGGGGAACTTCCTGAAAAGCCAGACAGCAATAATTTGGCATGTGAATAGAATTAGCGACTATACTCTATTTTCAAGGCTGATAACTTCTAAATTGATTCATGGTTTGATGCCAGAGCAGGTTAAGTATTTCTTCTTATGGAATATAGAGAAAACTCTGATCGTATTTTGAGGTAATTTCTGATTTGATGTCACCTTAAAAACTAAGGGATAGTTACTCAAGGAGCTTCTGAAACATAATTTAAATCGGNACCTGGATCGAATCAAAATTATTTCAAATACTTTAATTTACTTAATACGTAAAATTTTTAATGGCTTTCAACTCAGATTAGCAGTGTATTATATTGTTTTCAAATATTTATGAATGTGCTTATTGAACTGAAAACATGATGATAGTAAACACACGTTGTCTGCTAACCTGGAAATCTCTGGGAATTTGTCAGTTACCCTGGAAAAATTTTTTCACTCTTTAAGGATGATCGTTCCAAAGATCTTGTTTTGGGCTGCATATTAGTTCAGTAAAAATTACCTGAGAGTAAGAAAGATTTTGATGACAGTGTTTTGGTGACCAATTTAAAGCTTATAAGACAAATGTGCTGTTTCTTTCTGCATATAATATTTTGGCAATATCACAAATGTGCAACTTTGGGTTGTACTGAGTCTATTACCAGGGGTATCTAATTTCTGTTTGATGGGTAGGGAAACTTGTTTTTTCTCTGTCCTCTGATTATAAGAAATGACTTTCCTCTGATTGTGAGGTATTTTAAAGCTTTCTGGTGATCAATTAGAATAGTAAGTCTTCATGCAGCTGAAATGATAAACATTATTAATCTTAAGTGGAATCTAACATTATTTGAACTCAAAACTTTGTGCCACAGGCAACCTTCTGGCTTGTTTGCATCTGGAACCTGCTCTGATACCTAAATAATATTGTACTGAGCCTAGAAACAGTTCATCCCTATTTTTTGTACATACATTAAGTGCCTACTTATTACAAGTTAGTGCCTAATAATCAACATGTCTAATATTTGGATAAAATTTTACTTATTTGAGGATGTGGAAAACTGGAAATTTCTCAATAGCTGGATAGTGGACACAATGTAAACAGATTAATGTGTCTGAGCAAGATGCCAGAAGCTACATAATATTAAGTCATTGATTTTCCAATTCATGCGAGTAGGAATAATGTTGCTATTTTGTCAGTCGTGTGATGATGAATTTTTAAATAATGAGAAAGAAATATCTTTTAATGAATAATGATGAGTAATAGTGAGCTAGAGTTGTTGATCCTGATGAAATGTCCATGATTTTTTTTCCATCTTAAAATTCTTTTTATTTTTCTGTTGATTGTTGATCTGAAGCAGATAAAATATTTTAAATAAACCTTTTGACATTCCTACTTGGAATACAATGGGCCAAGCTGATTCATGTTTCACAAAGCATTATCATTAAAGGAGGAAGTCTTGGACCCTATGAGCTCAAAGAATTTTTTTGCTGTCTTAGGTTAATTTAATATCAACTTTTGAAGGTAATTGCATTGTTAAAAAAAATTTGTAGAGTGAGTGCAAAAATCATTCTATTTCATTGTGAACTTCTACGCCAACTCAAGATTTATCTGAGAGAGTTAGTAAATTTTCAAATGACATAAATAAGTCTTCCCTGATCTCCTAGCAGCGTTGTCCAGCAAGTTTTCATGTCTATTGCTATACTGTTGTAGTAGTAGTGTTGCTACATATCAATTAGCAGCTTGCATGTTATGAATGTAGAGATAGAAAGAAGATAATTATGTGAATAAGTTATGTTACTCCTATGTATATGTAGAATCAGATTATAAGCCAGCAATGATAAAAATTTCTCAAGATCTACATATATTCTGCAAGCCATCTTTTGGCAGGGGGTGCATGCACCATTTCTACTTCCCAAGATCTTGGTCATAAGGTGCCCTCATGCAAGTGTGCTTTGGGAAAAGATCAACAAATATTAACATGGGGAATTTTGTATGGTAGATTGTTAGGAAAATTTTTGTTAAAGCTAAAATTCTGAATCTTAAGGAAAAGGAAATCTGATTCAAATATTTCAATATAAAATTTATTAATTAGACTATGACATCAGTACAAGTTACCCTTATTCTCTACAATTACTAATAGTTCATCATATAGTGGCTATTGGATTTAAGACAAATCCAAGCATGATAAATGCAAGATATTTCAATTTTTGTTATGGACTATTTGAATGTGACAACTCTTATACCAGTTTGCTGTGCTGATAAATGTCCTGAATCAAACATTCAAAGCACCTCTTGTAATTCTAGAGGACAAAAGTTAACATATTATGGGTGACAGTGAAAATAATAAATAAAATTAAGGAAATGGAAAAAGGTTACAATGTACAGGGCACTAAACAACAAACTGAGAAGGGAAACAAATAGGGCAAGGGAATAGTGTTGGAAGGGTCAATGCAACAAAATAGAAAAACTGGATGAAAGTAGATGGCCGACCTCTTGTATAGGAAGGTGAGACAACTAGCAGGGATTAAAATAATTGCCTAGCCACTGTAAAAGATGCCAGTGGAAACATCTTACAGGATCCAGCCAGCAAAATTGAAAAAAATATGTTCAAGAGATGTATGGAAAAGAATTGTAGCCATCTTACATAATGTTAGAAAGTAAACAAGAAATTGAAATGGACAATGTTGAACCAAGGATATTATACAGAGAAATTGATAGGGCTCTGCATGATATGAAATGGAATAAAGCAACGGGTGTTGACAATGTTCCGGTCATGTTTCTTAAAAGCCTGGAGGAAAAGGTTAAGAAATACTTCTATGATTTATGTACAAAAGTTAATGATAAAGGAATGTGGTCAGAGTATTTTACCAAGACTGCCCTGATTCTGCTACAAAAAAGAGTAATGCTACTGAGTGTCAGGATTATTGTACAGTGAGTTTAATATCTCACTCAGCAAAAGTTATTTTAAGGGTTTGAAAATTTGAAGGATAAATTAAGAAGAAAATTGGAAAAGACCAATTTGGTTTTCAGAAGGGTAAAGGAATGGATGGAATGTAATGAGGGTACTTGTAGAACAAAGCATGGAATTTAAGATGGATGTGTGTGAGAGTGGCATTCACCAACCTGGCGGTAGAGCTGCCTGGTGAATTTTTGTCCTTTATCCCTCAGTCACAAATATAATTTATCTTGAAAAGCTTCTGTAATGGAAATTTATCCGCATGTAAAAGCACCACCAATCCAGATATCTAGGAGGTGGTGGCATTACAAAGATTCATCATGAAGGAATGAACTGCCACCCTACACTTTGCAACTACCACCCTACTCTGTTGCAGTCTGAAGGGTGAAGATAGACTCCTGGAGCTACTGAAGGAAGCAGAGTCGATAAAATGGGATGTCATTGGTCTCAAAGAAGTCAGAAGACATGATAAAACTCAAGGATGGTAAGTTATTCTATTACAGGGGTATAAAAGATGGAAGACTTGTAGGCATTGGCTTCCTAATCAACAAAAAGTGGAAAAAATAGAAAGTTTAACTGACAAAAGTATGTAAGGTAAGGTATTACGGGAGGTTTTTGGAGGGTTTTCCCTCCCGTCCTTGGGCGAATGCCAGGCAATTCAATTTTCAATTGTTATATTTCCCTCCACCTCTGCCACCTGGCCTGATGGCCAAATCGCAGAGTATCTTCAAATAAATAAATAAGCTAATTCTCAAGATAAACAAATGTTACTCTATTCAGAACATCCAAGTCTATACATCAACAGTAGCAAGCAGTGAAGAGGAAATTGAGAACTCTTCAGACTCTTGGCTCTGAACATGATAAGGAGAACCACTATTATAAAATCATCATGGGTGTCTTTAATGCTCATGTTGGTGAGCAAGAAGCAGATGACACCAAAGCAGGAGAATATGGACTGGTCCAGAGAAATGAATGAGGTCACTGCCTGGTAGTGTTTGCTGAATGTACCAATATGTTTATAACAAATACGTATTTTAAGAAGAATCCTACAAGGAAGTGGACATGGAGAGTGAAAAATGAAATAGGCTACATATTTCATTTCTGTTAAGTAGGGAATATGAACTTTCCAAAAGGTAGAAAACTTATGTATGTATGAGTGCCTTGATTTACAGTTGGAAGTAAGCTTCATTGTTCTTAGACAAGAATCATGGCCCAGTCATCTAGCTAGTTAGTGGCTATGGTCACAAGATAGGCTGATCCAGCAAGTATTGCAGTCATTGTGATGAGTTAAATTATCTCTGACGAAATTACTAGAACTAGACCGATGAGGTAAATGAAGAAATGATTGATGGAAATAAAACACGTAATTGTAATGTTAGATTAGAAAGAATTTGTAAGGATAGGTAATGTTGGAGAGGAAGATGAAGATTTAGCATTGGGAAGTATACATAATAGAAATAAAAATATATATTATCAAAGAACTAGAAGCAGAAAGAGACGGGGCTTTAATTATGGAGAGATGATGGTAACATTTAGTGGTGAGGAAAGAACTAAAATAGTCTCAAGCAGAAAGATTGAATTATAAGATGGGGAGTATTTTTATACTCTCTGCAGGAGAATCTTGATGGGAAAGGTTGAGGACGTATAAAAAATTACTATGATTCCATAAGAGAAAAGAAATACCTATATTTTACACTGAATTGGGCATCTATTTAAGAACCATTTCATAATCAAACAGACTGCCAAATTATTTTTTTACGTTTCATTGCAAGAACTTTTGGTAAATATTTCTAGATAATGTGAAATCCAGTAGTCAGATTATGATGTTAAATTGATTAATATTCAGAGAACATCTAATTCCTTATTTTAGAACGTTTTCGTTGTACATGTAGCCACTCGGTGTCTTTGTTCTTTCTTTAACTTAACATTCATAGTCTTTAATCTCGTCATGTTAGTTATCTGCTTTCATTTTATGTATCCTCATCATCGAACTTTCGAAATTTACGCTTTATAGAATTTTAAAGATTTGAGTAGGTTTCTATTCTTTTTCAAAGAGAGCAGCACCCAGCACAGCCTTCCCGGCTTTCACCGGTCTTCCCGAGCATCAGTTCCGGTACGCCCCGGCGCCATCGCTGTGTTACAGCCGGATCCGGCTGCAGCACCGCAACAAGTCTATCTACCTCAATCGGTAGTTAAACATGGACGTATTTGGTTCTTGTTTGATCTCTCTCCGGAATTATAGGCGAGGAATGTCGTGTGGATGATTATTGTGAAAACTTATTCCACAAAATGTGATAAAACGTTAGTAATTTCATGTAATAGTGGATAAATTTTTGTCTTACTCAGGGTATGGCTTTTTCAGCCGTTCCCTGTAAACTGCACCACGTGCTCTTAAATTTAGAGTGAATGTGAGTGTTCAAGGGTTTTCCGTTTTTAGATTTGTAGGAATATTTGTTAAGATCTTTGAATCTCAATTTTTTAAAATTAGATTTTCTTTAATTAGACATGAATATTTTTCATCGTAAGCCATGATTGTACGAAACCACGTGGGATTGTGTATCTATCTCTCTCTAGTTTAGTCTTCTTGTTTCACAGGCTTAATATTATTGCTGAGAATCTCTCCAAAAACTTTTCTTTAAATTGAAGTGGTGCTATTGGTAAGTATATTTGTACTTGTCCATCTTTTCACCTTAAAACTACGGAAGCCTATTTTAGAGTTCTATATTCGGATCTTATTTTTGCAGGTTCAATCTCGTAGATGGTTCTGCGGTTGATTGGATCGGTATAGCAGTGTCTGTAAGTACTCTACTTTTAATTCATACGGAATTAAATATATGATGATATTACTTTGCAAGATCAGCCGTGATGACCGATATTACGCCACATACCCACTACTGATCGTAAATGCTAGTATTACTCTTTCCTATCATTATATTTTTTATTGAGTTCACTTTTTTTCAGATCTCTTCATACCAATGGGATTGCCGTGGTCTGGAACTTGGAGCAAAATATATACGTAAGTGCTCATTATATTTTATATATCAAAATAATGCAAATGATGACAAACCTTGTGCAAGATTGACCATGATGACCAATAACTCACCACAAACCCACGGCTGACACTAGGATAGTCTATTAAATGTTTGTTGTGTGAAGCATTGAAAACGATGCTCTATTTTCAGGGCCGAGTTACTCAGAAGGTTGTTTAAAGTCATGGGATCGATCGATAATTGTAAGTGTGATTCTTTTGTTGCCTATTACTTTCTTATATGATGATATCGTTATGCAAGAATTTCTGTGATGACTAAACATTCACCACATACCCACAACTGATATATTGTGATCGGCAGTGATGCAGCCTGCAAATGAACTTCGAAGTAAATGAGATTTCTATGTTGCAGGTGTGAAGCAAGGCATAGCTTGGAGGCACCGTGTGAAGTAGATGTAAGTATTGCATCTCGACATAATTGTAGGGATAGGTGTCTCGCGAGGAAGTTTGCTGCATTTCTAGGTATTACTTAAATGCCGCTAGACAGTATCATCATGCGCACACTTTGTAAATAATTATCTAGGATATGGTTAGAATTTAGCTAGTTTGCGTTCTTATGTGAGCCTACATCGAAAATTAGTACTGTGGAGTTAATAATGTAATAGCCATACTGTGTGGAGTTAATCTATATTACAGGTGTACATAAGTCTTCCTAAGTCATTAAACTATATACATTACTTACAAAGTGTACTTCATTCAGTTTTTCCCACTCATGACTTAAATCATTCTTGCAACCACACTTGAGGTTGTTACAAATTTGGTAAGAATATTTTCCTTCAGGTTTCACAGGTTTTGAGTTTTTCGATGATTTAGTGCATGAATTGAATTGGTATATCGTTCGCTTATATTTATAGTTTGTTTTCATAGTAGGAATAGTCATAAGCGTTTTTCCTGGCAAGTTTCGCAGTAGGAAAAAGTTCTCATAGCTATTAATTCGTCCTTACTACTAACTTAAATCTTGTTTTTCTTATTATGTGATGACTCAAATTATCACCAAGATCTCTGTAATCAATTGATGATAAAATATATCTGAGGTATATAAAGACTGAAGTTTTGTATAATAACTATTGGGTCGTACTAACTTTTTTTCTCCCTAGGTTTGGCCAATGTGCTGGATCTGCTTGGATAGCCGAATTTTTATCAGCTGGAACGTCCTCCAAAGGTTTCTTGCTCAGTATTATCCTATGATGATGATTGCGAGAAATTATACCAAACAATTGTGTTATTTAAATTGTGAGACTGTATTTTCCAATTAATAAAGAATCTTACATAACATACTGCCTTTTTGAGTTATTTTCCCTGCTCGAACTGATTGTTATAAGATTGAATCACTAAGTATTCTCTAGATTTTAATTTAAAGCTGAAAACTTCAGTTCTTTCTCACAGAATTCTTGTGCTTTCGCAAGTGAGGTACGTGCAATATTGAGGTCTAAATCAACTTGCACATATGTTATTAAACTTCGAACCTAAGGTGATACGAGTCGCACTTATTGTAGTACGTACGCGCACTTCACCTAATAAAGGTTAACAATAATACAAAACTTTTTTTAACATAGATGCAGTCACTTAAGAGCGTCCAACTGAGATTGAATACGGTCGATAGTTTTATAAAACTGAAACAACTCTTCATGATTAAATTCCATATGAACATTTCTTGAGCCCTCATCACTTTTGAGATGAAATTCCATCATGGCCAAAGGACACCTCTGCTTCGCCCGAACTTTGGAAGCCATTTGAAGGTTTAAAGACCAGCTGACATCCTGCAGCTGAAAGGAATTTGCTTCATTAATGTAATTTCAAATGATATTATGCTAAATTAATATGAGTCCTACTACATTTTTACCTCGCAAGGACTGATGGAAATCCGTCTTAGTCGATCGACTATACCTTTGGCATGAGCGCCCCAAGCTTGAGCAAATAGGTCTGCATTATCTGGGCTTAAATTTAGAGACTGCAATTGTCTTGATAACGAAGAGGGCTTAATCATGTGAAAAGCAGCCTGGAAAGAATTACCTCGGATTAGAGGAACACAAAACCTTAAACGAATATTTTGATGTTCTAAACAAGGCTACCTGCTCAAAAATATTAACAGATGAATCCAGAACTAATGTAAGACTTTCTTTATCAATTCCAAGAGAGAGGACTAATTTCTCTTCTTCTTCCTCACTAAACAGCTTCGTTTTGAAATCATTTTCTTCGAGTTTCTTCGCGATACGATCGAGCAAAAGAGGAAACTTCGAAGATTTGATGCTATCAATCAATGGTAATGCCTTCAGCAAACTGATAAATATATTAAGAAGTTTTGATATTTGAATTAAATGATTTTTTCAGACAAAAATATCACTACAAATTAACTAGCTCAACCGTACCTGCTCGTTGCTAGTACTTGGTTAGACATCCTTCGAAAACTCACACTTCAGCTATTTTAGAGCCACCTATTTTTTGGAGCCTCAACATTCGTTCTTCATTTCACCGGGCTGTCCCATAATTCCTTTCTCAAGCTCTTCCTTGGCGCGAGCACGTTGTGACAGCGTCGATTCACTTGTCGATCACACGTGCAGCACTTAACTTGTTTCCTTACTTTAAAATTAATCTTCGTACTCGTTTTACTCTTTTAGATTCTCTCTCAAGATGTTTTGGGGTAAGCAGCTTTTCTATTTGTGTTCTTTCCATTATTTTTTGTCAGGCTTAATACATGCATGTCCGCCATGTGCTATTTAACATGTGTTGTTAGGAATACTGAATTTATAGCGACTGATATTCCACTCAGTTACTTCACTCATGGTAATAGATAATTTTTTCACGATGTGCATGTTATTTCGCTTCCGATATGACTTTTTTTCGACAATCGTTCTTCCACCAAAGCATGGTAGTCTGTTATTTGCGAAGCTTTTAGATTAATGGTTTACTATTCTGTTGACTGATATATTGATTTAATTTTTCAGCTCTCGTAATTTTACCTAATAAAAGGTACACCCAAGTTGTTAGCAAGTCCTTCCACGTTTCTATGGCTTGCCTAGATTTGGAATCTGCAGGTAACATATGAGTAATTATTAAGTTAACCACGATGTACAAGATTTCCTTTGAGTAAAAAGTATCTTTCTTTAGATGGAGAAGCAACTTCTGTGATGGTGGAAGTAAATGATGATAAACTCATCCTCTGTAATTTGTCCAAAAATAAGTGTGTGCAGCAGCCGCTAGATCTTAACTTCCAAACTGGAGACGAAATCTCCTTCTTTACCAAGGGAAAAGCTACAGTGCACTTGACTGGTGTGTATTTATAACGGAAATTTAAGAACTATTCTTCAGTCAGTTTTTATCACTTCTTGTGTACTACAAGTGTGAGAGTGCACGTGGTGATGCATATTTCTATCTTTCAGGCTATCTCATACCTGAAGATGATGTGCCAGAACTTATGAGTGGCGAGGAAAGTGATGAGGAAGAGGAGGAGGAAGAAGGAGGTAGAACAATATAATTATTTTTACGTCCATCCGTTAAGGGTTTACAGTTGTTTTCTTATTTAATTTACATATGTTAGTTCTTCTTACAGAAGCTAAAGAGAAATTGAAGGCATTGGCAAGCAAAGCAATGAAGAGGTCAATAGAAGAGAAGTCATCAAAGAACAAGAAGCAAAAGTTAGACTCTTCTGTCGGTGGTGAGTAAATTTTGGGTTTCTTTCTTTTGATAAATTTTGCTTGTCTTGAATTTTTTGCCACAATCTTTGTCTATTTTGAATTTACCTGGGCTGGAATTAGCTTACTGAATCGTATCTTACCAAAATGCCAAGGGAAAAGGTCTATACTGTTAGAAGAAAGTTTCATCCGTTCTTGTTGTCTAAAATAAAACCTGCGAAAAGGATGTAGAGTTTGATAACGAATTAAGTGTTAATTTTGAAGTTGTGTATGTTCTCTCGTAATTTTTTTCTTTAGCGACTAACAAGGCTATTGTAGGTGAGACTAGATGTAGTTATGTCTTCATTTGATCAAGTATATCTTGATAAGAACCTTCTGATTATTGTCGAAATTAGTTATTAAAAACCAGTAATTTGAACGTTGGACTACGTATAACATTAAACCTATACATAGAATAATTTGCTCAGAGTAAGAATTGGAAAGAATGGTATGGGACTCTTAATTGATTGACGTTGTGGAAATTTTCCTATGATTTATTAAGTATCGAATGATGGCTGCACGGGTAACAATAAGAGCTGATGCATATTTAGGTATAATATGATTTTGTATTCTCTTATGCATAATCGATTTTGTCATCGGGAGCTTATTGACAAATTTAATAGTAACAAATTATCCCAGAACAGTTTTTTACTGGAGTTAGAAATGATTTAACTGAGCTGCGTGTCGTAAAGTTCGATATTTTTACGCTGATTGACAAGGTAACGCCTTTATTCGGCCGGAATAAACGTAATCACCACCAATTATAACCCACCAAAGCCATGTTTGGCTTTGTTTTGCATACTTCATAGAAGTCTCCAAATTGTTATTATTCGAAAGCCACTAATTTGGACAAAGTAGATGATCACGATTGTTTTAATCACAAAAGTAAAGTTTTTGAAATAAAAGGAGTTAAGAAACATTTGTTGTTGGTGGCAGTTAACAGAACAATTTGGATAATATATATTAGGTTTGATATTGCCCTTTCGGTAATGTTCTTCCGCAGTTTTGTACCATATTTACGCCAATTTCTTTAATTATTTTAAGTTTCGGTTTTAAGTTAATCTGCTGATCAAACTAAGAGTAGATGTGAAATACCTTTATCATGGTAGTGATAGTTTGTTCAATCACGTAACCACTGGGTAAGATTTACATTACTATGGATATCAAGAGAATTTTGTGGGGTCGAGGGAAAGACGCGGGAAATTTCTGGGACAGTAGGCAACATGATGTTATGCGTCCTCCGTTTCATAACCTGTTCTGATACTCCGGGAAAAATCAGAAATGGACGCTAGAACTAGTCGTTCCAAGAAATCTCTCCGTCAAGGATACAAGAAAGTAATCGAGTAGGGTTGAAGTTATGGTGCATGGACCCCAGGCTACTCGCCGAAAGGTTGCACATTTCTTGCAGGTTATACATGTAAATGTAGAGGAACCCTAGTTTTGAATGGCTGCTCAAGATAGTTTATTTTCACATCGAAATACATCAGTTTCTTATTCAGTAACATGGAAGAATATTTAGGGTTGTGCACTGTAAGACGTCATGCTCATAAGTTAATTCCCCCTTCGCCATCTCTTGGTAATTTCCTAATCCAGTCATTGTAATGATTTTTTTATAGACAAGCTTGATTTTTCAGTGTTATAATTTTTACATTATTTTGCTTGCATATTTTCTTAGGTTCACACATGCATGCACGAAAATTGCGTATGGCAATGTATGGCACAACATTGACTAATTTGCTCTCGAGGCCTTCAGTTGCTGCATTCCTCTAGCCCCTATTTATGTGGCCTGAGTCATTTAATAAGAAAATCAATGATAGGTTGAATAAATTGAGCGTGAACTTTTTGGTTGAATTGAACATGAATTTTCGGTTGTAGAATACTTGCTTGGTGGCAACTAAACTAGGTTTTTAATTTATTTTTGATCGTTCATAAAAAATAATCAAGTAGTATGGCTTCATGGAAAAAGTTGAATTGGCGTACCTAGCTCATTTTTTTCTTTAAAATATAAAGTAAATATTTATGTACTATTTAGTTTGTAATCTCATGCTTGTTTGTACTAACATCTTTAAAGTTTCTAACCTGCTGTACAATGTAAATGGATATACTATTGATGAAGTTCTTATCAAAATACAAATTTGTAAAATCCTGGAGGAATTTATGGTCCCTCCAAAACAAATGTTGATGCCACTGCTGTAAACTCTCAAGAATTGTTCTAGTGTCCTTATTTCTGATACTGATGCTCACCAAGGAAAAAAATTACAAGGCTTAATTGGTGCAAAATAAGTCAGGACCATGACCCTAAAGTGTCTATTTTCTTGGGCTTGACTACTGTTTGTGAAATAACTATTTTTTTCATTGGGGTTAGTACTGGTGATACTCAGCTCCATTTCTAGTTAATGAACTATACATACGTATGAAAATAATCATTAACTTGTCAATTTCTGGATCTGTATAATAAGATTTTTGTTAAAATATCTCAATTTTCCCGTTAAAGGATAATATTACCCCCCAGAAGTATCACTATTACTAGTTAAGAATTGTACTGGTTGATGCATTACCAGAAACTTAGGTACTCTGAGAATCTTGGAATGTTTGATTTCTCATTTTCTTTTCTTCACAGAGGAAGATTCTGATGAAGATGATGAAGACTTTGAATTGGAAGAAGATAGCGAGGGAGAATCCGGTGAAGATGCTGCAGGATCTGAAAGTGACGAAAGTGAGTAATCATTTATCCTTCAAAATATGCATTAAAAAGTTTCAGTATTCAGAACCCTGCTTTTCACAATTCCATTCTTTGACTGTTACGCTGACATGTTAATGTTTGCAATTGAAGTTGCAGCTAAGTAAAAGATTATGCAAACTGAGTTAAACTCTGATCAATTCATTAACTGCTGCAGAAATGAAGAATGATCTCTTTGGTGCTATTTGTCATGCAAATTGCAACCTCTCATTCTTTTCTGGTAAATTATGTAAAACTTCTTTGTGAACAGGATGATTAGAAGACTTAAACAGGTACATAAAATGTTGTCTTTGCAGGTGATGAAGACATGGATGAATCAATGGAAGAAAAGAAGGTACCAGCTAAACTATCAAAGAAGCAGAAGGAAGAGAAGGGAAAGCCCATGAAGAAGGAATCACTTCCAGCCAAGAAGGAATCCATTAATGTAAGTATCTAAAATTGTTCTTTCAAAAGTGATTAGTAACTAATGAATAAAAGTGAATTAAATTTTGAATTTCCTGTCTTGATGCATATATAAGTAATTTCAAGTCCTTTATTCTCTAAGTGTTCATTCTAAACACATAATGATATAAAATAATGTATGAATATCCACAGTAAGACTTAATGTAATAAGCTGATTAGTTTAAGCTGCTGTACTCATTCCGTCGTTTTAAAAATTGCCTTATTTAAGTAGTGGGCTCTTCGGTGTTATTGTTCAGTAGTTATACATTCTGGTATTTTTGAGAATCTTTCATGTTAGCATTACCAATTGTGATACTATTGTATTAGGTTGAAAATGTATCAAAGGAGTTTTCCATTATGTTAAGTCCTTTTCGGAATGTATTTTACAGCAGTTGTAATTCGTTAATTATGGGTAGAAACCTTATTGAGCAATATTTTTAATCTTTTAATATCTCTGCAATCATATTTACATGTCAATTACTTTATTTTCTTATTATTTCAGGGAACCCCAAATCAACTGTCAGCAAAGAAAAAGAAGCAGAAAGATGGTGCAACCCCTCAAGCTAAAGGTACACCAAAGCCAGTAAAACAACATGCATAAGAGAATCTAATTGTTAACGGCATTTTTTGGCTTAACTTGGTTTTTTTATAATAAATGTAATTTGTATTCAACTTTATTTTTTTATTTGGTGACTAATCATCTCCTTCACACACTTGCTATGAAGATGTCTGAAATATGTTCCTGCTCATCTAAGAATCGTTAAGTTGTAATCTTATAATTTGAAGATAATCAGTAATTCACATTTGGGATTCTGCAGGACAAACTGCACCAAATTAGGACAATTATTATGATTTTTTTCCTAATGATAGTAAAATGGTGAAATGAATCAAGAGTATACTGATTCCAAATTGGTTTATTATGGAAAAACCTGAAGTCACATAATCTTCATAAGACACCTCTGAAAACTAACTGTAGAAGCCTTCGTGCTTAAACTATTCAAAGTAGACACTAATTGTTATTTGTCGTCATTGAAACAGGTATGTTGAGCATACGTGGATGTTTTGTTTTTCTTTAATGCTAAAATTCATCCAGTGAGTGATCACTCAGAGTAAGCCATTTCTGTCAATCCCTTAAGATCATAATACTAATATTATCATGACCAATCATAAACTTGTGATATAATTTACAAATTTTGTATTCCTTTGGGAAACCTTTTTTATCTGGAAGTTGAACCTGTTCTTGTTCTGAATGTCTAAATGTGATCTTGGCTGTGTTGCATTTCCTGAAAGTTGTGGTGTAAGGATAATAAGCATACCTTATATAGTAAACTTGTGGAGTAATGTCTAAATTATCTATAAATATATTCAGTAAAACATCTTATACTGTCAACCTACTACTGAAGTTAATAAGTTTTAGTGTGTCAAAACAAATTTACAGCACAGTATTCATGCAGTAGTTACTTCCTTATTTCATATCATACTGTTTTGGAATAATTCATGTTTAATACCTTCTGAAAGAACTTTGTCAATAAACAAAATTTATTGATATTCTTCTTCTTTTCATTCATGTAGATACTCATTTTTACTGTCATCTTTGAAAATAACTCATAGCTTGGAGTAATAATCTCATTGTCACCTTACTAAAGGTTAAATTGGGAATTTTTTTTTTCACGATGCCTCAATAATCAATCAGCTCATGCTTTTGTGTAGGTGTTAGTAAGTTGAATGCAGTAACATGCTCCATCAATGTTTTCACTTTCATTCAGATGTTTCGTAATTATAATTTTGAACTTCTATTTAAAATGTCTTAAGAGATGAATTGCACCAAGCTAAGCCAAAAAATATCAAATAATATTTTGTGTGTACGTTGAAATGACTATGAAGCCATTATCAGCCTTCTGGCTAAGAATTATTTAGTTCTGGTATACGAGGTTACCAAAGAATTTGGGACAAGCTTTGAAACTGCTATCGTTTACAGTTGGTCTTTCTCAAATTTATTTCATCTTAATCCATTTTTTGTAAATTTTTCAATCGTGCTGGGTAAAATTCAAGGCTCCTCAGGCTCGAGTCATTTTTAATGTACACTGACGATGGAAAGGATAAACTAGCATAGATAATTTTAAGTAAATTTGAATTTTAACGAAGTTCCCTGTGACATGAAGTACTTGCTTTCACCACCTGACCAATCGATAGGTGATTTCAGTTTTACTGTTGTTAATCATACATGTGATAACAGGAGCGTGTCTGTGTGTTTGCCTAATCCTAGGTATCTCATGAGGTATCAAGGTGGAGATGCGCTATCCCTTATAAATACACCGAGATTATAAATTCGTATAGAGTTAACAGTAGGAACTAATGACAGTTATAAATAATAGGCAATTTTCTGAGATTGTATCATATACAAAGTACATTATGCAAGTCACATGGGCCAAATATGGCCATGGAGTATTTCTTAATCAACCTGATTTGTTGGAAAAAATTTATACATAGGTTTGTTGCGATCAATATTTAAAAAATGAGACAAAAAAGGGAAGATTTTTGAGTGATGAACAAAGTACCAATGCCAACAATCTTTTAAAGCTGTGAGTTTCTGTAAATCCCACAAACAGTATGACATTCATAGAAATCAAGTATTTAATTTTTTGGATTTCTGCTAACATTGTTGGCTTGAAGTCTATCCTGTTTAGTGCATTTTTTTAAATTTAGGGTATGAATAGGTTGTGTATTCAGTTACAATATACTTACAATTCGATGAATATCAAGTTCCATCTTGCTTGATGGGGGCATTTATGGTACGAGATGTGGTGCTGAGCTCATGTTTTTATCCTACAAAAGCTTGGAATTTAAAAGGAGAATTAACAGATAATGAAAGTATTTATTTTGTTATAATGGTACAACCAAGGTTTTGTGGCTTAGGTGGACAAGATATTTATTAAAGAAGATATATTTTTAAAGCAAGTTCCTCCATGCTTAATGGAGGTATTAAGTGCTTATTGTAGTAGTATTAAATGCAAAGCTGCATCAAAAATATTTGCAAGGATGAACATTAAAATTAAATTAGTAACCATGTTAATTCCTCATGATGAATCCCAGTCATGTCTCAATAGCAAATCCCTTCTCTGCATAAACATGAGCTGCTGCATCTGAAATTTCACTTCCCTTATTGTACTACTGGTGTCCATGTAGCAGAGCTTTCATAAGCTTAATTCAAATATGCAAGGGTTTGAGATTTGGTTACAAGAAAAAAGGGTTATCAAATTTCTCTTGCATAAGGTAAAGTGTAAGCAATTTCTATGCTGTCTCCATAGTGATCATTGTATCTCTTCATGTGTAAGCAAACCAAAATGTTTCTGTATAGATGCTAAGTTTCTTTTCTAAGGAGTTGAAGTATTTATCATAACAGTAACTTTAGGTTAAGTAAATTAACCTAAAATTCCTCTCTTATCTCCTACTTTCTTTGCTTAAAACCAGCCTTTGGAGTCTGATATAATTATTAACATCTTATCCCATCAATATTGTGCTTTTTGTCTACACAAAACAGTTCAGCCATTGGAAAAAAATACCAATGCTCACAATCCAATGGAAAAAATTCAGATACCTTGTTTTCTCAAACTTATTATTTTACATTAATACAACTGGTTATTCATATCAGAACTGTAGAAGTTATTGAGAGAGAATAGCTTGACAAAATGGAGTAATCAATTTTGTCATTCAATTTTTAATGCTGAAACTTTATAAATTCTGACTTCACAAACATTAAAACCACCAAAATCATTATTTTAACTTTACTAAAATGATTATATACTAAACTTGATGTTACTTTCAAGTTAGTGGCACTTCCAGTAATTCCATTGTTTGTCTGAAATCTGCCTTTTATGGAAAAGGAAATTACCTTAATGTTTATTCACGAAACTAAGATTAAGAATCATTTTGCATTTTTGGAGACCCTGAAAATCAAGTGCATCTTAGATTCGAGAATATATATATATATACATGGGGTTATACTAAACAAAGTTATGTTATTTTTACATTTTCACGAGTGTTCAAGGTGTAAGCTATGTGCATTATCGATGGGAAAATATGCTAAATAATTATAATCATCTTTATTTGGTGAACTTGATTCATTCAAGAACGTTTTTACAATTGACACATTTATCAATGTGTGAAAGAAACCACATTCTGACTGAGATTCAAACCTGGCCCCTTAATATTGCTAGGTTAGCACTCTAAATTCATCAGAAAAGAGGTTTCCAAGATGTTTCTCCACATCTTAAGAAGAATTTCTCTTAAACCAACAAGCCTCAAATTCCCAATAAATGCTGGCAGATGAACTGCTGTAGCTGGATACTGAACTTCAGCCCTGTTCAAGGCTGGAAAGTGCCATAACTACTACACTGTGGAGGCCTGCTTAAAACTTGTAGAAAATTGAAAAACCTGCCCGGTCACAAGGGAAAAAGAAATGTAGGTCATCGTCAGGAAGAAATATATATCAGTAGAGAGGCACAAGCGTTACTATTGGCTTGAATTGCCACAAGTTTTATGTCCCAGCTGTTGATTGATCATAAATCTGCCATTCACATAGATTTTAGGTGGAAAAAAGATTGAGAGGAATCTTGACCATTTCATCCAAATTCTTCGTAATATCTGTAGAAGAAAACTGTTATACCAGTCAGTTTTGGCCTTTTGAATTGATTTCTGTCAGTTCTAGGTGTAGAGAGGAAATATTTGAAATTCTTCAGTGTGAAAAATGAACATCTCTGACTTTGATGGAGTCTTCTCTCATAAAGCTTTCATTCAGTGGAATAGAAGGATAAACTAGGTGGGATGTTCTTCTTACGCATTTCACACTCTCCACAATGATAAGATGCATCCTCATGGATGACTTGGAAAAGTTTAAAATGCCAAATGTGTTTTTGTCCTATAGCCACTTTTGCTAGAATTAAAGTTTTTCTAGCTCACCAATTCTCAGTTTCCCATAAAAAGTTGAACAATTTCATTATGAAGAGAGCAAAGGAAAACACTCATTACTTGAGATGTACTGGTGAGAAAGAAGAACAGCAGGGATAGTCCATTTAAGTGCTGTTTGTCTGAAAAGACAAACCAAACTTTAAAAGTAGCAAGCTAATGAGTCTTAAGTTCATTTCTAGGATTACCAAGGCTTTTTTAAAAGTTTATCCCATTTTATTTGTTCTATTACTTTTAATAAGGCAGGAGTCAAAGCATAGTTGATTTTGGAAAAAATGGAATTTATGATTCTCATGGGGCAATCATGGTAGAACACATTTACAGGAGATACATGCATCACTAGACAGGAATAGATAAAAATTTACATTGATCTCATTTTACTACTAAACCTCCAAATATAAAGCTTTCACTGAGTTTTCTTTGTGTCTTATTGACTTGAGGCAACTACTTAAGGATTAAGGATTGTTGTTAGCAAATAGATATTTATTCTTATTATCTTACATAATTTCTCCCTTCTTTCATTTTGCTATGGAACCCTTGGAGCATGATAGAAAAGTTGAGGTAACTCAAATAGTTTGTTTAAAAGGAGAAAATTAAAGTCTTAAAGGATCATATGGCAATTTTGTGCTAAATTGTGCATCTTATGTAGATGTTGTGTCATGGACGTAAGGATTATGGAATTCCATGTGACACTGTGTCAAGGTCAAGTAATATCTAAATGCAGTGACATCATTTAAGGATGGCCTCCAAAGAAGAATACATGTGCATTAATTTTTGCTTTGGCTTCAAGATGATATTTCAAGGAACTTTGTAAATGCTACAGAAAGGCCAAACATATCTAGGAACATTTTTGTGCCCTGTGTAATGTTATTGGAGGTATTAGCAGTTGGAATCAGGTAGAACATCCATTCAAGATGCAAAACTTTGCAGCAATCTTAAGGTAGTGCTGTTGATCATCTGTTGATAGTAGATGATGTTATTGTGCTGGAGAGTCATCAGTCACATTTGAAATGTTTTAATTGTGGGAAGTGCCATATTTAGGCTGGATGGCTGAGAGAGAGGAAAATCATGAAAATTTTATTATTTAGCCCAAAGGCTCTATCATATATAATGTTAATTCAAGAGGATTTTGCCAAGCTTCAAGCAATTAAAATACCCGAGTTTCCCATTTTACATGGGGAAAGGATTGTAGGTGGTATAGGTTACACCCAGGAAAAACCCAAAGGATAAACCTGCCTGAGAAAAGTCTGATTATACTTGTATGTCATATTTTAATTAGGATTAATAATTTGATTCTGATACTTAAATCAACCCTGGAAAAATTGTTTCCTCTCCATTTTAAGAAAGGATTAACCCTTTGACTGCCTTTGGTTTTTATTAGCCAACTGTTCTATGCTCAGATGCTCTTGTCTGTGAGAATGAGTTTGCTTTCAGAACATGCTTATCTACTTTTGGATTGTTTATCTTTAAGTTCTGTTTATAATTCAAATGTACAAGAGAGAATCTCACCATAATCATTTTCTTTAAAGGTATAGTAAATTATTCACTTGAAGAACATTAGTTTGTTCTCCAAAGCATATCTCTGTCCACTGGTCTTGCGGTTTTAGCATATAACACCTAATGTAGGATGGCAGTTTGAGGGCTAAGGAAAATCAACCATGGGAAATGAAGGCTTCTATTTTAATATTTACCAATAAAAAAAATAACAAATTGATGCAACAACAAGTAAATTACCCCTGCTTGGATCATAATTAATGCAGAGCTATGTGCAGTAAGTTGTGACATCTTCCTTCTGGAATGAGATGAAATGGCTGCTGCAGAAATTATATTACATCTTTAAATGGATTACAAGTAATTTCTTTCACCTTAGGACCAATATGCTGCATGTCCTGAGTAATAAGAAAGTGTGATGTAGCCAAATGGATCTGTTTTAATTAACCTTAAACAAATAAAAGCAACTGTTTTTGCTTAGTTATTAAATACAGGATTTTGTTTCTTGTGAAAAGTTTCTCCTGTTTTTTTCTTTTTGGCTATGGAATACCACAAAGTTACTCAGTAGTCAGTTGATTTTACATGGTGTATGTACATGTATTAGGTGCAGAACTGGTAGACATTATGATTTGGGTTCAAATAAATATCCTACAATATCTATAATTAATCCACTTTCTCGTCTAAAACTTCTATTGTTAAAAGTGCTCAACTTCGAAAGATTTTATAAAACTGAATTTAAAGGCAATACTACATGTCCTAAAAGATTGAGGTAAGAATACCAATTGGAGCAACCCCACAGCTAGTGAGAGGTCTGGGTTTGATTCCCAGTGTCCTTTGATTTTTCTTCTCCTTTGATTCCCTATCTAATATCAAGCATGTGCTCCTCATGATTTTCTTGCATTCTCAAACTGCTGTTTCTGGAGTCTGCATTGATGGAAAGGTGGCATCTATGATGTTCCATGTAAGTACAGGAATGATGCCATATTTGACAAATCCTCAGTAACTCACTGTATCCCATCATTAGCACCGAAATTTGAAAAATCTGTTGTCTCTGTGGTAGAAACTCAACATGGTAGAGCACCTATTTGGCTAATGGGAGATCTTGGTAAAAGTTTCAGCTCCATTAAAATTTCTTATCTTTCAATCTTTCCTATAAACTCCTTGTTTTGCTTGCAATGCTTTTTTACCAAGCTAACTTAGTATGCATGAGAATTGCACGTTATAGTTCATCAAGGAATAGCTTTGCAGAAAGGATATGTGTGGTTCTTGGAAATATGTCCGAAATATTTGAATTATTATGAAAAAAGGAAATTTGTAAGAAATGTTAATGAAAAGGAAGGGCATTGGTTTAAAATAACTATTTAAAAGTAGCAAATAGGTTTTTAAAGGTATAACTCTATGCTGTTCTACTTATTCATCTAATATCTTAATTAGATGAGGAATTTCATGTACTGATACGTATCTAGTAGAGTGACATAGGTTAGGGAAATCATATTGGAATGTAGATGAGATGATGACTCATGTAGATGAGTTTAATTGCAGGATAGGAATTAAGAAATACTTAAAGTAGAAATAGAAAAGCTTTGTGGAAGAAATCAATGGAATAGCAGCTGCTAAGAACATGGTCCTTGTGAAGCTCTTTACCTTTAGAATAGTTGACTCTTTTCTATAAGTAAATTAAGATGTATAAAATTTTATCATATCATAAACGAAAGGTACCCTCAGATAATCCGACGAGAGAAAGCGTACCGCTTTCAAGGAAGTAGGGGAGCGTACATTTACCGAATTAAAATCGAGGCACAGTAGAAAATGAAACATACTGTACTTTTAGAAGAACAAAGATAGCATCTCTTTGTGACTTGAAAGGGCATTCGGGCATAGTTATGTATGTGTTTGGGGCATTTTGTCTGCATTTAATTTTTAATAGAGTATGGCCATACAAAGGGAAGAAAGATTTCCCTTGTGGGCGTGTCACCGATGTTGTCTTTTGCGTTAATATCATCAAAAGTGCCGACAGACCTCAGTAAAGTTTTCAATGATATGGATAAGGGATGAATTTATATTTAAACGAGGGAAATAAGGGGGATCGTGAGGATGGACTCTTCCGTAAAATATTAAAAGACTCCGATTGAAATAACTTCGGAAAACAACACCAATTAATAGTGGAAGAGAGAGTGAGGTCCGGCATAAGTAACATACCATTAATTACTATTGGCTCGCTACATTTTTTCTTAAAAATCTGCTCCATAAAATTTAAGGTAATATTTGTTTTATTTTGTGTAATTGCAGTATTCTACGACTTCAAATCTTTTGAAAACAAAGTCCATCTATAAAACAGTTAATAAATATAAGTGTAATCCCCTTTCATACTTTCATCTCAAGTTCATGTTTTCAACTCTGTTTTTTTTCTTTTGCTACAATGAATTACCTGTGGTAATATGTAATCTGGACGTAATTTGATGGCAAATAATTATAAAAAGAGTCGTTGTAATAAGGCGAGTCGATACAAGCTATCTAGAGACAATCCCACCTTTAACTTTTACGAGTATCACTGAGTATTCTAATTTCATTAACGTAAGTTTGTCTTTTCTCCTTCGGAAGAGAAGCATGAAAACAGCGAGTAAATCAAGGCACCTGATAATAAGCCTCCCTGGCTCAGGGGGATCTTAATAGTAAATTTAATGCGTGTGTATCCTTAATCTTATGTTACCCCCATTGATTTAGCTTTTTTATGCACCCCAATGTACTTTGTAAATAAACATAAGTATATGTAATTTTAAGGAAGAAGACTATCAAAGCGCCAAGTGGCTAAAAAGGTGGCTAAATATAATTATATTGTTTTGCAATCAGGGATAGCGAGTAATAAAGTTCAAATGATCGGTGAGATAAAATCACATTATAGGAATTAGTCATACTTTAAAGGAGATCGTAATTGACTTTCAAAACTCATTTCGATTATGAACAATTGGCACTGATTGAACGACTGTGTTAGAGCTAGCGCATCGTACAATTTATACTGAGTACCCAGGCTCGAATCCCGATCAAGGCAGGAATGCTTGCTGGCATGTTAATGAGCTGCATTCAGAGCGTGGAGTTTTTAATGGTGCAGTGACAAATGAAGAAATGAAATGAACCGCGTAAAAATAGAGAATATGAACGAGAAGCTACATCCTTAAATGTTGGTAAATCATGACATAAAATAATTTATGAATACTACCGTAGTATTTGTTTAAGAAGCTGTTTACTCATCTCCTCTAAAATTTCACTTAGAATAAATATTTGAAGAAACAAGATAATAGATAGTAAGTGGATAGAAAATTAAAGAGTTTATAGGCAAATTTCTCAGGAAAGCATGCAATGGAAGATAATAAGTGTAATATATTCTAATATAATATGGACGTATAAAGTTGGAGTACCCTATTTGCTCGAATAAAAGACGAAACCAATTCTAAGAATATCCGCTTTCTCAACAACTCCACTAGGGAAAGAAATTTAATTGGAATACCTATCGATGATTTTAGTCAAACATAAAATAGTTAAAAATACGGTTTATCATCGTTTCGAATAATTAAATAGAAAAATAGCAAATAATGTTGAATGCTAACATACGTATGCTATTATACGTATTAACAAATTGTTACTGCATTAGAAAACAGTAGAAAAATGAGCATAGTAAAATTTAAATTGAGAGTTACTTTTCTAGAATTCTTGATTGATACAATCAAAATAATTTAATATGCAAGTATGAAGGGCAGAGAAATACATAGAGTAATAGCTGAAGTCCCCGTTGATTCTCAAAGGGGAAAAAACGAGAATTCGTGAAAGCGGATTCAACAATGGAATTAGACGTTCGGGGGCCCGTTTGAATACAACCTCAAAATCTTAGAACAGTTTCGTTTATTGGATCAAAATTCTCGCAATTTTCAACAGAATACAATAGTCGACGACCAAAATAAGAATCTTCATTCAATTTTTCTTCCCTTGGTGCTCTTCTCGATTATTGCGATCTGCGACTACTCTTTATTATTTTAATTTTGCAAAGGAAACAAACTGCAAGCTATGAAAGGGAATTGAAATGGATGCTTGGATTCAACCATGGAGTAAGTCGTCAGGGGGAATGGTTGTCTACAACCACAAAATATCACAAAATATTCGTCTATTTTATCAAAATTCTCGCAATGCCGGATTGAAATGAATTTTCCACGACCAAAATAAGAATGTTTATACAATATTCCTTCTGGTGCTTCTTTCGATTTCGTACGGATATTCTTTCTGATTTAATATCGCAAATGAAATGATCATGCAAAGCGATAAAAGTGAATTTTACATGCATTTCTTATGGTAACATTTCTCAACGTCTGGAGTCGAACGGGGAACAATTAGGCGAATAAAAAGTAGCCTATATTACTATAAATAGTATAAATGTCCGAGGAAGATATTTATCGATCTTGTTCTTCAAAGTTTGAAAGATGTGCGACACCAGGTTCTCGAGATTTAGGCGAACATACACAAACTTTCTACTTTATATGTAAGAAGATATTGTACAATGGGAGCCTAGGATTTTGCCGACCGTTGTAAGACGAACGCTCTTTTCTCTTCGAGTCAAGTAGGAATACATATCTAAGATTCGGATAAGTTTGGTAGTTTAAGGACATATTTTTCATTTGCGCGTATAAGCTTTCAATTGGCCTTTGCAGCCATTGCTTTAAGAGCATCATTATGCGCTTGTAATTCAACGCATTCCCTAATAACTCATCGCATTCATAATTTCAGCATTAAAAACAGCAGCGAAAGTTGCGAGCTGGAAAAAGAGGTCATATTGCGGGAGAAGGTAATATTAGAAATGAAAGCGTCAACAAAGAGAAATAAAGCGAGACAAGAAGCGTGAGACAAAAAGAAGAAAACATTATTATTATTTGATATAATATACTGTGGGAGGTTACCACGGAAAAATTGCACGCAAAATATACTAAATTTTTCTGCTCCTCAGCGGAAACAGAACAAAGGAAAAAAGAACGAATAAAAATGCGTACGCAATTAGCTGGAATGTAAACTCATTTAAATACATTTAACACCGAGTAATATACCAGTTACAAATGATGAAACAAGCGGAATTATAAATACACTTATGACATCATGAGAAATTGTTGAATAAAACGAGGTTTTGAACAACAAAGAAGATTACTTTTACTAATCCACAATTTATAATTCGTTGGCAACTATTTTCGGCTATTGATAACCATCTTCAAGCCAAGGAAAAAGGGCGGAAGGAGGCTTTTTCTTGGCTTGAAAACGGCTATCAATAACCTAGTCGACAACGAATTATATATTGTGAATTAGTAAAAGTAATCTTCTTTGTGGTTCAAAGCCTCGTTTTATTCAACAATTCCCTCATTGTGTCATCAAGATTCCACAAAGTGATGGCCTCCTCCGTGAATTTTACACATACGATGCCTAATTCTAACATATACATCACGGGAACAAAAGAATGGAGAAATTGCATCATCATTATTGCCATTTTCAACTTCCATTACTCTCGTTGTACCCTCATTCAATCTTCGCGAGAATCGCAGGAGATTTCGACGTTCGAAACAACGGGAGAACCGTCCCGCAAACAGCGAATCGACGGAGGGAAAATACGAAAAATCTCAAATTTAGCGGAACGAGTCCCTTCCCCGATCAGATATTTCCTCTCCTCCCCCTTTCGTCTCCATAGCATCACTTTTCTTTCCCCAGAAACGCTCCAGATTATCACCGAATCGATCTTTAACCGATGAGGTATCCGAAAAACGTGCCCCGTTCGGTCTCGAATAAAATGTGCTAGAGGCGAGTTCTTGCCTCCGTCACGAATAAAAGACTGCGCATTTCGCGACCATTATTTTTTCATTACCGTACCGTCCCATCTGTATCGTCCTCATCCATCTAAAAACTCCCCTTTCCATATCTGTACCCCATTCTCCGTAGATACAGAATCTCTCATTTTTTCCGCATCCGCTTTCCGAGCGACTTTGCTCAATGAATCTGCTAAAAGCGACCGATAGGGGGATTAAACCGTCTCCGCTGGAATTTTCTCCTTTTTCTCGCCCAGCCTGATTACGTTATGACGCAGGCGGGAAGGGTCTCGGGGCTCAGATTCGGGGCGAAATATTGTGCCAAATAAAGTCATTATCTCCCCCGCACCTACTGATATCTCCATCTCGACGAGAGGTTCCGATGTAGATATGCCTCTCAAGGTACGTCGCCGCTGTCAAAAATTCAGCACCCGCTGAATCATGAATGAAGTAACGATCGCGCCTTATCGGTCAAGTCCTGCACACGATCGGGGAAATTCCTAAAGGAGATGAGCCAATCTTGGGTGAGATTTGTGCTCGAGAACGGGAACGAGCTGACGACAACTTAGAGCAGCATTCAATAACGTCGCGTATTGGTTGGAATGGCTTCCGAGCCCTGCGAGAGCTGTTTAAAAATGTGTTCTTTCGTTTGTTCTTTGTTTCATTCTTTCGTCGCCGAAAAGTAACTTTACATCGTAACGGTTCAAGAATGTATTTTAGTACTCCAATATATCTAAATGCACAACTACGTATCTATCAACCTATCTATAGATGTCTATTCAGCGATTTTGTCGAATTATCTACCGACTATTCTTCCTTTTAGTAGCATTTTTTCCATTTCAGCGACATCTTCGTGTTTTATTTATATTTAAATAATAATATCGCTAGGTTTATTCGATAAAATTTCATATCATCCCATTAATTTATTTGATATATGAACATATAATATTGGTAGAAACAATTCAAGCCTTATCATAATTGAACAATTTTAGCGACGAAAAGGGTTAAAGCTGTCTTTGCGCATTATGTGGGCATTGAGATATGCGTTCTGGCACGATATCTCAATTGGTTAGAGCTGTCATCCAAAACGTGGGAGGTTCGGGTTCGAGTCCCGGTCCTTTCAGACCTTTTCCAAGTCCGCTTCCAAGTTAAGATCTACCGACTATTTTTTTCTTTTAGCAGCATTTTTTCTATTTCAGCGACATATTGTTCGTCTTTTACTTATATTTAAATAAAAATATTACTGCGTTTACTCGATAAAAGTTCATATCATCCCTTTGATTTATTTGGTACATTAACTGATATAATAATCGTAAAAGCAAATTCAAGGCTTATTACATTTCAACAATTTTAGCGACGAAAATGGTGAAAGTTGACTTTGCGCATTTAGGTGTGCGTTCTGGCACGATAGTTACATTGGTTTGAGTAGTCATCCGAAAAGTGGCAGGTCTGGCTTCCTTTCAGGCTTTTTCCATGTCTGTCATTCCTCGGGAATGTTATCAAAATATTTTAATTAGTTTAGAAACTTTTAAGATACTGCGCATCTAGTGGTATTATCAAAAATAAATTGGCATAACTGGTCGCAGGTTCATTTGGTGCCAGCTTCCGTTATCTGGCAACCGGAAAGCAATGATTGCACCAGCAGTAATTTTTGTATTTACCTTTCAAACCCACATTCTAATATTTCCGGAGTCCATTATTGCCTCGTGAAACTACTTTTACATCAAATCCGCTTTCTTAACTGTTAACCCTCTTTCGAATCGCATACATTCAATCCCTGTGTTGATCACTGTTACTTCAGATTTAATTGATGGTAACAACCGAATATTTGTATCCTTATTCAACTCAAGTGCAATATCTCAGTTCATGCCAGATGATTCTTTAAACACAAGTTATTTTATGTTAGGACCATTGCTATCTATACCATATTTCTACATTTTCAACTTTTTTAAATTAAGACTTTCACATTCAAGAGCTCCAGAAACTCGGGAATTGATGCAACACTCTGCTGCGTCCTGTGGCTTCTGCCTCTCTATATCATTGTCTAAATTCGAACCTGGAGCCATTCACAGTACATTCTGTAACCATATTATATAGGTTTCTATCTTCTGTCGTCCAAGGAAAAGTGCATTTTTAAGCATCTAGTTCCCGAATCAATTTCTTTAGTTAACAACTACTTAAAAATGCTTCACCTCTAACAAATTGTTATTATCAGAAAATTTAGATGATATTAGTTAACTATAATCTTGAAAATATTGAGTTGAATTTTGACACAAGGTGATTTACATCATCTTGCTAGTTAGGTTGGTAGTTAGGGCTAAATTGGCTCGGTATACTAAGGTCGTTTTGGGAAAAAGTGCTGGTAGAACACGGGTAAATGAAGTGCAGTCTTTGACCTGAAGCCTCAGAGGTGTTCACAAAGATGATACAAAACGAAAATAGACAATTTGAAAGATTAAAACGCTTCCTATCAAAGAAGTTTCCGAATCGATAAATCCGATGAAAAATCTACACAAAATGTATCTAATGGTGCTAGCTTTGCACTTCAAAGGCATAAGTTGTAGCGATAAACCCAATAGCATGTATGTAATACAAGTGCGTATTAACTACATCCATGACCATCAACGAGTACCTAGCCGCGCCTCTGAGATCAACGAAATTTTTCAAATCCGAATTGAGCAAACTTAAATGCTGCTAAATTCCGTAAATAAGGCTGGATGAACTTCCGTTATGCACATTTGCATAAGATGGATCCGAAGCGGCGAGAAAAGCTCAAGTGTCAGTTGAAGCTGAGCTGTTGTTTTAAATTGAATTTATGGGAGTTGTTGCGGCGGATGGTGGTCAAATGGTGCATGAGTTATGGAGTTAAGAACCGTTAGGGTCCTTCGTCCAGCGATATCCATTCCAAACACCTGTCTTCTGCCAGCAGCGTTTCCATTGGATATTTTTGCGCGCGACAACGACTATGATACCGAACGGATACTTGAATTGCTAATTCGGGGGTAGAAACGAAGTCTGTTTTAGTGTTGTCCAAACTATACGCTGATATACTGATGACGCGCGGAGAGGTCGAAATGGATCGTAACCGCATTGCATTGCTATGACTTGGCGCTTGTGTTTCAATTAGCCGGAACATAAATCCAAATCTATAAACGCATTAATGATACTAATCAGATGTGTAAGTCTATAAAATACATGAAAACATTCTGACCAATAGTTTTTATATCTAGGATTGCCTTCATTACAACAGCTGTATTTGTTATAATAATGTGAATATTTTATGCTGAGAAAACGTGGCAGATATTTTTTATGATGTTATTATTTTTTTATGATGTGATTAATTAAATTTACTTTGAGATGACGAAAAGTACGCTAGATTACAAGGAATAACAAGTGTGAAAAATAGCGACATGACTGGAACCCAGTCATATCGCTATTTTTCACACTTATGTTATTCCTTGGGATTTAGCCGCACAACTTCCATGTGCAAAATTTTACACCTTTACCTCAATGCTTAAGCTAGATTAAACAGACTAACTGTTTTCGCGCGATACTTTGTTTAGACTGGCCCAAATATTTCTAATTTATTGCCTCGAACTAGGTAAGAATTGTTGTAAAACACTTTTTCAGCTGGTTAGGGATTATGAATGAGGACATTAAGGGCCCTAAATGGGACATGAGTAGTTTTGGAGTTTATAAATGAAAATAATAGCGATTTTTTAGATATTAATTTCTTTTGCTTTTTCCCTTCATTCTTAAAATGATTTACTTGTTTATTTTTTCCTTATACACTATATTTCACATCCTTATTTTTTGTCTTTGCGATGTAGAAATCTTGCTGAAGTTTGCCTCTCGACAGGATTTCCTAGAGCCTGAAACTTTCTCGAGTATCTGATGTGTAGATTACCCATTTGCGTTGATGGAAGTGAATCAATTAATTAATTCTCAAATGAATTTTCCTGAATATCTATTCTCAAGTCGGATTGAAAGAAAATTCCTTTGAAAAAGTTAGCAATCCAGCAATAAAATCGTAGAAAATCTAAACATCTGAGTAAGTAAAGCATGTAAATATTAGATTTTGATAAAATTGTAGACAATTGTAACAGAGCACAATTCTGCGCTACAAACTAATTAATCGAAGCGAATATTTGGTAACAAAATTAACCATCCCACCGAACTGGGATAGCTTAACCACTTTTTTTCGAAGATTCTATTCAGATGCCATTTTGTGTCCGAGAAGAAAACAATTATCTTTTACCAGGAGAGTTTTATCGCATTTTTATACTTTTCTATGAAGAGCTACTTTCCGATATGTATTTAAAAACTTACAAAACTTCCTTATTATAAGAGAACATACATACAATTGAATTCACAATTTATTTCTGTAATAAACAAATATGATCATTCGTTATCTTCAGAGCTATAAATAGAAGACAGAGAAAGTAAAGTTTTGGAATTTAAGGAATTATAATAGCCAATGACCAAATTTAAAGTCCAATGAAGTTAAATAACGAGAAATTATCATAAAAATATCGCATTACAGAATCAGCTTATATTTACTCTATCAATACAGTGAATATGCATTCATATTTTAATATAACAGTCATAAAATCGTTCAGACCCCGCGTAACGTAGCAAAAAGACCCGAAATAAATTTTCACCCCGTTTATTCCGAGGATAAGTGAAAAATATCGAGTGTTCAATACTAATGCTCACATCAAATATTTTCGTAGTCATCATCGATTCGCATCTCTTCTAAGAAACACAGATTGCGCCTTATATTTCCTTCCAGCGAATTCCAAGCGCTTTTAGAAGCAGAGGCTCGACCCTTGCGATCCTTGTCGGGATTCTTCATTTTGGGAGCTTGTGTGGAGGAAATAGCGGGGCTTTTGTGAATTCGCGCATATTGAAACCGACTCCGACATCAAAGTTTGGACAAACCTTACATATGTGCGGAAAAGAGAGACCATGAGTCATTTCGTCGTTCACAATTAAGGGCAGAAACAAGCTGGTTTCTCTTCGCATCGACCGCACACGCTCCACCATCGATCTGCACGCTTTCAATATCATCGTCGATGTCGCTTGGTACGGTGGCAAGTGGATGAAGAAGGGAGGATGAAAGCGGGAGAAAAGGAATCTGCGGGATTCGGCTCGCGGAAGAAGGCGAGCCGTCGCATGAATCGCTGACGGAAGGGATGCAGATTATCCAAAGAAAGATGAAAATGCTTCAATGAACTCAAATGAATGCGTTGATGACTCCCTTGAAAGCTGAGTTACCCGCGCGGCCATTCATACGTGAGAGATAACTCGGTATTATTTTCCCGCGCATGGTCTTACGAAAGCCTGGGATGTAGGTATTCTTGGAGTTAAACCGCCCATTCCTTTTTCAGTTTTATTCATCGATCTCATGAAATGTCAACTATCCTTTCAAGTATTCGATTTTCTCGTAGGCAGACAATAGCAGCTTCTATTATTTCGATCGTCGATTTCATTCTACTATTTCATACAATCAGTCATTTGCTCAAACAATCAATATTTCAACCTCACTTTTCGAGGTGTAGCATTCAAGCTGGACCGAGATACGATCATTTGAATAACTGATTGCGGTTTCAAGGATATATAAATAAGAATATTAATTAGAATTAATTAATTAATAGTATACAAGAAAAACAAAATTATTTTTATAGAAAAAGGTTTAGATTTTTTGAATACCTTCATTATATTTACTAAAAAAACATTCAGCGTTAAAGAATGAGTAAGTAGTAGTAGTAAGAAAGTAATGACTCCTCAAGGCAACGTAATCGGACCTCTACTCTTCCTCATTTATATCAATGACCTAATCCATAAGATCGATAGCAATGTGGGGATGTTTATTATCTTTATAAAATGGACTATTTCCTATTGTAGTTCATTCAAAATTTCACTTCGAACGTCAATATTTTGATAGTGAGCGACGCCCTGAGTACCAGCGGATTATACTAATCCACTTTGGCCAAACAATCTTCGCCACTTGCATTTCGGAAAGTGTGACCCTAGATAAAGTTCCTTTCGCTCCATCCACGCACTGGTTCAGGTATTGCGCGACGAGGTAGTTTCGACAACAACAACAGGGGTCTCTGATGAAAAGGAGGGAACGCAAAGTGGGAGGACTGGAGAATGCGTGGAGGAGGTTAATTTAAGGTTTGTAAACAGGGCGATCCGCTCTTTTGCTTTCCCTTTAGTCCCGTGCAGCTGTGACTAGGGAGAGCGAGTTATAAAAAAATAAGATCCCGGAGATTTTTCAAACCCGGAGATTTTCTCCAGCCTTCGTTTGCATAAACCAATCCCTCTGCAAACCTCCCCACCTTTCGCTTCCCCTCAATCCATTCCTCCCCAACTCTCCGTCGATTGTTGACCTGTGCTTAAAATTTTGCGAGGGATAATTTCCGGGATACAGGTAAAGAGTGGGTTCCAACCGAGTCAAAGCTCCCCACTGGTGCGCGCTTTAAATTTGGCGTGTCTTTGACTAGGAATGACATGCTTCAACGTACGTCGCTGTCTTTCTTTCTGCAGATTTACTCATCGCTTGTCGCGAAGGGTAACTTAATTCCATATCCCAGCCTTCAAATAAAGATTGCATCACGTATCTCTCAGCCACATATCAACCCCGCGGACATCTGTTAGGTTTATCGTCTAATCAACTTGTCTGTTTAGCGAACGAGCAAAATGTGCAAAAATTTCAATTTAAATAAATTTNGAAACGCCCTTAGATGGAGCTGAACTAAGTAATAAATCTTTGCCAGGTGAAATTGTCAAAAGAAATAGCCAACGCTCTCCAATAATAAGCAGTTGCCAACTTTTTCGTCTTATTTCGTAATCTGATGTTTCTTATTCTGTCTCGCATTCTGGATAAACAATACTTGCACAACCTTGAAAAAATTGCAACAGTGAGAAATTCGATTTTCTGAAGTGGGGCGCCGCGGTAAACAGCTCGTCCAGGGCCCCGCGGATACCAGGATAACATCGCCCAAAAATCAAACTAAATTCGCAGCTTCGCTTCGGCATCGTGCGCGCACCTGAATAATCTCGATAATAGCGGGCGACTTAGGAGTCTTCCCGGAGCATTAGGCTCGTTGTCAAAACCGCGCTCACCGGGGCGATGGCTCTGAAAAAGGGGTGAAAGTATTATAGCAGCATGTTCTTAGTATATTATAATTTTTTCCCTACATTTCCAAAAACCGCAATTCTACCATTTGTCGTTTTAAATTATTTTAGACCAGAAGTGGTAAAAATGAACCTTGATATTTCCAACTTTCTCACACTATAGCGACATTTCGGTAGTTAATTAACTGTGAAAAGTCTCATTACCTTGAGATATAATGAAGTCGTCACGAAGCAATTCTTCCTGAATCCTTCCTAATGAGCTTACATATTAATTACGGAAAAATAAAAACAAGGCTTCTAAACAGAGCGATACATTCACGTCGTCCTTAATCATATTAATAGTCTCTCTAACAACAGGAGCGATGGATAACTTCTAAAAGGCTCCTTTGTAGAACATTTCATGTAACTGGTAATTAATCTTCATTTATTTAAGATGAGCAGCGACTGGAATATAATTTACGACGAGAGCAATGTGATCAATGACTTCCAGGAAGCAAAGGGTGAAAGTACAATGTTTACATTTAAATGGGAAACATCTTCCGAACCGTAGAAATCAACCTCTATTAGGACTTTTACTGCGAAGTGTTGATCGCGAAAGCCGGTTTGAAAATCAATTCATCAACCACCCCTACCCTTAAGCTTCAGAGAGGCTTGCTAGATATGATTGAGGCTTGAGACTAGGTCTACTAGGATTAGGATGAGGAGTGAGGTAGTTCCCTTCCGCTTTCCACGCTGAGTTATAAAACTATGAGTGGAATATTTCCACATCAGCGACCCTATGAAAAAAAATGTCGTATCATTCTACTATATGTCGTATCTATTCTAAGGAATGACCAAAATGAATGCCATGCTTCAGCATACCTCAATAGCATTCCATCATAGCGATAGGCAAAACTGGGACAAACAAATGAAAGATACATATACCAGGAGACCAATGAAACTATTCCAGTCATAATGGTATGGTAGCAGGAGTTAAGATTTTGTAGTGAACTAGAAACGTTAATGCTAAGTTTTATAGACAAACCTACCAGTAGAAGAAAGAAAAGGAATTATTACCCTAAATGAAAGCTATAACCCAGAATATTAGACTTGCTAAGGAATTGATAACAAGAATTATTCATAAGGATGTTGGAAAGAAATGAGTACAAAAGGAAAATTGGGAGACCTGGGTTTGAGTCCCAGTCATGTCATTATTTTTCACACCTGTTTATCCTGAAATTATTCTTCTTAAAAGGTTATACTGCAACGATTAGTTTCCGGGGTATAATTAAGCAATACTGTGAAGGTTTTTTGCTACAGATCTCGTCGATTACATTTTTGATTTTGTCACCTCAGTTAACAACGTTTGCGAGCTTCTAGAGAAAGCAAGAAAGCGTTAAAATGATGTGGAAATATTGGTTTTAGAGAAATTACAGAAACCTTATTTGATCTCATTATGATTAATAGATTTTATTTTGAAGTTCATAACTTCGATAAATTTGCAGACAAGCAATACATTTGAGTTGAAGAACAAACTTTTTTTTCGTCTTTTTCTCGAAATATCTATTTTTATTGCAAATCATGACGCCTACGCTGGAACAAGCATTGAACGTTCTTCTTCATGCATACTCTTAAAAAACGAGTGTTTTCAACGAATGATGAAATACATTTTCGGAATGTAATTATTCTTCTGTTTTCAAAAAGTTTCTCTTGTTACGAAATTCAATTTGCGTTTCTGTTTAATTAACTTTGTTTTCCACGTTTCATCTCGCTACATTTATTTTTTTAGGAAAACGGGGAAAGGCGCAATTTAGACGGTTGCTCACGCTTGTTTTCAATGAGTTTCTTCTGTTTCTTGTCTTCTATTTTTTTTATTTTACGTCCCTCCAAATGTTCCACACTAATAAAGAAAATATTGGAGATTTTCATTCTTTCAAGTATGGAAGCAATACCAATATGAGAGAGGCAACTCACAAGATTCCATTATCACACTAAATGGCTATGGATGTAATTATCCTAAGAGTTAAGTTCGTGATTTCGCTTTATGTTACCGCAATTATCATAATAATAGCTACACCCTTTGTAGATTCTGAAGGATAAGCTTCCCGAAAACAGCCGTTCTTAAAACTTTAGTAGGCTGAGAACTCCGTTTGGCACATTTATTTTTTCGCGGACCCCCAAATCGAGTACTTTTACATACATATTGAGACAATATATAGGTTTCAAATATTTATTTTATTAATTAGATGCAATTACGAACATTTTAGTAATAAATGCTTGAATCGGTTTCATTAACTAGAGAATTCAAAAAAAAAATTAGAGAAAATTGCAAGGTTGAAGACCGCATTAATTAGGACAAGCATTTGTACTCACGATCCCCATTGGATTATTTCGCATGTCCTAGTTTATAAATCGCTGCCCCACAATAATGACCGATAAAAGTAAGTTATGGCGGACCCGATCTAAGACTGAACAAATTAATTTCTTGAAACGCCCTTAGATGGAGCTGAACTAAGTAATAAATCTTTGCCAGGTGAAATTGTCAAAAGAAATAGCCAACGCTCTCCAATAATAAGCAGTTGCCAACTTTTTCGTCTTATTTCGTAATCTGATGTTTCTTATTCTGTCTCGCATTCTGGATAAACAATACTTGCACAACCTTGAAAAAATTGCAACAGTGAGAAATTCGATTTTCTGAAGTGGGGCGCCGCGGTAAACAGCTCGTCCAGGGCCCCGCGGATACCAGGATAACATCGCCCAAAAATCAAACTAAATTCGCAGCTTCGCTTCGGCATCGTGCGCGCACCTGAATAATCTCGATAATAGCGGGCGACTTAGGAGTCTTCCCGGAGCATTAGGCTCGTTGTCAAAACCGCGCTCACCGGGGCGATGGCTCTGAAAAAGGGGTGAAAAAGGAGGTTGACGAAGATAGCGAGGATGGAAGGTTGATGAAGACGGAGAAAGAGAGGAAGGAGCTAATGAAGGCGGTGGGAGACAGAGCGTGTATACAAATGGGACCACCCGGTGGCATCCGAGTCCCAGGAGTTTCCCTTGGAAGAGGAGTGCTTTTGAGACGCCTCCCTTCAACCGCCCCTTTTCGGACCCTTCAACCTCGGGATCAGAAGCTAATGAGTGCAAGCCAACGCACACATTATCCACCTCGCGCGAATTTTCATTCCTTATTCACGAGTGGAAACCAAACATTTGCGAAGAAGGCCTCCCCTTTCACTCCGCCTCTTGCTGCTGCCTAAAATGCTCGGATTTATAAGAGCGGCGTGAAATAAAAAAAGAGACGAGGCTCACTTAGGGTATGATAGATGACGAGCCGGGAAATAAGGTAAAAAAAATTAATGGGGGAGAATGCGAGATGTAGAGGTAGCTTGGGGATGAGATTATCAGCATAAATTAAGAGGAGATTTTCATCTTCTCCGTCCTTTGATTATGCTCATTTTGATGAAATCTAACGTCTTGCGTGACAAACGCACATCCGAATTGGGTCCATTGATTCGGCTTGCTGACAGATAAGACCATGTATTTCCTATTTCCCCATCTTGGTAAATGCAGTACCTTTCAATTTTCTCTTGCCAACCTGGTCCCGAACGCACAATTTTGGGCGTTGTAAGTTTCTAGGAAATAGGTGGATCTATTAATTCCTAGATAAAAAAATTGGCAGTAAAGTCCGGCAATTACTGGCAATTAAAGTAGTTAAGCAGTGGAAAAAATGTAAAGCCTCTCTAAAAGGACAATGAAAAATGTTTCTCTTCTTCAAAAAGGTTTATCGGAAAATTCCAGATTTAAAGTTAAAAGGGATAAAGGTGTTCATGAAACAAAACAACGAACAAATTTCTCGAATGGATTTCCCTTGTTATACTGTACTTGCACTGTATATTTACAGAAAATAATATCTATGAAAATTTATGAAAGATGATATTTACGATTTATAGATGATGATGTTTAGGAAGATTTATAGAAGATAATTCTCATTTCTATTTTATACGAATCTTAACGAAGACACCAATTAACTCAACACTATTTAGCTATATAATGTAAATATATTTTTTAAATAAGCATTATTATTCCTATAAATCTTTTCCTGTGTGATCACTTCCAGTAGCAGTATTGTTCAAAGTGCTTCGACAGCTAAGGTCATTTCGCAGGTAGACCCCCACCGGTGATTACTTCCATTGTGACATCTCTGACCGTTAGGAAATTATATCCTGCAATGATGGACGCTAGGTGTAAAAATAGTTGGTGACACTGGGATGAAGAAAACTGCATCTTTCATCTGTCACGGTTATTCGGTTATATTTATGGCTTTGATTATCATAAATGCTGCGAGAAGTGTTATTCATTGAGTCTGTCACTAGTGGACTTATTATACTAATAGCACCCACGTAGAGAAACCCGAATTTCAGATGCAAAGGCTTTAAATTGGGTCAAATATCCATTTCACAATAACAAAAGGATAAAGGGTTATAAAATGAGCTCCATAACCTGTCTAGTTTTGGTGAAATCAAGTTGCCATAACATTCCCATTAACAAAGGACAAGACTCTACGAAAAACCCTCAAATAAAATCATTTCCGGTATTTTGAGCATAAACTTTATTAAGGAAAGGAAATTACTATGCACGGAATAGCCGTGCGGCTGAAACCCAAGGAATGAGAGGTGTGAAAAATAGCAATATGACTGGCATAGTAGTTCAGTGATTTGAATAACTGCCCGGAAAGTGGAAGACCTGGGTTCGCGTCCCAGTCATGTCGCTATTTCTCAAAAAGATTAAGGAGAAGGTGTTATCTTTGCACGGTGAAGTCGTGCGGCTGAATCCCAAGGAATAACAAGTGTGAAAAATAGCGACATGATTAGGACTCGAACCCGTAACCGTGTGGAAGAGATACGGCATGGTAGTTCAGTGGTTAGAATACCTGCCCTAAAAGTGGGAGACCTGGGTTCAAGTCCCAGTCATGTCGCTATTTTTCACGCTTGTTAACCTTAAACTTTATGTCTGGTGTTTTCATCCGATCGATTTCCCCAACGCAATTCTTTTATAAGTAAGATCCCTAATACCAAGTCTCAACTAGTTCAATAAAGGATGGCGACACATTAATTTCTTCAAATGAATTTTTTCCATAAAATAGGATTGAAATTCCTTTGTTTCTTCAATCAATTATTTTCTTAGTTACTTTAACCAAAAAATCAGCTCTTTGTTTCATTTAAAGGAATGAATTTTGGATGGCGATAGTCACTGAGATGAAAATGATCCTCGAATTATGAGTAAATGCCAAAACCAAACCGTGTGAAAATCTATAAGTAAATTAAGGTAGCCAAGCAAAATGAGTGTCATAAATTTATTATCCATGGTATAATGGAATTACTCAACGCGGAAATTGCATAAAAGGAACAGAAGATGTCAATCACAATCAACGAAACGAGGATGCTAATTCACATTCTGACCACTCACAATACAATTAGTTTAATAATTCGAATTTATATTCAGATACAGTGAATTAAAGCCGTAAATTCATTCGTGTATATAAAAATATCAAGAATATCCTTTATTTGTAAAAATAATACTTTTTATTTATTTGAACAAAATTCATTCCGAGACATTCAAGAGATCGCCGAAGTGGATGAATAATAAATTTTTATACACGTTTATGGAAAAATATATTTTTTATCATCAACTAACAGAAACTGTGTATGATACGATCCTAAACAAACATTTATATTTCGTTCTCTTTTTTAATTGCTTTCATAACTTAGGATGAGAGCGATTGTTAAGCCAAAACAAGAACATGATTAAATCGAGCTTCCAACTCGTAAAATATTAATAAAAAAACACCGAAATAACGCCGTGATTTATTCAAAAGCGATTCTCCGTCAGTTGCGTAGGTAAAATTCGAAATATTTCTTTCTCCTCCTCGTTGTTTGCCGTTTAAAATATTCAGCCGCCTCGTCGATCCGCCTTCTTTGAGAGTAGAACGCTGAGATTCGACGAAACAAAAATTTTAAACATTGTCTCTTTCGGAGAATCCGTCATTTTCTGGTTTCCCTCCTTCGCAAGTAATCCGAAGCGCTCGGGTTGAGTTCTTGTTTCGGCAACAAAAAATTCTACGCATCTCGGGATTTTCTGGAGTTTATCAGTGGGAAGCGGAGCCGTAATACGTGGGTTACTCCATTATTCCCCGCGGGAATAAGAATCCTCCCGCATAACGAGACTTCTTTCCGCGAGTTTAATTTCTGGTGAAATAATAACAACAATAGGTGTGGAAGAAGAAAAAATGACGAAATAATAAAAGCGTAAAAGAGATAAGAACTTGGTGGACTGAAAGATGTCGAGACGAAAAGCCAACCGTGGAAATTGCAGCGGAAAATTACTTTATCAGGTGTTCTTATTTCGTGATGGTTCAAAACATTCAACAGTATGGAATTTTCCATGCAAAAGGCTTCGCTCGTGCCATTGAGTAAAGGAAAGAAAACGAAATTAGACATCGATGGCGAAAACTGGAAGATGCGGCAATGTTCACGCTGTGATATGCGGGAATTATGACAATTCTAAGATAGGGCTTAGTTATCGACATTAGATTTGACATCAAGTAGGTCAGTAATTATGGTATACCGTATTTACCGAATCAAATTCGTAAAATGCACATTGAAAAAATCTTAAGTGGGGCAGCGCATTTCGGTGTTTCAGACATTTCATCCATTTCTTAGTTGTCCTTGAATTCCGGTCTTTTCATATTGCTCCCACATATGGACCATGTAAGCCAACTCTAATATTACCTCCCTGAAGCAGATCTTCAGTTTTTTTGCTAATCTCGTGTACCCCAACTACAGAATTCTTCCACAGCTATTGTACTACCTTTCTCTAAGATCCCTAAATGAAACCTTAGTGAATTCGGACCTGTCTTTCATTTGCATCATTAAATCCTCAGTTCGATTCTCCCGAAATAGTGTCACTATTCAATTACCTTGTTCCACCTAGACAACTAGACTTACACCTCTACTCCATGCTCCTACATTTAGATTATCTAAGCTCCTACATCTATTATCTAGCACAACGTTCTTTGCTATATCGACTTCCTAACCTTCTGAACTTCCTTCCAGCCTCCATAGACCCTTTCAGACTGTCGTATGACTCTTTCTTAAAAGAATGTTCAAGTCATAGATTGTGTAAATAATTTTGTACTTTGTAAATATTTACTTCAGTTAGCTGTATGCATTTTTGTGGTTTATATTTTCATGTATATAACTCTTAATTTATGCTTTATGATTTGGAATTCACTTTAGAATTGTGCCACCACTGTATGTGAATCTATTAAATTAATTAATAGGTTTTGAATATTATCTTTACTTAATATGCCTTAATGCATTTAAATGCCTTAATGGTACTAATAAGGCGAAATGTAACTGCTAAAAACCACTTGATACTAGGTTTAAGGAGATATGAAAAATCATTACTCCAGATCCTTACTACTCGAAACCCTTAGAAGTCATAGCTACTCCAAACCCTTATAATGAAAAGCCCAATACCTAAGTTAGAAATCCCAAAACTAAAATCTTCTTTGCCCACTCTGTGGTCAGCTCTCACGTACCTCAATGTATCCCTTTTACCAGCATTTTCTTCGACGCTCTTTCTATTTCTCGCTAGAGGCTCCGACCCAGATAGTGTTTTGGGTGCAGAGGTATTCCATCCTTGACTCCTCAATCCAAATACTCCTCTTTTCTTGCTTCCAATACATTCTAAACGAATTCTATATTTCAAGCTGCCCCCTTAATACATATTCCCAATGCCTAATTCCAAATTCAATGGATTAATTATTTATTCGAAGACCTATAACTGCTTTATGCAAGATTTACTAAAGGGATTTTAACAATGACACCTATAGCAAACGAAGCTTCTGTGAATCAGCAAATCGTTGGGTGCTTTATGAAAACGTATAAAATAGAAATTTGCACGATGCCTTTCCATAAACTCATGTATGAGAAATGTTGCTACGTTTACACCAAAAGACAAAATGGTTGGGTTGGTTTGAAAATAAATGGAGAAAGATTGTTGGGAGGAAATGAGTTTAATAGAAAGAGGTGAATGCGAGAAGGAGGCTGAGAAAGTGAGTGGGTCAAAAGAAGAGTGAATGATTACTTAACTGATGAAAAGAGCAGGGGAAAAGGGTGAAGAGGGAAGAAGAGAAAACACGTTTAAAATATTACTAAGGCAGGTGGGCCAAATTTCATTTCATTGCAAATGAGTTCAGTACTTAAGGCCACAAGAATTTTCAGAGTACATCCTTAACCAAGACTTTCTACCCATAAGTTTGTTATCCTTTTGTCAGGCAATACTACGATTGGTGAAACTATATTCCGCATTAGATTAAGGGGGGTAGGATAAATGGTTGAAAACGACAGTTATGACACGGCGAGAAAATTAAATTTCCAAAAATAAAAATGTCAGCGTGTCGCCTCGAAGGCTGACGGTACCTGTTAACTATTTATCCGGAAGGCAAATTTGAACTTCATTCTTCCACTATTAGCTAGCAAAAGCTTCCGATAGGCAATGTAGCTTACTAGGCAAGATGGAGAGTTATTTTTCTGTCCTATACTGAGTGATGTAGAAAGATAGATAGACTCTTTATTGGAGAGGTTAGGCCCAATAGGGCCACCTTCTGGCGTCGTATGTCATTATTTTATGTACAGATGTTAATTTAAAAACACAAAGAAAGAGGAAAGTGTGGGAAAATCCTTTGCTACTTAAGGTTGACGAAGAAAGAAACCCACGTTGCGGGAAAATACCCACAGAGAAGGGAGGTACCAGAAAAGACAAAAAGAAATCAATGAAAGTACTTTATTATTATTTATTCTTACGGCGAGGTTAGGCCAAAATGGTCTCTCTTCCACCCAACCTCTGGGGATATTACATTGTATTACTAATAATATTACATTAATAACTAAAAATAATTGACTAAAATTAACTTAAATCTAAGAAACAGAAGTAAAAAATCTCAAACTGACATACTTAAATACTAGAAAAATACTTAAAACTAAATACATATAACGAAATACATAAAACTAGATACAGATACCTATAAAAACAAAGGGTTGTGGAAAAAATGGGTTGTGGAGAAAAACTCAACGGAAGGTTTATAGAGAAAATGCGGGTTTTATGGTATATATGCGGGTTGTATAATTTATGGACGGAGTGAAAAATAACCTCGTACAAGCAGCACAATAACTCTAATTACAATTATTTTCATACCACTCAATGAAGAAGGACAAAAAGGAGGACCATTTCAGCATCCTTCGTGTAACCAGCCACTAACGAGACAGATATTAAAGTAAATGAAACATACTTTTTTCCCTATCCTATACCACGAGACGATTGTAAAATATTCCATCCATCTAGAAATGACAGCAGAGACTGACGGTATCTAGATACCATTACCACAGTCCTTAAAAACATAGGCGGATATTTGCGCGCCACCGTTTTAATTTACTCGAGTTAGCTACTTCGCTAGAGGCCTCCCCATTTCATCCCAAACTTCTGGGGAGGAAAGTGAGATGGGGGAAAAGAGTTCCGCGCAGAAAGAGACAAAAAAGATAAGAAAATGAAAGGAAGTTGCGAGAGGAAAGAAAGGGGGAGAGCCGCCTCCGAAGGAAAGAGAGACCAAAATGAAAAAGGAAGAATAAGAATCACAAAAGGCACCACTCCCGAACCCCGATTTCGCTCCCCAAACCCTTTGCAAACTCTTTTAACCTCCTGTAATAAACGGATCGGAGTAGATGGTGTGGTCGAGACTAGAGGAACACCGAGGAGCGGGAAGAGGGACCGGGGAATTGCGGGACAAAACCGTCGGAAAGAGGTTACGGAATCATTCCTCAAGAGTGGCAACGGGGGTGGTCGAAGAGTTGGGAGAAAATGGCGCCTAGGGAGGGAGATCGCTCTCGCCCGAGATTATATAGATTTGGAGGTTATAAGTGGTACATCCCAAAGGGGATGATACAGAGGAAAAGGTTGTTAAGAAAAAAAATTCGAGGAAACATCTCGTTAGCCGTCTCGCCCATGCTAGCATTTCTCAGCCCCTTGTCGCCCCGTGCATTTATAAAAAAGGACGAAAGAAAACGCTAGATCTGCATATCCAAGCGGGTTTATTGTGGAAACACTAATCCTTGACTCTCTTATTCAAGGAGACGCGGAACTTCCGGTCAGCGAGATAGGGACATATTTTCTTTTGAGGAAAAAAACGAAGGGACACGGTGGTGCACTTCAGGTAAGAAAACAATGAGGGCCGAATACTTCAAGCGATTATTATTACGGTATGCAAGGCTCTGAAGAAAAGGAAGGAGATGTGGCGAGATTCGATAAGATATTCACATAAAGGGCCTAAAAATAAGGCGCGGCTTAGATAACGCCTCTATGGCTCCCACGGCCGGGAGATTCCTAATCAATGCGGTTGTACTCACGGTACGTTACATCGAGTTTTCACAGGAGGTAGTTTGAGAAGATTTTTGCCTTCATTGTTATTTGTGCGGTCGCCGTATCAATTTCAAATGAATCAGACGAGCAATGAAATTCTCCAATAAGGATTAGAATAGTAACTAAATATGAGTAAAAGATTGATAGGAGCTTATAAGGAATAAATATAAATAAACGATAAGAAAATCCGAGCTATCGGCGCTGCAAGGAAATAAGAAAACGAAATTTAATCATGAAAATGAAAAATTATAACTTGTAATGGTATGTGAATACTTAGACATTACAATAATAAGCGATGGGATTTAAGAGGAAGGCTTATTAACAAGAGAGAGAAATGTAAAAATTAAGTTTGTTCTATGTTCAGTAAAATTAATAAAATGGCGTAAAAATATTACGGTGAAACTTGTGCACACCATATTCGTTAAAACATTATTTATAATAATTAACAAGGTCCGAAGAAATGTAGACATGCCTAACTCGTCCGGTTTCAGTAAAACTTAATTACTAGAGATTAATGACCTTTATTGCGTCTTATAAATGCGGAATCTGTACAACTAATGTGATAAAATGAATGCTGTTATATGAATATATAGTGAAACAGATGTGGGGAGGAAACAGGTTAGTATTTCGATAGTAGTGCAGATGCCGGAGATAGTTACCACTCTACTGTACTGTATGGAATTGAAAATGCATTTGAAAGATATTCACGATAGAGAAATCCAGACTTTAAACGTTAAGTTCTTTAGAACGGTAATAAATAAGACCACAGAAAAGAGAACGAAGGAAAAACTATGATAAGAATTGCAACAAAGGTTAGTAGAGAAAGTAATGGAGGAAAGTGGTGAGGGCACGTTTTTCGGAAGAAGAATGACAGGATATTAAATCAAGTGCTAGAACTTGAGTTACAAGGGATAAGATGAAGAGGCAGACCACGCATATTCTGAGAGATTGGGATAGAGGATTGGAAACTGAAGGGGAAAATTTTACGTGGGATGAAGAAAACGAAGAATTGAAAAGAACGGAAAAAGCGGGCGGAGACAAGTTGATTGGCTGTTACATCCAAACCAGTAGAGAAGGTAGAGATCTCAACCGGCAGGGGATTCAATTGTACCTAGGTACAGATAACTCCCCTAGCAAAAGGGAGTCATCTCTATCGGGGAGTATATCTGTACCGTTCTCACCGGAACTGGAATACAAAGTAGAAATTTTATCATCACATTTTTTTAAACTTTCAAGTCTTTCCATTTTCGAATTAAAATTTGAAAATTCAAATTACTTTCATCCTATCGTTAAGTTTTAGCTGAAAAAATGTGCTAATTTTTATTATATTTACTTCGCTACAAACGGCATACCCATATCCATAGTGTCAACTTACGCTCCTAACCTGAGCTAATAAAAGTGCGTAATTATATACAACTTAGAGCTCGTTTGGCACGGCTAAGTTCATTCCGTGACTACCGATTATACAAGCATCGGACGTTGCTCATTCCTTGCGAACATTTGCTGGACACCGGTACAAGAAGTGGGATGAGGGGCAGTCCTGCGCGATACCAGGACGCCTGGTAACTCGTCTGTTTACATAACCTCACCTCGCAACTAGAATCGTAGCTTCAAATGAGAGCGGCCTTAAAAATATTTCGTAGTTCCCATTCGTCAAACTGTGACTTGTTTACCCCTCTGCCGCAACACACTTAGTTCAGCCTCTGCTCAAAAGAAAACTCGGATAAACAGTCCTCGGCAATACGCTTTCGTTCTTACCGAACTGTCACTATTGATAAACCAAGGTGAGAAACGACTTAAACGCATCTTCCGCCGGGTTTGGGGGATCCACCGCGCGCCAGAGAAACATTTTCGTAGCTTTGAAAGCTTACATGTGAGAGGGAGCATTTCTGGTCAAAGGTTAGAGCGTTCCAAATGCCGCGCGTTGCTTATTTACGGATTTTTCGCCAAACAGAAAAACACTGGAAGCATCGGAACCGTATCACATCAACGGGGAATGATTTTTACAAGCTTTCGAGGAAGATATAAGGGGCGCGGTTGAGGGGGCGGCGGAAGTGAAAAAGGATTCGGAAGGAGATTATATTTGACTGAGTGGCAGGGCGGGAGTAATTATGCAAATTTAGCGGAGTAGTTGAAATTCGGAGATTTTTCCGGAGAGGAGAATTGGCCCGGGGAGGGGGAAAGAAAACGTCGGAGAGAATGGAATGGTCCGGAGGAACGGAGAGGCTGTCGAGTTGAAAGGAGCCGGGACCTGGAAAGGAGAAGAGGGTGGATATCGAAGCGAGCGATAAGTTACGAAAGCGTTCTTAGAGACGGCGGGAGAAGAAGAATATTGTTGAATGAAACGGAGAATGATATGAGCGAGATGGAAGGGAAGATGATTGCGATGTGAAAATTGGCTACTTGAGAAGAGAGAGAAAATATTTGGCTCATCTGGATGGCGAAGCCGACGAGTAGGAAACATTCGAGGAGCGACTCGCTCGTTTCATTGACTCGAGTCGGTGCTCCGTGAATATAACATTGTTACGTAAGATTTTTACATTAAGGAATGTGGGAAACGATGTTGAAGTTCGAGCCTGCCTCTGAATATATGGCTATAAATTGCTTCTGATATTTTTAATGGTAATATTTCGAACGTAGGCATCCAGTCACAAATACGTGCATTCCAGGTATTATATGCTAAAAGCATTTCTCGTAAAGGTATAGTTTCTTTCTTATAGTTATTTTTTTTCCTTCTCCAATTACCTTCTCCTCCTTTACATTTTACAGTTCCTGCTCGGATGTGATATTGCGCATTTAGAGTTAAGATGGTTATGTAAACTACTTATTTGATTTTTACTTAAATTTTGTTTTTTTTTTGCTTTTTATCCATAATCTGATGTTCTCTGCTTTTTTAGTACTCATCCCTTGTAAATGGGCATGATTCGTCAATAGAAATAAATAAAAATATTTCTAAGCTGGTAAACATTACTTATTCAACTCACTCTATACGAAAATATCTGTTAAGGGTATGTGATGTTTGGAAATTAGTAAAATGTTTTTTTATTGCCTTCGATTTTTCGGGCGTTTTATAACCCCTACTCCTTCTAGTAAACCTTCAGCAGAAGAGTTTTCCCCACAATCCAATTATTTCTGTTTGTATGAATTGGAACTATTTTTCAAGATGTGTGCATTCAAGAGTTTTTTATATTTTAAATTTGATCGTTTATTGACTTCACAGGCTTGACGTAACAGAGTCAATCTTGGCCTAACCTAACAGAAAGAGGAAGGTTTTCATTTTCATCGCAAATCGTGCACTTTTCCATGTTAACTATGTGAAAGTGAAAGAATAATAATTGGAGACAAACATTGCATAAAGTTGTGGGATCTCAAATTCAGGAAACTGTGAACAATTTAATTACTTAGGAACGATTGATTGTTACGGCTAACATTTTTTAACAGAAGGTGAACAGGTGAAAATCGGAAAACCAATGCTGTTACCACAGGCCACCAAATTCATGAGATATTCTTTGATAATATTCAGAGGCTTCAGAGATAATTATAGAAGAGTTTCTGTGAATTTTAAACGAGTATAATGAGGGAAAAATGAAATAAAATCATTTGTTTTTATTTACAATTTACATGTGCAGTAGCTATCGCATCACGACTAGCCGTTTAAACAGCCTGAATATCTTGATTTTTTGCCTGGGAAGATATTTCAATGGTGAAACGTATTATATAAACCTCAACAGACGACATATATCATATATATTGACGACAAAAGACGAATAAATTACAAAATCGAATATCAAAGAATATTTTCAAGTTGGATGTGAACTTGCCAAATTTATGTGAGGAGGATATGAGGCCATTGAGTAAAGTTTGCTATTACTGCCAATTATTTGCTTATTAGTGTCAAAATAAAATGAAACTTAATAGAATAATTATATGTAATTAAATTTCACCGCCTTTCTTATGAGGGTGTTTCCAACTCAGGAAATTCGAATTTACGCAGTATTTCGTTAAAAGTACTTTAAAATAACATTCAGATGACAGGATGCGAATCCGACAAAATACAATATCCGCTTACGTAAAAATTTGCATTTCAAAGTGAGGCAGAAAATAATGTGGCTAAAAATATCGCCAATATATTTATATCCGCAAGCTTAACTCGGAGGCGCGAAAAAACCGCAGCATTGTTATCGCCGAAAAATAAATACTTTTCTTTTATTTCCCATTAATTCAGATACGAGGGAATTTTTAAAACTCATGTTGAAAAACAACTCGAAAACTACAAAACGCTTTGCGCATCACGTTTCAGTTCCGCAATCAACAAATCAGAATCCTAATTCACTATCATTTCATTTTTTTATTTTTCGATCCTTTAACACGATTTTTACTGCACTCTTAACTTGCTAAATCGTTATGAGTGCCAAAACAAACGCAATATTTTGCGGCGTATCTCAACTCCATATATTCATTAATTACTTTTTTACTACATATAAACACATTGGCCACTAAAGTCAACTACCAAAGAGGGAAGATAATTAACTCTTTTATTGGAGGTTATTTATCTGCATTTTTAGTACTGAATTTTATTTCTCATCTCCGAGGTCAACCTAGATTTTTTCGCAAAATGTCCCGCTTCTCTTGAAATTTGAAAACCACTGCCAAGCAAATTATTTCCCTCGTAAACTATTTATCTGAGCCATATACTTTATATTGATGAGGTAGGCACCATTGAAGAAGAATCATAACGACTTTAACGAAGGGTTACAATTTAACTCATTCACAATTGATATATTAATGTGAATGGATGATTAGAATGTTACGTTAATATATTAATTGTGAACGGATGAATGATTGACAATGACGATTTAGTGAAATTTTAGAAGATTATGAAAATTGGTTGATTACTGAAATTGATGTAAAGAACAGGAATCAAGGTATATTTCATTACTATGTCTCATATGCTACGAATGTTGCTCCAAAGGTTGCTATCTTCATCCATTTGCGAAGACATTAACTTCCATGCTCTATAAGGTTCGGCCGCATTTATGCTTTCAGTTTTGCGGTAAGAACTTTCAGCAAAACTGATACTTCTCCTTCAATACCTTAAAAATAAGTTACAGCGCCCCCGGCAGAAAAAAATATTCCCAGAACTTCAACTCGATGATAATAGAATATAAGTCTCACAGGAGCTTACGGCACAAGGATGCGCAAAAAGAGGAGGAAATCGGTTTTGAAAGGGGTAAGAAGATATATTACAAGGTCAGCGCAGGGTAATGCCATAGCAAACCAAACCGCGTTAAGGACTTTTTTTAGAAAGGGGACTCTTTCAAACCAGAATTCGTCCACTGCGCAAACGTCAAAAGCTTTTGCGTAATGACTGAATGCCAATCGTTATAAAGGTTTTTACGAAATTTAGCCGGTACCTTGTTAAATTAAGCAATGTTTTAGTGACAGCGACATCACTTCCGGTAGAATAAATATCGCATCAGTTTCACTAACTGCACTTATCAAATAAGTAACCCTACTTCCAATGTGGATTCGTCTTCTTTCGTTTAATACACCTTCCTCATCATTCCTTTTCGCACATTTCTTGTAGGCCTTCCTCTCTGAGTCCTCGGCGCCCTCTACGACTTCCGCGTCAATACACCTTTGTGCGCCACAAACAGTTTTTCTTCCCTCATTAAGGCATCTCCAGAAACGACCGAGAGGGGGAAAGAAGTGCGAACGAACCAGAAAAAAGCGGAAACTAGCTAAGGTCACTGCTAGGTCACGAGTAGGTCACGCCGAGGTGAAAGGAAGCTAGCGAAGCGGTTATCGAGTAGAGGGCCGAATCATTCTTTTTTGCGCTTCCCCGGGGCCCTTCGGTCACGGAAAATGGACCTCTGGGCTTGAAATTCAACGGGAGGTAAAGAGGAGCGATTCGGGGCTGCAAAGTTGGGAGCGCAGTCTGAGAATGGAAGGGAAATGGACGGAGCCTATGTTCCACACGCCGCTTCTTTCATTAAAAACTGATACTCTTCGCTGTCCTATGGCCTCTCTCTTCCTACCGCCCAAAACTGCTACGAGTCTCATAATGAGCCATCCATTCGCGAATGGGAAACTCTTCGAGAGGGGGGGAAGTAAAGGGACGCCCTTCCCACGCTTTCCATAACCGTATTCCTCTGCAGTTGCCGTTTCACCAGTGCATTTTTCTCCTTCACTTTCTCCATACTCTCTCTCTCTCACCGCAGTGTTTTCCTCCCACGCTTATTTCCCACTGCCTCTCACCACACCCTGCATGCCTTATTTTTAGGGTATATACCCCTATACCCGGTTTTGGTCGGCCTTACTATGAAATATTTGTGTATATTGTATTATAGCTGTTTATATACCCGTATTTAAACAGTTTAAGTATTTAAACAATGCTATAACCAATATATGGTACTGTAATGAATATATATTTATACCGAGCCTAAACTTTGTTACTAACGGTTTCTCGAGGAAGTACGCTAGTATAAAAAAGGAGAGGTCAATTTCTGTCGAATTTTCAGTGGAATGGCCCATACGCAAACGATTTTAATGTAGATTATATTGTAATTGCTTAGTTATTGGTCATATTGTACTCTCGTACTATTCGTTTAATATCTTATTCCAAATATCTTTGACACCTTCAACTTAGTATTATGATAAATTTAATGAACTTCCACCAAATAATATTGACAAAGCTGATTACTGCTAATGAACTCATAATATGTAATATTTGTATTTCATAATGTTCTCTTCCTGATTTTTATGAAAATTTATATCTTAATGTTATTTTTATGAAGCAATGTATCTGTACCATTTTATTTGCTTTCCAGGTGTGATTTTCCTTGAAACTTAGTTAACTATCAGTGAATTTCGGAGGTTTTTCACACTACCCTTCTTGTGGGTGTTTGCCTGCTGTGGTGCATTAATTCGTAAGTACTAACTTAGGTTTTCAAACACACAAAGTTTTCCTCTTTGCACTTCTTTCGAGTTATCTCTTTCAAACTTCATATGACGAATGGTTAGATGTAAGAAGAGACTTGATAGTCTCAATCTCGCCCGAATAAAGTCGCATTATTATTATTTTTCGTCAAGTTTCCCTTCTAGTTTCTGGCTTCGGTTGCACCGTACAGTGTATATGCGGAGGTCAATGAGATATAATTCGACTTCAATTTACTTTCCTTGCAAGAACATTGTAATTACGATGGTCAGGAATGGAATGATGAATATTTATTTACAATAGAAGTAGTCACTGATGGTTGAGTTCGTTGTTGAAAAAATTCCAAAAGCCATCAACAATGTGATTCTGTCCTGTGCGCATTTCCGATCCTTCCAATAAACGAAGCATTAAGTCACAATATAATTCAAACCTCACTAAGGATTTATTGAATATCTTAAACAAAAAACATTATGGTATCTCTTTCATGATTTAACGCAAAGAATAATAGGCAACACAAAAGATAAAGAAAACGTGTTTCATAAACCTGGTATTCATGAGATTAAATGCTCTGATTGTTGTTTGAAGTATATAGGACAGACTAAACGGAGTGTTGTTTCAATATTTAAAGAGCATCTTACTCGTTCCAAATCCGGCAATTTCAACAATCCAATGTTGCCAAAGACATGGAAGAGTTTTCACATACTATAATGTTACCTTGGATAATCTGAAGCTCATTTGCAATTCGAATAGCGATCTCAATTCCCTCGAACACTGGAATTTTTCTTAATAATTCTGATACAAAATTTAACAAGAATTTCAACAGATTGTTGGATTTCGTTTCGTTCACTATTCCCGCTTTCGAATACGTTTGCCTTTCTCTCTAATTCTGCTTTTAATTCAGTTTATCAACATTTGATCTCTCTAGTAGGTGGAAAACTAAACGCTTTCGTAACGTGTCCCTGAATCCAATACGCCAAAATTGTTGCACTGTAAACCACGACAGCGATGACTGCTTTTACAATTCAATTTAGGTGAATTGTAACAAGTCGTTCGAAAATGTTGTGACTTATATTGATGAAACTTTAACTCGGCTATAATATTACTGTTCGTATCTATTCTGGTAAACGTAAGTATCTAGATTATGCAACCTTATTTACGTCGAGGATTTTGCTTCTGATTGTAAGATGAACCCATTTTTCTTCGGACGTCCGGAAGAAAAACATTGTCTTTGATCCATCCAAATACCGTAAGTTGGAATTACCCCGCTACCCAAATGTCCTTCATCATTGAAGTCACGAAAGGGAAAGCAGGAATACCGTGACAATCTCAATCGATAATTCCGTTAAGCTGTGACCATAGTCTCTGAATTTTGCCACTCGTCTCTTATATATCTTGAGTTTAACTGAGTAATTTGGGTCATCGTAATGCAGTACATTGAGTAATTTAAGTCCTCTCACCGGTTCAGTTGTGCCGGAGCTTTATTAAACTGTTACTATGCTATGGGTGCTGTGACTACATATTGTTCACTAAAATGGACTCAATATGCTGTTTCTTCAAGTAGCTTACACCCCACGAATTATAATATAGGCCCACTTACATCTTCAAAATCATCTCATTTTTAGAATCGAATAATAAAGTATATTTAAAAATAGACGTCTGCCTAGTAATTAAGCTTGTTACAATTTTCACCGAAAGTATTCAAGCAATACGTACATTTCGAAGAACTAGCGACGGACGTTCTCCGACGGATGGACAAAGTTAAAAAACGGACACATAAGCGAAACTTTTGGCTTTGCTTTCCAAAGAAAAGGTGCCTAGCGCAGGTTTGGGTATCCATCACGCGGCTATACTTTAGCTTGGCCTTGTCTCAAGTGCTCTGCTTTGAATACCATCAAAAATTTTCCACTACCTACTGCACGTGAGAGTACCATCAGGTTTCATGCGACTTATATAAGGTCTTGTTCAATGGATTATATATAGAAAATAATTGCAACTGATGATAAGAAATTAAAAGAGATAAGCCACCGAGGCTGTCTTTGGAAAACATAGTCACAGAAGTAAATAGTACGGTTAGCAAAACTTTTTAATTTTTAATCCCTGTTTCATAATATGATTATCGTTTCATCTAATACCTTCGCGCTACCTATGATATGTTGCTGTAGGTGCCTACAGAGAGGTTCATGAGATGACTGAATGCAGATAAAATAGATGACCAAAGGCGAATGTGCGAAGAAATTGGCAGAAAGACTCAGCTCCACCTGAAATTTGGCCTAAAAGAGTTGAAAGTATCCTCTGCCCGTAAGATTCACATTCTTTTTGAGCGAAACAGATAAACTCTTCATCAGATGTGGTATATAATGGTAGTCTGACAAAAAACTCTTTATGACATCACAAGTATAAGGTAGGTCGAGTTGGGCACGTTCTCCTACAGAGGATCAAGTGGAAAAGGTAATTTTGCACATAAGGATGTGCGTATAGAAGTATTCCCAAGGGGAAACGGACACAAAAAAGACTCTTCCAAGCCCATAAAGTCTCCTGAACCACATTACTAACTCTTCTGGCATGATAGCTCAACTGACTAGAGTAGTCAATCGGATAGTGGAAGAGCCGGCTTCGAGTACAGGACCTGTCGGACTATTTTCATGTCCAAATCTCCTTGGGAATAGAGGGCCAAAGAATAAAAATATATCTTATCATTCATTCCCTTTAAACAATATACCCATCTCTTCTACGGGGTAACATTCGCAAATGAATCCAGCTATTTCCCCACCATCCCCTCATTTTAGTCCCTCTCCAATACTTCCCTCTCCCTTACTTCTTAAAATTTACGGGAATGTTTAAAACGAACGTAAGCGAAATTTCAATTCTCTCCATTGAATTTCAAGTACACCGAAAGATAGGCTAAAAACCATACATAGACCGGCGATTGGAAAACACTTTCCCAAGCCGCTCGCTAAGACAATTTTCCTCGGGAAACTTCCCTTTCCCGCATAAAATATGCCCCGACTTTCATCGACAGATTGTTAAACAGCGTAATTTTCGCGTTATCGGAAAATCCTGACCTTCGGAGCACCATCATCATCGTCGTCATTGATTCTCGGCATTGGTTTGGTACGTCCAAAAGTGAAGCTCGGCAACTCATCACTCTCCGCAGAGAGAGCGCAGTTTGCTAATGACGCCTTTCGGAAGGTTTTGCGCGGGGTTCGCGACATTCGAATCGGCATCTATTTTCATTCCGCCCGTTTCGGCAGATTCCATCGGCGCTTCCGCGGCCACGCCTTTCAATTTCGGGCGAGAGAGGGAGCGACGGGATTATATATTCCCTCCCTGGGAAAAGGTCCTCTTTAAGGGGAGAGTGGGATCCGCGCTCCTGTTCGATTCCTAGAAAACGGAGTCAGGACGGTTTCTCGCCCAAAATGGCACGCAGAAAGAGTTGTTCGCCAGATGCGCAACGGTTTTGTTTAAGGGCGCTTAAGTATTTCATGTATACTTTTTGCTGTAATTCATTTTTAAAATTATTCATCAGTAACATATTTTACGTATTCTATTAGAAATTGAAAAACGGTTAATACATTAGAGTTTAGAGAAAAGTCTTAGTTTGCCTACAAACCAACCGATATGAAATTCCATCAGCTGGGAATAGGGTTCTCCGTGGTCGCACTTTGCAAAATATTTCTAATCCATATATATATATCTAACATTTCATGTATCCTGGCATATTTCTTTACTGGCCAAACACTCACCCTTACTCTCTGCGCGTGTTCTTCTGTAAGTAATACAGTTTTTTATCTATGAGCTAAGTATTTAACTTTCTAACGTCGCGAAATGACTCTTTCTCATTCCATCTAATTTAATTATTCCATGTATAGGTTATTTTGATATTTTGAATGGTATTTCTGGTATTTAAGTACCCCTATTGTGCATATTGCATTCACTTGTTTGTCGACACCATTTACCTTGTTTATTCCTCTCACATTCGATTGTATTTTAATTATTCACGCACACGTTAAACATAAGACCGTAATATTCAAGTTTCAATTTCACCCGAAAAAATAATCTACGAATGTAAGAAACGTGAACGTTTCAGTTGACGTAGTTGATCGTTTGATCGTTTTGTATTGGGTGTGGTATCTATGTCTCTCTTCTTTGTTTAATTCGCTTGGAGGTACTTCCTGGTATCTCCGTTTGTTCTTTAAATATGTTGAAAAAATTAATTTTTAAATTTTTCAAAAGGAATCCTTTCCCCGAAAGTATTACAATCCGAGCAGTGAGTGAAAAAATAACATCTTGTCGCCTGAAAAATAGAAAATTTACTCCACACAGTAAATTGAGAATTTTTAGATATAATTTTAGTTTCTGACCCTACAGTAATTATCGAAAACGCCCAGTAAAATAACTGGTAAGTAAGCTAACCGGTCAACTGTAAGCGAGTAATGGTTCACAGTTTCTAGAAAGTATTACATTACAACAGGGATAGGATCCTAGATGGACCGCAGCGGTGGTTATTGCGGCTGCTGAATCTTGAAGGTTTCCGTCAGGAAGCCGTTAATTCCAGAAGTAAGGCGAAATACAGAGGGACTCCAATATTAAACAACTTCATTTGTTACTGCAGCCTAAAAACCACACAGCTAAGAACTAAGTTTTATTTTATAGATGTAATCAGTATTACGCTTATATACGATGATTCGTTGCTATTACATCAAAAGAAGCAATATGGGTATCGATGGCATTTTTATGAGGAATCCTAGAGACTCCGAAATATTTTTGGCTGTATGTAAAGTGCTCCCTAAAATATTTAAGATCAATGCAATTCAAAACCATAAAATCAATACTCAATAGATGGAATATAAGGACAAAATCAATTACTATCATAAAAGTAGCAATTATTAGTAAAATAGGCCATAAATAATAAAATATTATTATCACTATTTATAATAATAATTTTATTGAATATCAAAACTTTACAAAAAAATAAACAAATTTTGACAAAATAGAAATTGAAGTAAAAAGTTATTACAAATTGATGTTCAAAACAGTAAAAAATTATACTACAGAATTATTACAAATTGGAGTTCAAAACTATTACAAATTGAATCATAAAATTACAGCACATATTAAATAAATATTAATATTAATAATATAAGCATAATAACTAATATATTAATATAAGTTACCGCAAGAAAGCTAAGTAACCTACAAATATTTATAAGACAGCATTTATTTCTGATCTAGTATAGTGTGTTTCTTTCTGAACTCCAGTGAACGTTTATGCGGTGTGCGTTCTGAGCTTGGCACATCTCTGCGGTAGAGACATGAAAACTTTTTCTACCCAACTCCTACACCGGAGAAAATTCCACCGAAAAGAAGAAAGTGGGAAATATCCTAATCGGAAATGATGTGGAAAACAGAAGGGACGAGGCTCAAGTTATTAGGTACGAGGGAGAGTAAGGTAGATGGGAAAGGAAGGAAACTAACGAATACGGAAGGAAAGGTTATATGTATGGGTGAGGGCTCGGAAGGTGACCCGTTCTCTCGGACGTATGTAAGGAACCCTACTGGACTTTGGAGAAAACACATCATAAACTATAAGATAAACAAGTAGATGACGCAATTTTATCAATAACGTCACGCAGATCACGTAGAAATGTTTGAAACATCGATTTATTTTCATATAATTCAAATTTTAAATGTAATTTCACGTCTTTGAAGTATTTTATCTTGTTTTGTTTCGTTTTCCAGCTGGTCTACCATACTTGGGAAATAATATTCAAAGGAATAGTACCAAGTAATACTTGGTGGAATTTCATGATTTATAATTTTAAATATATTTAATGACAAAACTTGCACAAATCCACAAAATTTAAGGTTATCGGTGGCAATTTTATAAGGAATCCTAAGGAAAAAATATTTTCGGCTACATGTGAAGTGTTCTCTAAAATATTCAATATTTAATGTTGTGGATTAGTACAAGTTATGTCATTAAATATATTAAAATATATAAATGATATTCAAGAAAAGAAAATTAATTCATCGAATATACTAAAATAACAGTAATTGTTACGGATTTCCTGCTTATCATTTCAGAATATAGCTACGAGTATCTTTCACTAACGTTTATCTCATTTTTTTCAGGACTGTGAAGATATGTAAGTTCTAAGGTATGGATAATACTGAGTTTTGCCATACCTCATTGAATGCCTTTAAACTGCTACACACATGGTCATTCTGCTGCTCTTACATTCACTCATTCCATTCACACCATTCTGGCTAAGTGATGAAAGAAAATGCGAACTACCTCACTCCTCATCTTGGCTAGTAATTCCCATTCCTACAATGAGGGCTAGAAACAACCATACTTCTGGCTGGTGACTGCACCGACTGTACAGAAAGTACCTTTCGTATGACATCTCATTCTTGATGGATTGGATTCAACTGAACTGATATGTGGCTTGGATTGAATTCGTGCTTGTAGAAGAAATCGCGAAGCGATAGGGTCGGATTTACAACTAAGCGCAATAGACACCAGCTGAAGGCTTCATTTATAATGGGGCCACATTAAGACTGTGCTAATAAATTCTCAGTAACGTACCTAAAATTGTTCTTGTTTCCGCTTCAAGAAATTAATTTATGTTTGTTGAGTGAGTCTACGTAATATATCTATAGAATATATTACATTAAGTCGTAATGGTAGTGTAATTTCCAGAAATACTTTGCATTTTATTTCAAAACGTGTTTATGTATTCTTATCTTAGTGGAGCGACTGAGGTTTCTATGGGATGTAATGTATGAAAAATTTGAATTTCTACTCGTAATTTCTGGTCAATCTGATCCTTGCGCCTAGGGTCTTCAATGGCCTTAACCCGCCACTGCGATTCGACCGTTTCAAAAAACAAGTAAACAAGATTCTTTTATAACACAATTGTAGGTAGCTGCGACAAAAAGGTTAGAGAGCGATGATATTTCACCTTAGTCAGGCCCCATCTGGAATATGCGGCGAATATATGGAAACCGGCGTATGAAATGTATGCTCGCGAACTCGCAAGGAGGTACGATTTGTTAGAAAGTGCTACGATAGAAAAGCAAGTGTTACGGAAATGTTCTCAGGCGCAGGTTGGGAATCCGCGAAAGAAAGGAGATTAGAAGTTAGGCTGCGATTGTTAGATAAATTTAGAGAAATCACATTTGCGGAAGAGGTAATCGGTATTACCCCCCCTGCTACTTCGGCCAATCCGACAATGAGCGTAAAATGTCCTCGCTTCTATTTCTCTTATTTTAAGTCGTTTTAGGGACTCATTCTTTCCGCGAACGATACGCGACAACAATAAGCTAAAGAGGTAACTCGAACGCTTGGTGTTTACAACATATGCGGAACCCCTGCCACTTTCCGAAAGACGGTTTGCAGGGTATTTATGTACATACATATAGCCAATCTTTTCGAGACTTACCATATTATAGATTGCGGGTGGGAGAAGTATGCAAGAAAGGAAGAGGTATGATGGGGTTAGAGAAGAGAGGCATGGGAAGGTTTTCGGATCAGCCGTTGGCATCGGACGCTTTGCCTTTCGCTTGGGATTCTGGGAGTTGATTGGAAAGGCAGAAACCGGAAGAGGTCGCCGATGAGGGTCCCCTTTATCACTCCCTCTCCTTAATGGGATGGGAAGAGGAAGTGGCGAAAGAGGAAGAGAAGAGGGAAGCGATGTTGCGAGGAAAAGGAGGAGATAAATGGGAAAAGTGAACGATTAAGTGGAAGTTGCTGGGACGAAATTGATCCTCAGAAGATTGGAAAATGGTCGACTTTGAGAAGCTGAATTTTTTGGTGAGGACTTCCGGAGAATTTATCAACTAGAACTCAAATCCAATTACTCGAGTTTTATTATATGGTTTTTCGCGCACGAACGACAATCGCATCCAACATATCGACAATTTGTGACCAATTTTTTCCGGAATTTTCAAATTAGCTCGTCGATATTGAGTCGCATCTTCGATATTTTCAATTTATCGTCGTCATTGAAAATGTATATAAGAATGAAACACGTACAACCATGCTCTAACTAGGAAAATTCCGGTTAGCCGGGACTCGAACCAAAGACCTTGTTAGTGGGCAAGCATGCTAATCATATTGCCATCTAAGTCAGCGAATCATTCACATTTTTTAGAAGTAGTATTGTTAAAAGTGCTTCAACAGGTTCATCGAAGCGAGCACGAACGAAATTTGCATCCAACATATCGACAATTTGTGACCAATTTTTTCCGGAATTTTCAATTTATTTTGTCGACATTGAGAGGTTTGCAGAAATTTGAAACTTGAATGTTAATATTAAACAAATTATTTCTCCAACTTTGAGTAGGATAAGAGAGGATAAGTTCGTTATTCCTTAAACCTTTATGATTAAACTCTTACTAAATGGATTTCCAACTCATATCACCAATTTTCTCTCCAGTAATGTATAAACGTAATCGTTATATTTCGACGATATTAAAACTTATATTTTCGTTCACAGAGAAAAGTAAAATGTGATAATGGAATGCATCATAACTGACAGTGAAGACCTGTGGCCATTTCTCCTTCCTTTAACGTATGTAAAACTTCAATTGGTGACATAGAATGTAAGTTCCGATACCATTACGAGTAGATTGGTAAAAGTTAGGTGAAAATACTGAAACCAGCTTGAAATGTGATAATTTGCCAAATCAGTAAGCGAGGGGAGAAAACATTGCAACTGTACGTCAAGAAAATATTACTAAAAATGAGTGTTTGGTGGAAACTTACGGAAAGAATAGATTTTCTTGGAGGAGGTGGCACGTTACCTTCTTCGGTGGCTTTGAAGCAACAGAGTTAATTTTTTTCAGGGTCAGTAAGTTTTGCGGAATAAACAGCAAAGTCTCTGATAAAACCTAGGTTTCCTGGATGTTAAGAAATAATCAAGATCTTAAAAAAAGTGAAGATTTCTATATGTAAAACTAATTCTACATGGAAGAGAATCGCAATCGATCCACTGATCGCTGGTGAATATTCGATTAATCGAAATTAACAGTTGAGATTCTTCCGAATCAACAAACTGTTTTTGTTGCATTATTCGTTATAGTTTATTTAGTTATTATTCGTTAAATATCCAGTTTTATAATGCTTGTGCTAGTGATGAAATTGATGTAATATTTCTTTGGGACGATTGCGAATAAAACATGAACCAACGGAACAAAAAACAGACCGCGAATCTTTCCTTTGTAAAAGAATTAGGAATTTGGTCGATTTTACAATCGAGCAATTAGTATCGAAGTAGATCATTTTAGATGATGCGTTGGCAACACAGCCAGCGTACCGAAATCCCTGCCATATCATCTGTAAAGTTTGCGCCATTCATATAAATGTTTCTTTTTATGAATTTATGAGAAATATGTTTGCATTATGTGGCGTGCGCCCTGTAAAACCTCAAAGGATAAGTGGAAGGAAACATTTTTGATGAGATCGCAACTGGTACATGCATCCTCTGAATTGGTTAGAGCATCCGCCCTGAAAGTGCAACATTCTGGTTCGATTCCCCTCGAACTCTTCAGACTTTTTCACCTCCGTCCAACCTTCTGGGAAATCTTCATTTCATCTTCAGAATGGCACACCACCCGGCGCACAGTGGGCTGAAATCGGAAAAAGCCGGACAAAAGTCCAAAATGGCTTTTTTTGAGATACAGACCTGAAACTTTGCATATATATACAGAAATGATTGCTGATCATGGAATGGTAAGTCATTTCTCATATATCCCATCCGTTACGTAGCTACTGAGGATCAAACATGACTAAATTTCCAAAAACACGCCCGGTTGAATTTTTCTTCGAAAATCTTATAAGTTAAGTAGATGGTGGACTTGTGGAAGGATTTTAATGGAATAAAAAACGTAATATTCTGGTAACATGATACTTTTCCTATATTGTCTATAAATTTCGATGATCTTGGTCAATATTTGTGCGGTATTACGTCACAAAATGGCGGACGCTTTTTTCAGGCAAAATTTGACACAAAGTAGACAATATCTTTTGTTTAAGAAAAATGGTCTCCTGGAAATTGCATCAAAGTATTCATTAAAGATATTTTAAGAATATCCAGCAGAAATATTTCAAAAATCTCTGCGACCACGAAAATGAACGCGATTTTTTGACCGCGCTGCACGACCCGGGTCCGCGCAGCTGGACCTGGTAGTAGGACTACTCCGTTGGATTGTTCAAGTTGTTTTGGCCTTAACTCTTCGAAATTGCCGTTTCTAAGCTAAGTATGTTATCACTGTTGTCCAGAAGTTCTATATTGAAGGTATTAAGAGGATTTTTGATCGTGCGAATGGATCAATGGATGCGTTACTCTGACAAATACGGTTTGGTTTGGACAACTTACGGAATCATGCCTCAAATTATGAATATCCTTCAACTATTGAGAGTAAGTTTGTATGTTCGTATAATACATGCTTTCCAGAGAACGCAGCATCTGCCATTGCTTTGCCATCCTTGTTTGTGATCCATTTCACTTAATTCCGGATTACCTATACAGCTTGTCTGCAAGCTCTTTCTTGCACCAACTCCGAGGGATACTTCTCTTTTTCTTCATTTCAATTAATCCTGGTTCCGATCCTGAAATATGCCCCTCCTTCCAAGTATCTTTTTCTCCGGCACCAATGTAGCAACTTTAGTTCTCAACGTTTCCCTTACATTCACTGCAATTGCAAATTTACGTATGGCGAAACCTACCTCATTTTTTCTTTTCTAGTTTGTCTTACCTCGCGCTACCCTGTAAAACTCACTGTAGTATCACTACAAGTAAAGTAGCAGGGTACGGTCTACCATTCCCGGTTCTAACTTCCAGCAATGAATTGCTTGTACGCTAATGTGCATGTATGGATTTGATGGTAGTTCGGGTCATGCTCAATATAAACAATTGTGGGAGCGAGCAGATTCATCCGATGAATATTTATTCATGAGTTCCCTGGTGCCACTCCGTTTGCTAAATGACGCAACTGGTATGATGTATAAGTGTATACATGTTTATTTTTTTCTAATCTAGTTTTAATAGAAGGTAGCAATATTAATACTTGCACTACTTTAGGTAAGATTGTCTGTAAAAATCTTCGGCCGTCTTCAACCAGATTTTGCCGGCCCATTCTCCTTCAGTGGCTCAAAGAAGTTGCTAAAGAGGAAAGAAATTATTTACAAAGGCAGATTGATGCATTAGAGAAATGGAATTTGGGAAGTTATTCCGTCACTTTTAACATGCTCCTAACGATGATAAATGGAAAAATAAATCTTATACTTTTATTAAAGGTGGATAATAGTATATGGCAGTGGATAATGCTTAACAAACTTATAAAAACAATTCTTTTAGGTAAGCAATGCCTTGACTGAGAGTGTTGGCGTGAAGTGCTACATCTGCGGAGCTAAAGTTTCCGAAATGAATGATATAAGAGCAATTGGGAATCGACCTGTTGATCTGGAAAAATATGCTTTCGGTTTGTCAACGTACCATTGCTACATTCGATTTTATTATTGTTACTGTGCTTTTGCACATATCGTATCGACTGGAGAGAACGGTGGTAGGTGAGAAAGCATTAAAACTGAGGCTCGAAATCTGTGTCTTAAGGTAAATTAGGGCTCCCGATAGCCAAGTGGGTAACGCGTTCGACTTCAGTGAAAGCGGTCCCGGGTTCGATTCCCGGTGGGAGCCTACGTGCGAAATGACCTAAGCTGTCGAAGCACTTTTAACAATACTACTACTTAAGGTAAATTAAATATCTGAATTATAATGTTCTTTTTAGGCCCGTGGGACTCTTAAAATACACTTATCGAAGAAAAGGGCAATCATACAGAAAGCTTTTCGAGAAAGAATGGGGTTAATTGTAGACGTACAAAGGCCTGGATCAGGAATTACGAGCGATGGACTTACGGCAAGACGTTTTTTTTGATTCTCGAAAACTGGCCGCTGAATTGACAGGTAACTGTGCCTATGGACTTAGCTTTTGATTAATAGCCATGCATAGGTAACACATATTATACCGTACAAGTACTTTTGAAAACTCAGTAACTTTCCTGTTTTGTAGGCATTGAAGATTTGCCATCGCGTTTAATATACATATTTTCATATTTTTTACAGAAGTTAATTATTACTTCATCAAACATTTTACCACAATACTAAAGGCAATATCTACCGGACTACCGCTCAACGACGAGGCATTTTCGCAGTACTCCCACAGAACTGCCGAATTATACGTAGACCTGTATCCCTGGTATTACATGGCAATCACAGTACATAAGGTACTACTTATACATGGAGGCGAAATATCAAAGGCGGCAATTCTTCCCTTCTTAGGGCAGCTGTCCAAAGATGCGATGGATGCTAGAAATAAGGACACCAGAATATTCCGCACGCGCTTCACCAGAAAACTTTCCAGGATGGCCACGAATGACGACTTATTTAAAAGGTTGTCGATCACTTCTGAACCATTTCTTTCCTTCACCTCAAATTCATCTCCGAAGAGACACAGGAAGATGCCAAAAGAATTGAGACAACTTCTAGTGTTAAACGAAATAGAAGAAGTGGAAACAGAGAGTAGTGAGAATTCTTCGAAGGGTCAGAACTCTTATTAATTGCATCTATATTTATTATTATATATAAAATATTCTTTAAAAATACCCGTAAAGGCTGCGCGGTGTCATAAAACGCCCCCTTTTCACGCGGCCGTCTTCGGCAAAGGTGGAAAGGAAATGGATGGAAAAGCAATGGCAGATGCTGCGTTCTCTGGAAAGCATGTATTATACGAACATACAAACTTACTCTCAATAGTTGAAGGATATTCATAATTTGAGGCATGATTCCGTAAGTTGTCCAAACCAAACCGTATTTGTCAGAGTAACGCATCCATTGATCCATTCGCACGATCAAAAATCCTCTTAATACCTTCAATATAGAACTTCTGGACAACAGTGATAACATACTTAGCTTAGAAACGGCAATTTCGAAGAGTTAAGGCCAAAACAACTTGAACAATCCAACGGAGTAGTCCTACTACCAGGTCCAGCTGCGCGGACCCGGGTCGTGCAGCGCGGTCAAAAAATCGCGTTCATTTTCGTGGTCGCAGAGATTTTTGAAATATTTCTGCTGGATATTCTTAAAATATCTTTAATGAATACTTTGATGCAATTTCCAGGAGACCATTTTTCTTAAACAAAAGATATTGTCTACTTTGTGTCAAATTTTGCCTGAAAAAAGCGTCCGCCATTTTGTGACGTAATACCGCACAAATATTGACCAAGATCATCGAAATTTATAGACAATATAGGAAAAGTATCATGTTACCAGAATATTACGTTTTTTATTCCATTAAAATCCTTCCACAAGTCCACCATCTACTTAACTTATAAGATTTTCGAAGAAAAATTCAACCGGGCGTGTTTTTGGAAATTTAGTCATGTTTGATCCTCAGTAGCTACGTAACGGATGGGATATATGAGAAATGACTTACCATTCCATGATCAGCAATCATTTCTGTATATATATGCAAAGTTTCAGGTCTGTATCTTAAAAAAAGTCATTTTGGACTTTTGTCCGGCTTTTTCCGATTTCAGCCCACTGTGCGGCGTCCGGTCTTTCTACCCAAAGAAGTTTCAGCTAAGAGAACTTGGGCGTTCACCCTAGGAAACGCCTCGGGTGAAACACCCTGTAACAACACCACCCACTCAAGAGTGATAATACTGGTTCTTGCATAGTGTAGTGATACCTCAGCCGACGTCATTGTGTCCTCTGAGATACTTCTACTTGTATCTCCGTAGGCAGTGATTTAGGCACTTTCTAGAGGCGATGTGTTAATATAATGTGTCCTGTATCCTGTGTTAATATATTTGTATGCGCAAATTGGAATCGCAATGCAATAAACTGACCAACTCGCACATACTCCAGGAAGGAACGGATCTAAATAATTGGTAAAGTACTATTTCCCAATATGGGCCCGGTTTAAAACAATTTTCACGCCCAACTCACCTCCAATTAACTTTTACAATGCTATTCTGTCATGATTAATTCAGTATATGTATATTGATAGCGAAAAACTTCATAATTCTATTTCAATTCCAGCTCCTTGTCAGATGTTAGGGATCTTGCTGGTACTACAAATCCTGTTGGACCGCTTTTACTACTCTGACATCGGATCACCCTGAAGTATGTATGATAATCTTTAAATCCGCAGATAGACCGCGTATTCATTCATTCATATCCAATAGCAAGAGTCTATAAAAAAATCTTTAAAAGAGAAAAGGAGAAAATATGAAGTAAATTAAGAAGTGGATCGAATGGATACGACCCTATCGATCTTCGGGAGGGAAAATGGAGGCAAAAGAGAGAGAAGGAGCTTTAAAGCGTCTTAAGGGGAATATGGAAGATAAAATTGGAGGGAAAGCGTGAAGCAGAGGAGAAAACGATGGACAGCCAGGAAATGAGAGGTGTAATAAGGGTTGAGATAGGGAGAGAGGGATAAACAGAAGGAAGAGAGAGAAAATAGAGGTCTGATGGGGATGCGCGATGAGATCAAGAGGCGTTGCATCGCAAAACAGAGACGAGAAATGGAAAAGCGAGATAGAGATGGTTAGATGGATAGAAATTACAACGAAATGACGGTAGAAGGTTTGGAAGAGGAAAAATGAGATGATATGGGACGCGTGGGATATGTCCGGCCTCGTATTATTGGACGTCACCTAAAAGCGAGTATGTACAGTTTTCCGCCCGAAAGTTTGTTTGAAACCCATCCCCCCACTTTCAGCTACCATTAGCTTTGGAGAACGAACGAGGGTTAAGAGGCAAGATGAGGAATGGGGTAGTTTGAATTTGCTTTCCTCACAGAGCCGGAATATTCTATGTGAAAAACATGTAGTGATCAATGTTAATGCTACATATCACCAACATTCATGCCTAGGCGACAATATGAAAAAAATTGGGTTTAGGGTTCCATACATTTTGATATTATCGTCGTAAAGTTAATGGGTATTCATAAGCGGTAGAACATTAAAAAGTCAATTTAAAATAACAATCCTACACGCATCTACAAAATTAGCATGCAAAGTTGTAGTCGAGACTATTAGTGTTAATTTTGAAGTAGATTAACGGCTAATACCTGCCTTTTGCAGTAATCTAAACTTGGTATTGCATTAGCCTTTTCTAAGGTGACAATCACAGTAAACATGACACTTAAAACTCATTCATTATTATAGGCTATTAAATATGGATATTATGCCCAGATTCCGAAAAGCATTATATATTAGTTTTATAAATTCGATTCAGTAAATTTGTACGCCAGATTTTATCTAAGCAGCTTTCATATGATCACAGCCATTAACAAGACCAGTATTAGAATTATTACAGTTAATGATAAATATAAAGATATTTATAAAAGGTTGAGGAATAACGCAGTGAAGTTAGTAAGGAAGGCAAAAAATAATTATTATACTGATACCATTTCCAAAATTAAGGATAGTAAAACCCTTTGGAAGGTAGTAAATAACATCACTGGTAGAGCAACCAATGACCTTAATATTGAAGATAAGATTTCAAAACTTAAAAATAATTTAAATGAAGTTGATATATGTAAAAATTTCCAGGATCAATTTTCAACAGGCATNATTAATATAAGTTACCGCAAGAAAGCTAAGTAACCTACAAATATTTATAAGACAGCATTTATTTCTGATCTAGTATAGTGTGTTTCTTTCTGAACTCCAGTGAACGTTTATGCGGTGTGCGTTCTGAGCTTGGCACATCTCTGCGGTAGAGACATGAAAACTTTTTCTACCCAACTCCTACACCGGAGAAAATTCCACCGAAAAGAAGAAAGTGGGAAATATCCTAATCGGAAATGATGTGGAAAACAGAAGGGACGAGGCTCAAGTTATTAGGTACGAGGGAGAGTAAGGTAGATGGGAAAGGAAGGAAACTAACGAATACGGAAGGAAAGGTTATATGTATGGGTGAGGGCTCGGAAGGTGACCCGTTCTCTCGGACGTATGTAAGGAACCCTACTGGACTTTGGAGAAAACACATCATAAACTATAAGATAAACAAGTAGATGACGCAATTTTATCAATAACGTCACGCAGATCACGTAGAAATGTTTGAAACATCGATTTATTTTCATATAATTCAAATTTTAAATGTAATTTCACGTCTTTGAAGTATTTTATCTTGTTTTGTTTCGTTTTCCAGCTGGTCTACCATACTTGGGAAATAATATTCAAAGGAATAGTACCAAGTAATACTTGGTGGAATTTCATGATTTATAATTTTAAATATATTTAATGACAAAACTTGCACAAATCCACAAAATTTAAGGTTATCGGTGGCAATTTTATAAGGAATCCTAAGGAAAAAATATTTTCGGCTACATGTGAAGTGTTCTCTAAAATATTCAATATTTAATGTTGTGGATTAGTACAAGTTATGTCATTAAATATATTAAAATATATAAATGATATTCAAGAAAAGAAAATTAATTCATCGAATATACTAAAATAACAGTAATTGTTACGGATTTCCTGCTTATCATTTCAGAATATAGCTACGAGTATCTTTCACTAACGTTTATCTCATTTTTTTCAGGACTGTGAAGATATGTAAGTTCTAAGGTATGGATAATACTGAGTTTTGCCATACCTCATTGAATGCCTTTAAACTGCTACACACATGGTCATTCTGCTGCTCTTACATTCACTCATTCCATTCACACCATTCTGGCTAAGTGATGAAAGAAAATGCGAACTACCTCACTCCTCATCTTGGCTAGTAATTCCCATTCCTACAATGAGGGCTAGAAACAACCATACTTCTGGCTGGTGACTGCACCGACTGTACAGAAAGTACCTTTCGTATGACATCTCATTCTTGATGGATTGGATTCAACTGAACTGATATGTGGCTTGGATTGAATTCGTGCTTGTAGAAGAAATCGCGAAGCGATAGGGTCGGATTTACAACTAAGCGCAATAGACACCAGCTGAAGGCTTCATTTATAATGGGGCCACATTAAGACTGTGCTAATAAATTCTCAGTAACGTACCTAAAATTGTTCTTGTTTCCGCTTCAAGAAATTAATTTATGTTTGTTGAGTGAGTCTACGTAATATATCTATAGAATATATTACATTAAGTCGTAATGGTAGTGTAATTTCCAGAAATACTTTGCATTTTATTTCAAAACGTGTTTATGTATTCTTATCTTAGTGGAGCGACTGAGGTTTCTATGGGATGTAATGTATGAAAAATTTGAATTTCTACTCGTAATTTCTGGTCAATCTGATCCTTGCGCCTAGGGTCTTCAATGGCCTTAACCCGCCACTGCGATTCGACCGTTTCAAAAAACAAGTAAACAAGATTCTTTTATAACACAATTGTAGGTAGCTGCGACAAAAAGGTTAGAGAGCGATGATATTTCACCTTAGTCAGGCCCCATCTGGAATATGCGGCGAATATATGGAAACCGGCGTATGAAATGTATGCTCGCGAACTCGCAAGGAGGTACGATTTGTTAGAAAGTGCTACGATAGAAAAGCAAGTGTTACGGAAATGTTCTCAGGCGCAGGTTGGGAATCCGCGAAAGAAAGGAGATTAGAAGTTAGGCTGCGATTGTTAGATAAATTTAGAGAAATCACATTTGCGGAAGAGGTAATCGGTATTACCCCCCCTGCTACTTCGGCCAATCCGACAATGAGCGTAAAATGTCCTCGCTTCTATTTCTCTTATTTTAAGTCGTTTTAGGGACTCATTCTTTCCGCGAACGATACGCGACAACAATAAGCTAAAGAGGTAACTCGAACGCTTGGTGTTTACAACATATGCGGAACCCCTGCCACTTTCCGAAAGACGGTTTGCAGGGTATTTATGTACATACATATAGCCAATCTTTTCGAGACTTACCATATTATAGATTGCGGGTGGGAGAAGTATGCAAGAAAGGAAGAGGTATGATGGGGTTAGAGAAGAGAGGCATGGGAAGGTTTTCGGATCAGCCGTTGGCATCGGACGCTTTGCCTTTCGCTTGGGATTCTGGGAGTTGATTGGAAAGGCAGAAACCGGAAGAGGTCGCCGATGAGGGTCCCCTTTATCACTCCCTCTCCTTAATGGGATGGGAAGAGGAAGTGGCGAAAGAGGAAGAGAAGAGGGAAGCGATGTTGCGAGGAAAAGGAGGAGATAAATGGGAAAAGTGAACGATTAAGTGGAAGTTGCTGGGACGAAATTGATCCTCAGAAGATTGGAAAATGGTCGACTTTGAGAAGCTGAATTTTTTGGTGAGGACTTCCGGAGAATTTATCAACTAGAACTCAAATCCAATTACTCGAGTTTTATTATATGGTTTTTCGCGCACGAACGACAATCGCATCCAACATATCGACAATTTGTGACCAATTTTTTCCGGAATTTTCAAATTAGCTCGTCGATATTGAGTCGCATCTTCGATATTTTCAATTTATCGTCGTCATTGAAAATGTATATAAGAATGAAACACGTACAACCATGCTCTAACTAGGAAAATTCCGGTTAGCCGGGACTCGAACCAAAGACCTTGTTAGTGGGCAAGCATGCTAATCATATTGCCATCTAAGTCAGCGAATCATTCACATTTTTTAGAAGTAGTATTGTTAAAAGTGCTTCAACAGGTTCATCGAAGCGAGCACGAACGAAATTTGCATCCAACATATCGACAATTTGTGACCAATTTTTTCCGGAATTTTCAATTTATTTTGTCGACATTGAGAGGTTTGCAGAAATTTGAAACTTGAATGTTAATATTAAACAAATTATTTCTCCAACTTTGAGTAGGATAAGAGAGGATAAGTTCGTTATTCCTTAAACCTTTATGATTAAACTCTTACTAAATGGATTTCCAACTCATATCACCAATTTTCTCTCCAGTAATGTATAAACGTAATCGTTATATTTCGACGATATTAAAACTTATATTTTCGTTCACAGAGAAAAGTAAAATGTGATAATGGAATGCATCATAACTGACAGTGAAGACCTGTGGCCATTTCTCCTTCCTTTAACGTATGTAAAACTTCAATTGGTGACATAGAATGTAAGTTCCGATACCATTACGAGTAGATTGGTAAAAGTTAGGTGAAAATACTGAAACCAGCTTGAAATGTGATAATTTGCCAAATCAGTAAGCGAGGGGAGAAAACATTGCAACTGTACGTCAAGAAAATATTACTAAAAATGAGTGTTTGGTGGAAACTTACGGAAAGAATAGATTTTCTTGGAGGAGGTGGCACGTTACCTTCTTCGGTGGCTTTGAAGCAACAGAGTTAATTTTTTTCAGGGTCAGTAAGTTTTGCGGAATAAACAGCAAAGTCTCTGATAAAACCTAGGTTTCCTGGATGTTAAGAAATAATCAAGATCTTAAAAAAAGTGAAGATTTCTATATGTAAAACTAATTCTACATGGAAGAGAATCGCAATCGATCCACTGATCGCTGGTGAATATTCGATTAATCGAAATTAACAGTTGAGATTCTTCCGAATCAACAAACTGTTTTTGTTGCATTATTCGTTATAGTTTATTTAGTTATTATTCGTTAAATATCCAGTTTTATAATGCTTGTGCTAGTGATGAAATTGATGTAATATTTCTTTGGGACGATTGCGAATAAAACATGAACCAACGGAACAAAAAACAGACCGCGAATCTTTCCTTTGTAAAAGAATTAGGAATTTGGTCGATTTTACAATCGAGCAATTAGTATCGAAGTAGATCATTTTAGATGATGCGTTGGCAACACAGCCAGCGTACCGAAATCCCTGCCATATCATCTGTAAAGTTTGCGCCATTCATATAAATGTTTCTTTTTATGAATTTATGAGAAATATGTTTGCATTATGTGGCGTGCGCCCTGTAAAACCTCAAAGGATAAGTGGAAGGAAACATTTTTGATGAGATCGCAACTGGTACATGCATCCTCTGAATTGGTTAGAGCATCCGCCCTGAAAGTGCAACATTCTGGTTCGATTCCCCTCGAACTCTTCAGACTTTTTCACCTCCGTCCAACCTTCTGGGAAATCTTCATTTCATCTTCAGAATGGCACACCACCCGGCGCACAGTGGGCTGAAATCGGAAAAAGCCGGACAAAAGTCCAAAATGGCTTTTTTTGAGATTCAGACCTGAAACTTTTCATATATATACAGAAATGATTGCTGATCATGGAATGGTAAGTCATTTCTCATATATCCCATCCGTTACGTAGCTACTGAGGATCAAACATGACTAAATTTCCAAAAACACGCCCGGTTGAATTTTTCTTCGAAAATCTTATAA
>KZ308307.1:1081658-1095958 GCA_000376725.2 Ladona fulva
TTTTTTTTTTTTTTCTTTTTACTTCTCTTCTTTATCAGTTTTTGTCATTCTATGTATTTTTGTATATCTTATGTCAGTGTAAGGTTTATTTTCTTTTTTTATTTTCTTTTTTTTTACAATACTGTGTAAATTTATAATAATGTGCAAGCCAATTACTGGCATTTTTCTCATCTAGTTTTGTAATTATTTTCATTTATGAGATATCATGAATAAAGAATTTAATAATTTAATAATTAAAAGTGCATCGACCAACTAAGGTCATTTCGCACATAAAAGCTCCCACTGGGAATCGAACCCGGGACCGCTCCCACCACAGCCGAACGCCAAGCCCACTTGGGTATACGAGAGCTCTAGGAAGAAAACTTGAGATTAGTGAGTGAAAGACGCAATTTTTTATATCCTGTGCCAATATAAAAGTGAACAATGTTCCATTCATCAGTATAAGGAAGCAGGGGAAAATATTACATAGTTTAAAAGCTTATGATTTACCATTGTATAGAGGGAATGCAATAGAAATCATCCACGTGAGATTTAATACTTCCTAGTATTTATCAGTATAAATCAGGGGAAGCAGCGAGTTTGTTACACTACATGAGATGCTTGGCACTGCCGCGGAAAATTAATCCTGCCTCCCGATGGTTTGCCCAACATTTCGAGTATTTCGTGGCGACAGGCGAAGTGTCGCTCCGATGAAGCAATTATTTTACGAATATAGCATTACCCCATTAAAGAGAGATGGTTCCAACTCCTCGTTTCGTGCACGGCTGTTTTTGTTTCACGCATCGTCGGTTCTCGCTGAGGACTTTCCCATGCTCTCGGCGCTCCTACTTTTTTCCTCATCTTACAAAAGATTCCGCTTCGCTAATAACGGGATGAAACGAAAGTGGTGCTTGAGACTTTTCCGCTATTTGTGATGAAATTCTATAGCGAAAACATAATAGCCCTGCTGCTCAATTTAACCCGAATAAAGGCTTGATTCTTTTGTGTTCCAGATCAACAAAATTTTCCGTTACTGTGAACATGACATTCACTTTTCGAGATGGCGATTCTCCGTTTTCCTTAAATATTAGCAGAAAAGTGATTCGACCGATTTCCCTTCGTCATCGGTTATCTCCAAAAATTACGCGATACTAAGGATAAAAATCAAGCGATGTAGTAACTCTTCTAAGTAAAATTAAGCAATTAGTCTCTCTTCAAATGAAGACTGATAATTTCCGTTGAGAGAGCATATTGCGTTCACATTGATAAAATATGAGAAAACTGAGAATCGTTTTCTTTTAAGGCAAGAGTAAGATACGTTTACCTTTCATTGACATTCGTCTCCGTCCTTTTCGTGGCTGATTAAATGGAAACTGCAGGAGTATGAGCATCGCTCATCAAATGCGTTCATTTAGATACTCCTAATGAAAATTTTAATTCAGAGGGTCCTTGTGCTGCATTTTGACACTTTCCACAAATTCCATTCAAGACCAAGAATGCTATCATCAATATGAGTTGACCTGGCGTCGTGGAAGGCCATGACGAAGTTCAATAACTACCCCGTTCTTCGTAACTTCCACAAAATATTTTTTATTGTACGACCGGTTTCGGCCTAAGCTCGGCCATCCTCAGGAGGCCTAGGACCTGAGGATGGCCGAGCTTAGGCCGAAACCGGTCGTACAATAAAAAATATTTTGTGGAAGTTACGAAGAACGGGGTAGTTATTGAACCAAGAATCCTAGTGCCAAGACTCACGAAAAGCGTATCCTCATTTTACTTAGTAAGACTCAGCTCACGCCCTATTGGTAGCTAATGGGGGAGGGGTTGAGGATCCACCCTACCATTTTGGCTTACGACGTTATACAGACGCCGACCGGATGACCATCGAAATTTGGTAAAATTTCGGAAAAACTTGTTTGAAACCCTCCACGGACTTTACTTTGTACGAGTTACGCCGCATCTGATTCTGGGCACGCCCCTTCCTGGAACAACCCATCCTCAAGAATATGATAAGGACGAAATTTCGCTGGAGCCACCCGCAGCGGCTCGCTCCTTTCACCAAATGTCTCTTTCCAGGCCAGGGCGCAAGACACGCGCTTAATAAGCACGGATGGTGCAGAGGGGGGGCGACGAGGGGGGCGACGAGGAGGGTTCGGAAAGAGGGCCACTGGTGCTCTGGAGATTTACGACGTGTTGAAGGGGCGGTTGTTTGGGATCGAGGAGGAGGAAGTATGTGCAAAGAGGCCGTTTGCTGAGGTAAATTTGTGTGTCCCGCCACGAACGAAATACGTACCCTGAAAGATGGACCGTGTTTTCTTTCGCTCTCCTCACTCTCGCCGATTCTCTAGGTAGTTTAGCTCTCCGACGGGGATTCCCAGACTTTTCAAATTAGCTTTCCTCTTCTCCTACAATTAACCCGTTATCTTAAAGAAGATATTTCTTTCAAACATACCTTGACACGTGAAATATTTTCAAATGTATTCTGGCCCAGGGTAAAGAAAAAGTGTAGCTGTTATTTACTTTTGTCACTCTCTTGTACATGGTTGTTATGATAAGAAAGCTATTGAGGTAGGAATGATGTTGAATAATAGCATTCATCTTGGCATGAACGGTATTTGATATGGAATAATGGCATTCATCTTCTCTCCTTTTGATTGTCATTGTAAGAGTTTTTCATAAGATTTTTGTGCGGCACTAACGTGATTTTCAGCTTTAGCGTAGCGAAACTATGAGGAAAGTAATCGCAAGCTAATTCAATCCTATGATGAATATGGTAAGGCATAACCTATTGAAAGGCCACCACTAATGTAATAAATTAAAACTTTGTAATCTTCCACAGAATATTTTATAATTAGCGGCTATTTTCACCGGCGAGCCAGCATTGTCAGGCTTGAGTCGCCGGTGAAACAAGTCGCAAATTATAAAATACTCTGTGGAAGATTACAAAGTTTTAATTTATTTCATTACCTCAATCCTATTGCCTCGATCCCTCTCTAGAGTGAATGGCTGCTATTAGTCCAGGGGTGAGGTTCAAAACAATCACCAGACTAAACGCTTATTGTACGTAGTAAAATACAATACGGATATATCTCTTAAGATTAAGAAGTAAAAAACACTTAGTGCTTACTTATTTTTTACTTCTTTCCTACTATTTATTTAATTCTTTAATATGGCTCCCTTCCAAAAAGTTGAGATTGGACACATTAGAAGGTTAGCAATAGCTAAGGCTATTAAGCTAAGCCTTCATGAAACTAAGGGAGGTGCTGAAAAAGGATCTCATAAGGGTGCGTTAGCTTAAGAAAAGATAAAATTTAAAGGCTGGAGGCGGGTGTGGAATTGACTAGAAAAATTCAGTTAGCTTAATGAAGAAAAGGAAGGAAAACTAGAGATGGTAGAAAATGAAAGTGTTTTAATTGAAGAAATGAAATTGAGGCAAAGAGCGGAAATAGGTGGATTAAATACACAGAGGATAGGGATCGATAGAGAAAGTAATTGTAGGTCGAGTGAGAGAGAAGAGACAGATGGAAAAACCAATGGAAAATGGTGTTAGGCGATCAATACGGATTGATTTGTAATCAAGAATTAAAATGGGCTAATGCTGTCCAAGGATAGTTCATCAGTGTAAGTATTGTATGTATTTTAAAGTTAAAATTTAATATTTTGTTATGGTATAGTGTGTGTGTGTGTACTCATTGGTTGAATATATCAATTGTATCCTAACTTTGGAGATTTCTGTTAAATTGTAAAATTCATAACTGTTTAAATTGGAAATATAATAATAGAGTAGTTTGTCAATAACGATAGGTAAAGATGTTGTGTATAGCAAATTTTTGGTAGATATGTATGTAAGACAGAAGGATTGTTTGTATTAATAATTGTCTATTGTATTATTTAGTCAAATTAGTGTTATTATTCTATTAGTTGTCAAATTAGTGTAAGTTAGCGTCGCCACCTGACTCAGCGTCTAACTGCGACGGTAATGTATATTAAATAAATAAATATCGAGGACTGAAATGTTTTCATCCGTCTTGTGGTACAGGAAGTGCAACATTATTTATAATTACTATACACATCAGAAAAAATTCTCCCTTCGACCCATACCAATTTTAGATTAAATTNACTATAACTATTTATTGATAAAATGCGAACGATATCGATAAAAGCATGTTCACGACATAAAACTAATTCTAATTTAAGGATTCTTCGTAACATAAATCTCATTGTAAATTAACGCGGACTCGTTACATTGCAGAATGACATAGGCAAAATATGATTGCAGTTACTTATATTTTAAATGATATTTAAATCAAACCCCACCCCCACTACTACTCGGGAACCGCAGCATGGGACAGCCAAATTAGTCGCACCGCAAGATGAATTACGACTGATAGGCTCAGTGTCGCTTGCAGACGATGAGTGAAGATAAACTTCTCTTTGCGTTAAACAAATCTAAAAACCGCATTATATATAATTTTCTGATTGCGAGTTCTAACCGCGAAGACAACAAAATTACAGCAATAGTTTGGTTGACGTTTAACCGGACCAGCGAGTTTGTGTTGTTTTTCGGACTCTACGGCCGAATACGGTTACGGCTGACGAATGCTTTGGTGGTTACGCGCGCATTTTCGTGTGCGCTAAAACTTCAAAGATGATGGGAAAAAATGGATGTTGTCCATTCTTGCTCACTGATGAAGATTTGGGTGATTTCCGGCTTTTTTATATACATCTGTGGAACCACTATTTGGGAATTCGGTAATGAGGAACCGCTATTTGAATAACGGTGATCCGGAACAGGTTACCGTTTGTACCGCTCGCACTTACTTTTCCTATAGCAAACATATAATGTAATATACGAGTAATTTATAATTTAATACTGTATTGTAATAAACAGGGTATCTCAAAAGCCACGATTTTCGAAAGAGATGAGATTTATGGTATGCTGGTTTGGATACGAAAAATGTATTTATTTTAAATTACATGCAACACAGAATTAGTTTTCCACATAATAAACACCAGTGTCCCTACAAAATGAGAAACCACCTCCTGGAACACATTTTCCAGCATCTTTTATGTTATTTTAACCGCATCAGTAAGAAGATAAGTTCTGCAAGATCTCTAATACATCTGACAGTTTACACAATAGACTATATGAAACCCCAGACGAATAAATCTAATTGCTTTATATCGGGTGACCTGCTTGCCTGAAATCGAGCAAGTATTTGAAAAACCCAGTGTAGGCCAAATCGATCTCAGGAGTGTAAGTAAAAATTCTTTCATTGTCATTATCAAGATAGTAGCTATTAGTAATGCTGGAAATCAGCGTTTGTGAGTTACACTAAATAAAGCTTCTAAATTGTCTAAAATATATCATAAACTATTTTGATAGATTCTGGCTAAACAGCAAGAATTGTATCCTTTCATAAAATTAATTATTTATTGATATTAGACCAGAAGCCTGCGTCTAACTCCAAGTTTCCCACATCTCGTTACTGCAAGTATCAATAAAAAATAAAAACCATTACAGACCAAGGATATTTAAATGGACGGCCATATAAAGTTTATCCACAATTTGAACCATAGGTAAACTCGAATGTGTTGTATTCGTTGAGAGCATCATAGGAAGTTTGGCAACATTTCAAAATACCAATATCATTCCAATACAACGATAAATCGTAAAATAACTCGAATAAAATAAATCGAAAACCTTACATAAACAAAAGTGAAGGTGTTAGGTGGTTAAGTGAGGCAAATTTAGCCTAACTTCGCCGTAAGAGTGAAATAATAAATCTGAAGTTAATTTATAACAAACAAAATCTATAAAATTACGATTTATCTATAAAAATGCCTTTCTGATGTTATTCCGAGGATCAATCACCAACATTTTTTTGGCTATTTCTTATTTTAAAACCTGACAACGCCGTGATACTCTATAACCGACTTGATGCCTTGAAGATGCAAAGAGTCAAATCTCGTTCCTAATCATCGGAAACGGATCTCCAAAAAATTTTACTGTTTGAAAAATTAATCAGCGAAACATCGCTGTAGCTCGAGAGGAGAATTAACATTGATTCCGCGACGAATAGGGCCCTTTGGGTGAAAAATGGCGCCTGCCGTTGGAAGGATAGGGAACTAAAGACGCGATAGAGGAATCCGATGAGAACGGGAAAGGAGCGGAGATGGAGCAGAGCCGTGCTTTTAAGAGTGTGACTCCAACATGGAGAAGCATCTCCCTAGATTAATAGCCAGCGCTCTATAAATAATTGGCGAACGCTTGGGCTACTCTCGAGGTGGGATTTGAAACCCCGTTAAGAGAATGAAGACAAGTACGTGAGCGGAATGGTGTAACAAGATGTAAATAATTGGTGGAACAAGTGTTGAAAAGCAAAATCTGTCGATTTATCCGCCGCGAAGGAAGATCTGGAGTGCGTTTTCTATAGTCCTTATGAAAGAGAAGAAACGGAGCTGTCATTCAAGTCTTATGGAGGTCCTCAAACGTAACTCAACCGTAAATACAACAATAAATTAATATATCCAAGCTTGATTCGTGGAACTCAACACACACTTTAATATAAAGAACGCTTCGTAATTTCCGCAGCATATTGTTATTAACTTGTTTCGTCAACGTGTTGACATATTTTTTTCCTTCTTCAACCTTCAGTTTCAGGGGTTTTCCTTCAGTTGAGAAGATTATTCCCCATGAAACCCAAATCTTTCTTTTGTTGTTGTGGCATATTCTTCTGACTTTAAATACTAAATTTAACTTATGTATTGCCAATTAAGGTAGATGGAAGAGAGGCCAACTGGTCCTAACCTCGCCTTAATAAAGAGTTTATTAATTCATTCATTCGTCTTCAGCTCCTGAACATGTCTTGAGGACAGGACCTGAAGATGTCAACTTGTTGACGAAACTAATCAATAAAAATCTGCTGTGAAAATCACGTGTTCTTTCTTTTAAAATTCGCAAATTTTACAGTTCAGAAGTTACTTAAGACTCGTTTATTTACAACACGTAGCTTCAAGCACCTTCCTTGTACGGCATTCATGTCGCTTACGGTGCATAACAAGCCAGCGCAATACACAGTCCCCGGGCCCAATGCGGTAGTGATGACTTCCTCAGTAAATAGACTTATTCGCAAAGACTTACGTATTCACGAAGATTTTCAGCTTTTAAAAGCCGGAAGTGATTCTCAAATTCAGAATAGATAATGAATGTAGAAATACGAAGTTCTACAATCGCTACAGATCAATCGGTCTCTGTTAAAGTCCCTGGGTCTGTGTGAGTCTCGGAGTAAAAAAAGCTTTCTTTAAAAAAATATTAAACGTAATTCATTCAATATACGTATCGTCTTATTATCCTTAAGCACAAAGATTTGCAAAGACTTTCTTCAAAAACTTATACGGTATGAGGCAAGAATTTCATGAATGGGTTAATAAAATATTCTATTTTACTCACGGAACTGCAAATAAGTGTATATATTTTGTTTTCTAAGACTTTGTAAATAAAAAGTAACTATTTCGTTAGAAGATCGTAAACTTTCATCGTATTATAAATTACTAGCGTAAAACAAAGTAGATCATACCCGGCCTCCTCCGAAGATTATCCCCTCCCAGTTTTATGACTAATTTAATGACACTTTTTTCCGAGGAGAAATAGACATGACAGGACCGGGACTCGAACCCAGGCGAATGTTCTGACCATTGTGCTATCTTTCCAGCAATCTGGTAAGAGTTCCGAGTCCCGGTCCTGTCAGATATTTTTCATATCCGTTTCTTCTCGAGAAATATTCCTAACCGAGCGCCTTCTCGCGTTATACCTCACTCATCCCATTCCTTGCGACACTCTTTCATTATTTCAGAATTTTGTTATTTTTTCATAGCCTGAATCACGTAATACTGAATATAGAATTGTACTATGATACTTCAGCAAATAATTTTACGTCCTAAATTACTGTGGATGCCTACGCAGACACGAAGCGTCATGGTAGCGAACCAATCTACAATCTCGAGCCAGCGTATAACAACATAGCTGACGATAATAACAGCAGAGGTATTCGCGAATGCTCGTAAACGCCGACAAACAACGAAAAACAGGAAAGTGAATGAAAGACGGAGCAATCGGTGTAAACAAGCACGGCACATCCTCAACTCTCATGAGAACGAAAAATAAACAGGAGAGAGAGCTCAAGTGTGAGTTATCGGAAAGGTTTTGAGGAAAAGGAGATATGGATGAAAAGAGATGGAAAATTTTGGAGCCAAGTTGTGAGGAATGGGAAAAAAATCACTTCGTAGAGCACGCACTCAGATTCACCTCCTTCTTCCACGTAAGGACATAAAGCCAAAATAAGGAAGAACGGGTTTCGAGAGAGCGGGACAGACGACTGAGGTAGAATCCTCTTCGATGAGAGAAAGACAGCAAAGGAGTGAGGACGAAGTTTTTCAAGGGGATGGTGCGGGTAAAGGGAGACACAAAACGGTTGCCATTGGGTCTCTTTTTTGCTGCATCAAGTCGCTTTGAGAGCTGTGGGAGAAGATACGTAAGAAAGGCCAAAAAACGTGAGAAAGAGCGGAAAAGTGAGAGTTATAAGTGAAGGCGGAAGAAAAAATATCGCCTGCGATTGATCGATTGGGTCCTCGTGGACATGTGTGTTACAGAAGATCTCTCCAAATTGTTTCTTTCCCGAGCCATCGACATTCTCTCACATTTTGCTCCGAAGAAAAATTTCGAATGACTACTACTCGATACTGCCATTCCGAGGACGTTCTTGAAGTATCCCTCGAGTATCCTTTTCCCGCATTCACCTCCTATTGAGATAAATCAGGGTCGTTTAGCTAACTGCTTTATCCTTTCGCGGACCGAATTGAATTTCAAGTTAAATATCACCTCTCGGTTAACACCTCTGGGTGTTAACACCGATAAAATGATCAAAGAATAAAAATATCCTAAGTGAAAATATAAATAAAGATTAAGTCGATATTGGACGGCATTACTTAGTGGAAAATCGTCATCGAAGAGAGAGAACCTTCGTACTTTCCACAGGATATTTAATCTACGACCGGTTTCACGAGCGTGCTTGGTTCAGCACGCAAGCCGGAAGATGCGAGCACGCTTGTCAAACCGGTCGTAGATTAAATATCCTGTGGAAAAATACGAAGTTATTCTCTCTTTGATAAATAAAGATGTACCCTAGGAATTGATTTATTCTCCCGTAACATAGATAAACTTAAAAGTATACAGTGTAAGAGCTTTTTCCCAACTGATAAAGAGATCCTTGCATCAATGCGAAAATTCCTACGATGCACAAGCGAACAACAGACGAAAGTATGCCAAGGCCGAGTTATTGCGGCCTTTGAGATTTTGATTATATGAAATCTACAGATAAGACAACAAAAATTCCCATAAAAACGTATATGGACGTATCCGCGAAAAGTAAAGAAAAACTTGAATTTAAATCTTACATGCTAAATGAGAGGAATTGATGCTCAGGCAAGTCATTTAAAGGGCTCATTCTTTCCTTGAACGATACACGATAACTACAAGCTAAAGGAGTAACCCGAACACTGTACTACTGTATATACACCCCCTGCCGCACTCCCAAATGCGGCTTGCAAAGTATTAATGTAGAAGCAGAATTTAATATTGAAAGCTACCTTTATATTAAAGCAATCATATGGGTAATAGTATAGCAGTATTTTTTAAATATGGCCGGCGAGGAGAGGGTTTTAATTGAAGTAATAAAGCGTTAACAGAAGAAATGAGTGAAATATTGAGAGGAAAGGAATTGCTATAAATACCAATTGAGGGTAGGATGCAAGGGAAAAGACAGAGGGGAGGCAAAGGCAAAAGATGTTAGATGACATAAAGGGTGGGGTAAGTTACTAAGAAACGAAATGAACAGCATTGAATTGGGTATACTGAGGCACATAAGCCTACCGGAAGGCAGAACACTCATGTATTTTTTTTAAAGTGTTTCGACAGCTCAGGTCATTCCGAACATTTGGGCCCTCATTGGAAACCCACGCTGAACCAGTTTCACCAAAGGCGAACGCACTACCCACTTGGATATCTAGAAACCGTAAAAGTTATGATGTGGCACAGAGAAAGTGCTGAGGAATTTTAAAAGCGAAAAACAATCTATTGCCACTTGAATCGCAAAAAAGGACTTAACGCGAGTGAAATCGTTGTACATATTACACCACACCAAGTATCTAGTCAATGATACAAAATCTCGTATACAGCAAAATAAAACTCAACCATATGAAACTTCTTAAAGATTTAATATTTCAGCGAGCTTAATTTTACATAGAATATATGGTTTATGTTCAATAGAATGGAAGAGTTAAATACACACAATAACAGAAGATTGACTTTAATGTATTTCCGGAAATGGAACAACCGTTAAACTTGGAAAAAATGCAAAAGGCTAAAACTGAAATAAATTAGAAGGATTTATAGAAAAGGATTTCACACGTTATTGGACTAAGACGTGATCAAAGCATGAATTCAATCGCCTTTACACGACGTGCCTTGGGAGTAAAACAAGCTACTCTCTCGTAGAATTTGAACTTACACGTCAAGCTCCCACGATAGAGAACGGAATATTAACAAGGCCTAAACTATCGATTCCTTAAATATTCAACGCAGAAGCGCGTAATAATGAGATTGCTTACCAAACGGTTCCTCTGCTAAAACAATTTCACTCGAATTATTTCCAAGCTTACCGGTTACGCCCACTTAATTTCAACAGCTCTAAAAGCATTTTCCATCTTTAAGATGCTTCGCTTCCCTGATATCCGAGAATAAATCTATAACACAAAAGGCATTCCAAGAAGAATTATTAACACGGGAAGCCGTTTCATCAATGCTCGCTTTACGCGATACCTATACAATACTGCTAGCAGCATCTCACGCAGCAAGATAAACTGCGAACGGCCTAACACTCCCACACACACACACATACAATCTCGTATTACAGTTAAAATGCTTTAACAGCGGAGGTCATTTCTCACATACAGGCTACCACCGGGACTTCCCACAAAGGTGAACAAACAAAACTGACATATGCTTAGGTTACTTTGAAGTGTGTAAATGAAAGCTACGTCCTTTCAGAATTTAATTATAAAACAGGAATATCCACAGTAAAGCAAGGAGGTCTACTATCTACTACTCAAGTAATTTTATTCTTTTCCCCTTATATTTGGAGAGATTCGTTACAAGCAGTAGGTTTGAAATAGAGAGTTAAGTAATAAAGGCTGGCCTTTGACAAAACATATTGAAATTTTCCCAAAATGTCAAGTGGAACAAATTCGAAAGATATAATATTATCCGCAAGAGTAGAAGAAACAGAAAGGAGGGTAAATAAAGAACGCTCCGCTTTCTCTTTCCAGTCATGTTTCAAAATAAATTTTTATTTACGTTGCAAATAAGATACGTTTGTTCATCATAATAAAATACGTTTATTAATGGAACCACCGCATGACGTATTTCATCCTTTGGTTGAACAGTAAGTCTGAGGCTGCCCCATTATTCACAATCTGAGCAGATACCCTAATTTTGCGTGTCATTTAGCCTATGAGCTTATCTCTTAATTGATTTATCATTCTCGCGCCGTATGGAGTGCTCCTAGGACTTAAATTTGGTTATCTACGCACGCAAAAGTGACATACGATGGGCTAAGGTTGTCGTACGTAGGAGGAGTATGCAATAAGGATGGAAGAAAACAAATGGGAAAGAAGCGAGACTAAACGGCGCAGGAACGAAAGAAACGGAAGGAAATGGAGAATCGGAAGGGGGCGACGGCAGCGCCACGGCATGAGTTGGAAGGAAAAAAGAAAAACACGAGGCGAAACAGATGCGATGTTTCGGAGTGGAATTTTTCCAGAAAGGAGGGAAATGAGAGAGAGGAAATGAGGGGAGGGAGAGAATGGAAAACAAAAGGAAGGGAATAAAAGAAAAGATGAGAATGATCTGCCGCGCTCCTCTTCTCCCTCGGTTGGCAGCTCTTCCGGGTGATAAAATCGCTGCTTACGTGCGTAGAAAGTACAGAGCGTGAGCATTGACACACTAATCTCGGCACGTTCCGCAAGAAAAGAGATTCGACGGCGTTTTTCATTTTCGGATATTTATTTGCGCGGTTCCCCTTTAACAAAGTGGAGAGCATTGACGCCTTGGGGCATGGTTTGGTTAATGTATGACCCATTCTTTGCAGCTAGACACCTTTTCGCGTCGATCGATTCAGACAAACTGGAAAATTTAATTTCTCGAAAAGCTTTCTGAGGGAGAATCTCGTAGCCTAGGTCATTTCATGACGGCACCTAAAAGAATCTCTCTCAAGAGAGAGAGACTCTCGATAGCGATTCGAGAAACGACACCGTCTAAAATGTTAAGGAGTGAAAGTTGCATCGGGATTTTCTTCGCCTTCGAATTCGCATTTTTAAGCAGCATTGGAAACGGATTTTCAAAGAATTCCAATAATCTTTTTTCATTCTGTTAATTTGCTATAGTGTTTTGGTTGAAGATATGCGCTGGTATGTATCCAAATGTTAGTAAATTGTGGTATTTTCTCATATGTAGGTCGCTGACTTAATGAGCCACTGGTCTATACTCTACCGATAGGTTCTTCTGCAACCTTAAGTTACCCTTAAGGATCCAAAAATTATGAAAATGGAAAATACTAACGGAATAGAGTGTAATAGAAATTGAAATATCCTCCATTTAACGGTCTTCCATATCGGTTTCTTCGATTTCTTTATCCTATAGCAGGGGTAGCAAACTTACGGCACGCGTGCCCAAGTGGTACGAGAGAGAATATTATTGGCACGCGGAACTCTTATGACACTAGCCTTATTATATATTATTCACTTAACAAATTAAGCCCTAGAATAAATGAATGAGGATTCTTCCCATTATTGATGACAATGATTATTAACGTCAATTATTACATATTAATCCATCATTGACTTAATAAAATAGATAACATCAGTGTCTCACTCTATGTTCTGGCACCATATTGGCACGCAAGTCCTTAATATTCATCAAATATGGCACTCTTGCCACAAAAGGCTCGACATTCATGACCTATAGAAACAAATGCCAAGTACTCTCGGAGAAAAGCTTATATATGTATGTACCAGAAGTGATACCAAATTAAAAGAGAACTAAAATAGCTTCTGTACCGTATTAAATAATGCACAATTGTAACAAGCTCAGAGCTAGATTTAATTTAATTAGAGTTTTTATTAAACAAGGAGGAAAAAAATCCAAAAATAGGCTTTGCGAAAGGGGGTTTGAACGGAAGAGTATTTCCGGAGTATCTAGAAAAGAACTAAAAATTCGATTTTAAACTATGTTGAAGTCGATGGAGTTAATACGACTTTCTTAAACGCTGTGCAGAAAGTCTCCCAAATTAGAAGTTTAAAGTAAAGAATGGCTAAATGTGGATAATCTGCGAACCGACAAATAATTCTCCAGTTTTCTCTTGAAATTTACGATTAAAAACACATTGAATGCATCAGGCGTAATACTACCATGTAAAAAATTAACCCAAGGCTACTTGGGATAAGTAGTAATCCACGTTATTGCTAAAGGGCTATAAAATACCACGAGGAACTTCTCGGATTAAAGTAAATGGGAGAGATTAATGTACAACAAACATACTTACACAAAATTCCGCCTTAATTGGCGTGGATTCTAATTAAATCCCGCAATTCATTAGCGAGGATGACTGCGAGAAATATTCCGCCTTTCGAAGAAAAAATAAACATCAGACATTTCTCTTCTGGTCGAGAGTGACATGATCGAGATGCAAAGACGGAATGGATGGTATTTTTGAGATGCGTAAAGCGACACGTCTCGCTCCCGAGCAAAGATAGAAAGGGAAAAAGACGGGACTGAGGTCGGTAAAGATGATAGATGATCCAAAACTTCTTCGAGCAGATTAAAGATCCGTCCAAAATCCTTCCGAGAGGATGAAGGACTGCGTAAGAGTGGAAGAGGAGGGAAATGTGAAATAAGCTCTCATTTGAATCCTGTTATTAATCTTTCTCGGAACATTTGTTGATCTCTTCCATTTCCTTTATAAATATCCGAATAATGTGAAAGGGGATAAGGATGATGTAGAGAAGACACCAACTGAGGAATGTTTTTCTCCTCCTCCCTTATAGACTTTTGGAAACAGTCCATCGATTCCTCTTGAGACTTATTGGAATGAATGTAAAGACGATGCTCGAAGCTGGTGTAACATTAAGCAGAGATATAATAAGATATTAAAGGTGTATTATAATAATCATGATTAATGTATTATAATCTATATATAATATAATAT
>KZ308307.1:1096095-1131680 GCA_000376725.2 Ladona fulva
TTTCGTCACAATATTAATTAATTTTTTAGTTTATTTATTATATTTTTGTATTTAATTTAATATTTAATTGAAGGAATTAATTGTTTCTACAAACGGTTCATGAATGGAATTTGTTATTACTGAAATTTGTGACAGTTGAATATTTAGTGTATCTTAATATTTGAAAAGCAGTCTCGGTTATTGTACCGTTTAATTTTTCTGAGGGGAAATCATCCCACAATTTACGTAGATAAATTGCATGTTTTAATGTAATCACGAGGAATTAATACCAAAAATCAAAATGTTTCCAGAGTACCAGAATTTCCAGCTGGACTGCTGGAGTAATAAAACAAGCATCTTAGAACTTCTATTTTGTTTATTTCACCAATCGTTCGACTAAAGTTTCGTCCTTCATAAAAGAGTCAAACGCCATCATAGAAATTAATGTCTCGTGGCAACATGACGCATTGTAGTACACCTCATTCGTATATATACAACTATCAATATTAACATCACTGCATTTTTAAGAGAGAAAGTTGAATGCAGTGTATAAAACAGAGATTCAAAACTCAGCAAAGCCGTTCGGCAGTTGCACGAGTTACGCTGGATCAATTCAGGAACTCAACAAGGACTTAGGAAAAGCCTCGGGGAGAAGGATGCTCGCTGTTCTTCTACTTTTCTTCGGTTTTTCTAAGAATACAGGCTTTCTATGAGCCCTTGCTGGATTCCCTAAACTGACCCAGGGTAACTAACTCTTGTACATCTGCCTGACGAATTTAGGAAAATTTTTAATCTATATTACAGCTATCTTTGCTCGGCATTAAAATATTTCTTAAATTTAACGGATAGTAAAAGCTCAAGCTAATGGCTAAAAATGATTTTCATTCTATCACTCAAAAAAAGTATTCTTTTAAAAACCTTAAATTTCATAGTTGCATTTTTCTTTTCTAGCCCACGAATATTTCTAATTTTCATTCGAAGCTAAAATCATTACCTACACAAGGCAAAGAAAGACTTGCACTGGCAGTTAAGAGCTCGAACCATTCCATTAATAAATCTTCATGCAAAGCAAACGAGTTAAAGTTCGAAAAAAAACTGAAATACTTTATATAAAGAGTAATTATCGGTAATTTTATGTATGTGCAAACTCAGATTGAAAATTTCATGTAGCTTCCATATTCAGTAGACATAAATACATTGATCGGGGAGATGGCATCTTTCTCCTTCTCGACGGTGGGTGATTGATGACAATGACCTGCTCTCAGCAAATGCCGCGGCTTTTTCGGATTAGAGTAATCCGTCCAAATGCCCCCATACGCCTGGATGATACATCCGCTTTTCAACTATCAATCGATGACGAGCTGCTTCTCAAGGATTACTGACAGGATTCCGTGTCCCTAATAGCCGCTTATGCAGTATCTAAATTTCCGGAGTGAAAGAAGGCGGTCTACTTTTTGCGATTAGAGCGAGAGATTTCGTTACTACCGAAGGAAGACAAAGACAGACGATCGACTCACCTCAATGATTTTCCAATTCCATGGCAGTCATAAAATACGCATTTTCAACTCGGGAGCGATGGATCACAGAGTTTATCAATATCACGTCATGACGCTTGTGTTGATACTTTCATATTATCTTCCGAACAAATCGTACTTTTTGAAATATTTTAAATATGTCGTTCCACCAAGTACCACTGGATACCATTAATTTTTTAAATTTGTATTGTTGAATATTTCAATGATATTTTAGAGGCCTTTTATGCAAAAATCAGAGATCATTGGTCTTGCACCAAGTGATTTTTTAGAATCCAGACATAAAATGTTGAATTATTCGTAGGAAAACAAAATTAAAGAGGAATTAAGCTAGAATAGGATGCTTTCTCTCTCACTAAAACTTAAATTGACGATTGAGGGATGACATGAATAAATGATGAGTAAAAGTGTTATTTGACAGTTTGTCATAGCGAGTTGACTATGGAAGTAATGGAGAAGGGTTCACCAACCGCGATAATAAGTTCTGCACTTCCAAGATAAAAAAACTCGTTTTTTCGTTGATTAATTTTATAATATTTTTGCCGATTTATATTTAGTATTAGTTATTTGGCGATGGTACTTTAATTTGGTGGTAGCTAAATGATTTGTCAATGTACAAAGACTATATATTAGATGAATAATTTGTAATGACTGTTTACATATACCATTGTTAAATATTACATTTGAGACGATATATCTTCTCTGCACATAAAAACAGCATAATTTGTTTATAATAAAACGAAAATTGCAACTTCTAATGGGCGAATCGTTATTAACGGGAGTGGCTACAAGATAACGTCATAACGAGTGAAATTTACGCACATCAAGCCTGCATGAGTCCCACCTTTAAAGTACACATGCCCCATTAGTACGCCTCCCACCAACTGGGAAACTGTGCGTTAAACCACTCAAGCAGAGTGACCGAGACCAAAAATGCTAGCAAAGGAATTCATGAATGGCCCACTCCCTTTCCCAATATATGGCCATAAATCCACAAAATCCACCACCGCCGTCCAGTTGGCCCAAATATATATCTGTGTAGACATGAACAGAAATTCATTTTATGCCGTGCATTAGCAAAACGCGAAATGAAACGCAGCGAGAGGGTCTGAAGCAATCGAAAGTGGGGACAGAAGCATCTAAACCACCGGAATCCGGAGGAATAATCCAATGGTGGGCATAAAGTTTGGGTTTTTGGATGGAGGCGGCATCTGTTCCGAGTGAGGGGTGGTGGGCATATTGAAGGTGAGAGAGGACTGAGAGAAAGAGAAGGCAGCGAGAGAATGTAGGGAAGGATTTCCTTTTTTCTCCGGGTGGGCGTGGTTAGAACACCGCTCCTCCGCTTGCCTTTCTCTGCCTTTCTTCCATCCAGAATCCCTTCTCCAAGGAGGTCTCTCTAACGCTCCTTCGTCCACACCCTTTGAGGCCTCCTCATTCCCTTTATTACCGCTTCTTTCTCTCAGCTCCTTTCTGTTTTCTCTACACCCATATCGCTGCTAGAAATGTTTGTGATCCAGCTTACACCAATGCAAGGATTCCCGATTCCTTTAGGGGTATATGGAGAGTCGTGTACAACTATTTCATCTCAGCAACCGCGTATGGAAAATGAAATTTCGTGGCACTTAAAGGAGTACTGCATCTGTCTGTCAGTGTATATTCTTTAGCCTTCCCTATACCTTAATAATTTTAGAAGGTCTCTAAGTTGGTGATGCACGAACTTACACGTCATCAATTGTAGTTTGCACTTTATTTCTCCGTAATTTAATTTGTTTTCTTCTTTTTCTTTCACTCTGTACTTCCCCTTCTCTTAAAGAATTTTTAACCTCTTATATTCCTCTATAGTGCCATTCTTCGCCTTCTTTGTATGACATACCTTCATTTAGTTAAAGACTTCCCCAGCCTGAGTTCTCAATCAAAATCATCAACTGAAAAATTGGTTCTGCACTCTTGATATCATGTATTAATAAAAACTGATAGAAATGAGGAGTGTAACATCTATTTAAGCTATCTTCCTTCTTTATTGCCTAATTTCTTGGATATCTGCTGCTAATAATACATAAATGTCGATTTCGAGAAATTGAATTGTTTTCGAGAAATTGAATTGTTGAAATTCGAATTGTTTTTTTTTTTTCTATTTGGGTATTACTCTAACCAAATTTGTGAGAAGTAGTTTCTCTTATCTTTCATCATTAGTAATTTTTCCTCGGTCATTATATTCTCTTTTGAATGATAAGTATGTAAAGAATCCATTTAAGTCTAGCCGCCGTTCTTTAGTCATTACCGATGGAGTCTTACTTTAAAAAAACAAGGTTTGATTCTTTTGCGCACTCAAATTGCAAAATCTTATACTTATTTACCTCAGAAACGGCTTGACTTAGAGATTTAAAACAAACTGAATTACGTTTCTACGATGCTGAAACCCCCAGGAAAAATATTCTCATCTCTATAAAGGCAGTTCGAACCCAGGAGCCCATAATACGTTTCTTAATACGAGAACTTTGATAAAATACACGGAAAATTCGTAAAATTTTTGGGAAATAAACAACCCATCCCTTTGACGACTAAGGCCATTGTTGAATCTATTTCATGAGTTATCCCATATAAATACATGGGGATAATCAGTTAGTATACTTTTCCATAAGAAATGTACGGAAAGTAGGTTTTCCTTACCTGCAGAGGTTCTTTCTTTAATTATTGATTTAATGAATTATCCCATATAAGTACACGGTGATAACCAGTTCTTATATTTTTTTATAAGAAATGTACGAAAAGTAGGCTTTCATGACTTGAAAGCAGTAGAATAAATATTATAAATAAATGTAAGAAATATATTGAGTTATTATGATCTTACGACGGAATGTTTCTGGCTTAGGAGGACCAGATATATACGATAATAGATATATTTTTAAACTAAATCAAGTTCCGTCATGCTTGACAGGAGCGTTGACTAGTGTAAAATAACTGAAGCTAATTATGGTATAATGACAATGAATGAAATAATTGCCGTAATTACCTACTCATTTACTACCACAGTACTATTCCGGTACTTTTCGGAATTTTTCTCCACACCTTCCTCTTCTTATCTACCCCCTCATGTTTCAATCACTTCGATTCCCTCAATTCATACCTCTGTTCAACTAGAGACATCCCTCTATCCTTCTCAATACCGCCTCATATCGTCCTCTTCCTATGTTTCCTTGGTCTTGCGGTATGAGAGGAATTCCATTCCAATACGTGAGGATTTTCGCCATCGTTCGCAAACTTCCTTTGTCCGATCACACGTCCCTTAGCTTTGTTAGTCCCTCATTGGCCGCTTTCCGTCCCGTGGGAGAATTTTTTTCGGCGACCGGGAGCTCGAATGAATTGCCGGTGCGAAGTGCCCCCTCCCCGCGCCGCCGGCTAACACATGCGAAATTTCGATGTTCTGATCGATCACGCCCTCTCGTAATGGCTCGCACAGTTCGCCCACCAGCATGGGTGTCCATTCTCCGATATGAAGTCGGCAACATGTCTTGTCCCTATTGAAACGGATCGTAGTACAGTAGCGCCTGGACTTGCAACCCGCCCTAAACGGTTACTTTATCCTGGCAAATTTCGACCTCGATAAACGGACCTGGACTCGAGCATGGTATCAGTACTGCCAATTTGTCTGCTAATTCTCCTACAAATCTAGTGGAATATCCTGCGAGAAAGAAACGATTAGTTGTTGGAACAGTCCACTAAGAAGTAGATATAATAATAAATACATCATTTTGAAGTAAATATAACATCCTTACCGGAATACTTTATTGAATGAGAGTTAACAGGTATTCGGGGTTGATTTCAAAGGTGGTAGGGGTAAGTAAATAAGGGTGATATAATGGAGCCCAAACGACATTTCATAGGAAAAGTACCATTTACAGACAAATTTTCATTAGCTTTATAGCATATTAATATTTATTATCAATGAAACCTTATNGATAGAACAAGATAGATAGAACAAGATAGATAGAACAAGATAGATAGAACAAGATAGATAGAACAAGATAGATAGAACAAGATAGATAGAACAAGTATAGATAGAACAAGATAGAATCGAGTATAGGCACAAACTGTTCCAGAAATTTTGAAGTACTGATTTGCACGACGAATGCACACGTGATTCCTATACTCAGCGAGAGCGATCTTCGAGACTGGACGGCAGAGAAATTTCGGGAGATTATAGCGAGAACGAATAGCTCTTACTGGTTTCTTTCTATTTGTAGGGTCGCACAGTGGGCTAGAATGGAATAAAACTGGCCAAAAACACGAAAACGCTTCTTTTTTGGTACGGACTATGAAGCTTCGATCCTGAATAAATTCTACATACGACTATGGAGGTCATTTACGTTGGATCCTACGCATTAAAATTATACAGGGGGTCAAAATTGACCAAATTTTGCGAAAAATTCCGTGTTTGCATGATTTTTATATTCTAATATATTTAATGGCAAAACTTTGAGTGGATTTGTACAAGTTTGTAATATGAAAAGTATGAAATATATTAAAATATATAAGAGAGTATTTATTTCGCGTAAGGCAGCATGAATGAGTAAGATGCATTCATTTCAACATTGCTCCAAACAACGAACTTGTTTTCAACGACTTTTTTAATTTCCACCGTATTTGGGTAGATTGCTCTAGTAATAAAGTACATGGCATGCGCAAAAAGGTTGGGCGGCCCTGGTACAGGCTGATGATTATCAGAATAATCCGAGAATCAGGCCTACTGCTCGAGGAAAGAGAATAACTTACCCAAGAGGGGGAGAGAATCACAAAGGGATGAAGAAACGGTAGTGTGCTCTTTGATAAAAAAACAAATTGCTTGTAACGCCTCACAATGGCCAATCAGAGTGGGCTATCAACGAGGAGAAAACGCGGGAGTTGGGGGTTGAAAGGATGCGAAGAAAGGGACTGGAAATAGAGAGAGAGAGAGATATCATTTCCCTTCTCTTCGACCCCTACACTTCCTCAACTGGCCATCGTCCAAATTCGCCCACCATCTTCCGTGTTTACGCGTATTAATGGGAGATGGCATGCGAGCCACGCACATAGAATCCTTACGTAGCGTACGCCCAAAAATAATGGAAATGTTTCTACTCGAAGCAGAATCGGCGGGCCGTATCGAAAGCGTGGAGGAAATAATCGTCAGGTCCTTCAATTCGTTCAGTTTTAGGTGATTTGTTCAAGCTAAAATGCATGAGCTTTAGATTTATGTCCACGAAACGTTAGTTTTGAAATGAATTGATCATTGATTGGTAGTCATAATTGTACACCCCAATGTCCTCAAGTATAGATAGTATAAAGAAAGCTCCGCTCGTCAAGGCTTTTAAGCAACTTGCAAACTCGGTGATTATTCATACCTCGGAGTAAGACATTAACTATCGCTATTTCACAACCGTCAAATGTTTTTTATATAATAGCACCTTTATGAAGAATAACGGAGAAAAATGACTTAAACCCACCACAAATTTCTATTCCACGACTAAAACATTAAATAAAATACTGTGGTAAAGATATAAGTGTTCCTTATATGATATCGTTTATAATTGAGATCTATTACTAAGTCGAGACCGAATCTATAACAGTACCTTTCATTTTTCCACGATCAAAAACGCGTTCTCTTTATCATATTTAATACTACCTAAATATAGGAATTTAAATGCCAATCCCAGGTGGATCCTAAGTATTAACAACCCTCAGAGGGATAAGATGACTTTTAAATAATAATCAATGATACCCATTTAAACTAATATTCCTGAGAATAGTTTAATAAAACTTTGTGAATATATTATAATGTGCTGTGTTGTATTTTTGAAAGTGCTGATACGGCTAAGGTCATTTAACACGTAAGCCCGCACCGGGAATCCAACCCAGAACCGCCTTCCACGAAGCCTTACATGACTATCCGGAGGCCCTCATATGTACCTAAAAAAAAAAACCCGGAAAATAGTAAAATACTAGCATATAAATAAGTACAATTAATATCCTCAAGCGTGATTTCGTGGAATTTCTCACACATCTTCTAAGATATTAAGAAGTCTTAAAAATGAGTTACAACGTTGAAAAACAATTAAGAACAAATTTAGATTGACAATTTTCAACGTAATTCTTTCCCTTGGCTTTCTTTATATGGAAAAGCGATGAGATGCGCATGGATCACACGCTTTGAATTTAGAAGAAGAAATTGAAAGAGAAAAAGTCTGCCGCAGCCAGGAATCGAACCCGGGTTTCCCACTTTCCGGGCGGGATAGCCCACGAAATTGAAGGAGGGATCGTTCTGTCGTGATAGCTTAGAGGACTCCTGGCTGCGGCAGACTTTTTCTCTTTCAATTTCTTCTTCTTTCTTTATATGCTCAAATTACCAAAATAAATCAAATTGGCTCACCGATAGACTTATGAATTTAGATTATGAAATCATGTCGAAGTTGAGGATTTTAACTATACGTTTAAGACGAAGTCTTTATCGGATAAAGGAATGGTCTGCCTTAGAAAGCAAGGAAAAAACATCGCCTTAGGCTCATGCAAATAGGGGCAGAACCGCTTATCTCTTATGGGTGCATCGCACCCGGGCAGTGGTATCTAAAGTGCGGCAAAAGGAGCGTATTTGTTGTTCTGGTGATTCACAGTTGTCGTCCAGGAAAGATTGTGATAAGAAATCAAAAACTGGCAAAAATTTAGAAGAATTGCGGATAACTCAAGACGAGAAGGAATGTTTGATTGGATTAAATCGAATTTATACATGTTGAAATAGAATTTTTATCCGAAACGTTCATATTTAATTGCGATAAATATCAACTCATAATGACAATACTAAGAACACGGAAACTGCTCAACCAATTGTCAGTGATGTTTGTGACCAATGTCACCTGGGGAACGAAGTCATAAAACACTGGTCTTTCAAAGTCTTACAGGATAACTTGATTAGTAAATCAGAGAGCATATGGACTTGGTGTTTAATTTTATGGGGCGGCAAATAATGTTTGCAACCGGGCGGAAGATAGGCTCGGCGCGACTCTGAATAGGGATGTGTGTATGACTTTTACGGAACGCTATGACAGTGCGGGATGGAATTTTCATAGCACACAACAACACAATATGAACATAATATTCACCTCCATTTTAGACGAGTTGCTCTCCGCTTATTAGATACGTAAAAATTCGATAGACAGTCAACTCGATTTGGTATTGAATCCCACCACCAAATCCTCCGAAACGAGTAAAAACTCTTTCATTTTCTCCCTTAGGCAGATTTGGAGAAACATGTAATGTTTCCGGTTGATCACTCCCCTCGCAGTCACTCGGGGACAATCAATTCCGTGCCGCCGGTGGAACCGCGAGGGGTGGGCGGCGGAAAAAAATCTCGATATTCCCATCGAAAGAGCTGACGAAATCAAAACTGTAACGAAGGAAAACTGTTTGTCCCAACCGAATGAAAAGCATTGAGTTCTTTTTCTCATTTTTCGGTCGAACGCCCGCTCGACCGTAAAATACTTCGGAAGAATTTTTCTCCCGCTTGCGCCTGAAAATTTACACAACGGCGTAATTGCGTCGACTATTGGAGGAAATTCATGGAACGGCGGCGAGAAGTGAGAGATGTGACGGGTACTTGTAGGGGATTGTGGGTAATTTTCAACCACCTCTCACGGTTCCCATAATTCCCAAGGCTCCGAGAAAATTCTCCTATCGCTGGAGCTACGATGGAGGAAAGTGAATTCTAGCAGTGAGATGGCGCTCGATGAAGGAGCAAAAACCTTACCTTTTTTTTAGTTGTTGCAATACTTTAATCACAGCACTAGGAAAATCGCTGTAAAAATGTGTTACCGACGATAACGATATATAAGATGGCGAAAACGTCATTCCCTAAACACGTGTCGTAAGATACGGTGTGTCCCTAAACTTTATTAATTATAGAATCAACCGCTTGCAGAGTGACTTGGCAGTGAAACTCCATGGAGAAACAAGGAAAACTAACTTTTACAGACCTTAACATTTATTACAAAAACAATATTTAATGCAAAAGATCAAAAATGATTTCCACTTATAGTAATCATGATGAGTAGAAACCATTCTTTTAATTATTTAACTCTAATAGCAAATATATTAGAAAAGACATACTAATTTTCGTCTAATTTTACGTGTGAACTCCATAAAGAAACAGGGAAAGTACTCATTTTACAAACCACAATATTTACTGCAAAATACAATATTTATTGCAAATAACGAAAAAAATTATTTTGTCAAATGATCAGAGAAAGAAATTTTCGTAGTTTGCAATAAATATTGTAAATATGCTGTGCATATTTTGGTCTGTAAAAGTTAATATTCTATACTATTCTAAACAATTCTTTTACTTATTTCACTCTCCGTCAATGATAGCAAACGCATTGAAAACAACTAAGTAATTTTCGTCCAATATTGTGTACGGCTTTCCGTGCATAAAATCATTCATCAAAGATTAATTAAGTTTATTTACCCGTGTTTACAGAAAGACGTACGCGCAGATAAATTCAATTATAAGCAGGAGTGAATATATTGAGTTATTTTCATTTAGAAAATAAAATTTAGGTGGAACAATAACGGCGTTCTATACTCAGTAGAAAATAATCAATGTTGACCTACCTGCATGCACCAACCAAGCGATCAAGATCCGGGTTCGAGGTTCGGTCCTGTCTGACTTATTCGTGTCCGTTTTTAATAGAGAATTACTACCTGATTAACCGTAAAAAATATTACAGCAAAAATAGACTCGACAAAGTGAAGAATATGTTCTGGCTGGATAGCTTAATGGGTTTAAGCTTGGATTAAGCATCTGCCCCTAAAATCGGAAGATTCCAGGTTCGAGTTCCGGACCTGGACTACTTTCATGTCCATTTTTCCTTGGGATTTTTCCTAGGTGCACGCCTTTACGTGCAAAGTTACCCTTTTCCTTGTGTGGAAATTAAAGTCGCACTTACAATGAAACAGAATGACTCAGCGTGGTCTGGCCGGCGACGCCCAAGAAACAAAAGCACGCCAAAACTTGCGGGTTGCTAATTAAGATATAATGCAAAGCTTCCTGTATATTATCCTTCCAGGAATATATAGGAAGAAGATCATATGCATTCAGATTAGACCTCGACGACGTGTTAATTTAGGTTATAAACACACCACTATATCCGAGAAACCGCTAAAGCAATTGCGTACTGAAAAAATATTAGGCTCTTTCGGCCACACCTCACTTGTTTTGGTCTTAAAAATGTAATTTAAAACATTCCCTAAAGAGAAACTAATGACACGGTAAAACAAGCTCACGGAGATTTGTACTTAAATAACTCGAGCGCTGGTTCTAAGCTGACCAAGAATTCCAAATTCCAAAGAAACGTTTTCTGTGAGCAAATGGCGTTTCCAGAAACAGAATCGGGAAAGGGTGGATGTTCTTGAGGACCACTGGTGAGGCTAACGTCCTTTAGTTTTACATCCCCAGCATAAACAACCTGTTTTGGACCCAACGTACATCTTCTGCCCCACTATCCCCCTTCTCTTCCCCACGAAGTCCCACGAAGCCAACCCTTCCATCCCCTGTACGACAACTAATTCGCAAGCCACCGCTGCGTCACGGAACTCTGTATCGACCAAACCGGGCGAGATGGTCCGAGGGTAGAGCTCCTCACGCAACCAAAATTTTTAAGTAAATGCAAGTCACCTGTTTCGACATACTTATAATGGAATATTTACTTTCAAAACGAGCCGATAACCCGCCAAGATTCACTCTCTTTATTAGAAAAATATTTCCAATGTTATAATAATTGGTAGCTTTTATAATACTCATCTAATTTTTTAAAAGGTGCGATATTGCGGTAATCTACATCTACAACAATACCCTACAAAGTCGCCTTTCGGCGTGTGGGAGGGGCAATAAGCATTATAGGTAATAAGGTATTATACTCGGTTTAATTGATATAATGTGGTTTGTTAGTTTATATTTTTGTCTTTTCTACAAATTATTATAACTAGCTAATCCCGCCCAAGTACTTGCGCGCACATATTCAATGTCTGCAAAAACTTACATGTATGTAATTATTTAACATCTTAAGAAAAGTATCTTCATACAAACGATATATATCATCACGTCTACTTAGAATTATTTCACGTAATTAAACGATGAATTTAATTACGTCTTTTCCTATCGTTATCAAGAATCCTCAATTTCGTAGCTATGTCACTTTTTTATCTCAACACAGCATTTTTCATACAAATATCAAACACTTTCAATCAGGGTTGCGCAACTAATTTAATGTGGTCAACCAGAGAAATTAAACCCACCCTCCAGTTTTTGCATAATTATCTGAATAAATTTATATTTCGGTGATAAATTATCATCCATGGAAAAATATATGTAACTCTTTAGAAACTTAAAAAAAGTCCAAATAATTTACTTCGAGCAACGAACATCTTGTTAATCTATTTGCTAGTAGTCCTATAGTGGTACACTTAGCAGCGTACAAAATAAATATAAACATTAAATTACCATGTGGTAATAAGAAAATTCCCTACGGAGAAGTTGCGCGGATTATATGAGCCTCTTTGACCCTCGAGGTTAATATTCGAAGAATTGATTGGATAACCCTGACATACAAATTTCTTAATTTAAAATTTTCGGATGATAATATCGTAGGTACTAAAAACCATTAAACATTTCAAATAGTATCAATTGACAAATTTAAATATCTGGCAAAGCGTTTAATCCACTGAAAACTTTCAGAAGTAGTTTTGATTTATAGTTATCAATTTTACTCACCTTTATTTATGTCCCACATGGTAAGTAAAAGAAATTTAACAGCGATGAGAATTATTCTACTGATTTTTTTGCAGATAATGAAACATAAAACCGCTTTACCTCTTCAATCATTTATGAGATAAACACGATTCGCTGGCATTTCATTACTCGCCGATGATTACCTCAAATAAAATAAATACCGAAATTAGGAATATGTTAATGTTCTTACTCAGTCATTTATTTTCGTCAACCGCGAAATTGACAACGAAACAGACAGATCTAATGTACCTCTAAACTTAAAAGATATTATTTAAAACGTCCTCAAAGTACCAGAGTTCAGAGAATCTCTTGAAATAACTTATGAAATTTCAAGTAACACTCCCATACCGATCCATTTTCTTTCACGTCAACACTCATAAGAATCTACGTTCGTATAAAAAAATTTGTTTATTACAGAAACTTACACAAAAAAGAAACAATGTTAATATAACTTCCTTAATCTATATTTGTTATTACTTTAATTCAGTCGAAATTATTTAGAACAACTATGGTTACATAAAATATCCTTTTGGTTAATTCATCCAGAAAATATATTTTAAAACCCTATTTATTCGAATTTAAAGCATTGATGTATCCATAGCATTAGTTACTAATTTTAAAAATGATTAAAATACACTTGGTTTCATTGTAACATAGCATCACAACATCAACAAACAGAATGAAAAATATGATAAAGCAGAAACGAGCGATTATAAAACTTTTCCAGCTATCGTGTCACCAAAAAGATTTCAAAGAATTGTCTTCTATTACCATGAGAATGAATTAAGCTTCATTGTTCACTTCAATAAATCTACAGATCGATATTTCATTTCTCGGCGTCTGCTAAATTCAATACTGGCATTAATCCATAGTCCTGGAGCAGCCGCATAACCCCTTCGCACCCCGCGTAGGGCAACGGTCGTTGCCCGGGTCTCCTTGCATTCCTCCTTCGCTTAAACCCCCTCTCTTCCCTCGCATCCACCCTCTCTTACCCCTCATGGGGGCTACTCTATCTTCCCCTATTTTTCCTAATCTTTCACTTGAGCAAATCGCAATGCAGGTACGAACTCCTGAGATGAGCTTCTTGCAAGTGCAATCCATAGATTTTTACTGTTTCTATAACATCTACTCATCGCCTTACATTTTATAAACATCATCATCATTACAGGAAAGTAAAACACCAGAACCATCGACATGTGGCGATTTTGATGGTTCTGTTCAGAATGTGGTGATATTGATGGTTCTGGTGTTCCCCTTTCCTGTAATTACTATTCCATCAGTGGTCATTCTTATCTTCTCATTATCATTGATTTTTTCTTGCGATGAATCCATTAATGAAGAATTCGTGGTCCTTCCCATGCTGTCCTGTCCTCTGCTATCTCCTAGGCATCCTGAAACCTCCCTTTCTTTCTTAGCGCTCCAATTAATTGGGTTTTCTGCAGATTCCTTACATTTATACTTTAAAAATTTGCTTCAATAACAATTTTTCATTCGATGGCATTCATAAATAATAACTTCACCAGTTTATTCCGCACGGCGTCTTCTAGACAACGAAACCCTTCTGAAGAAAAAATAAGGCTACATATTACAGATTTCATTATGTTTTCCAAATCTTTCTCCGGATTCAACGAAACCAGCTTATTCAAGAAAACTCGATTTGGCATCGGATTTCTAGAAAAGACATGGGTCTCCCTAGACCCTATGATTATTCAAAGCTATTTTTTTCCAGCCGTGGAGTCTTTTTACGATCCCTCAGATCGGGAGCCCTCTGATAAAAAATAAAATCAATCGTATGAATAAGAATCAGCTTCTAAAAATAACGCAAACTCGTCATTCTATCATAAACCCACCCACTTAACAGGTAGCTAAACGACGAATAAAAGTACTCGAGCTAAAATAATCATCTTCCTGTAACTATTAATACTACTATACTATTCGTATGATTTCAAAAAGAGAATTCGAAATCTAAAATTCCTCCTCCCTAAGAAATCAACTTTAAGCACTTCAAGAAACTCATCGTTTATCAAAACTTGTCCCACTACGTGAGATCACACTAGAAGCAATTTCACATTTTTTCCTCTAAGATAAGGGTGACTTTGCGCAAGATGATGCGCACCCAGGAAAAATCCCAAGGAAGAATGGACTTGAAAAAAGTCTGACGGGGCCGGGAATCGAACCCGGGTCTCCCAATTGCCGGTCGGGTGCTCTGTCCGTTGAGCTATCCCGGCAGAACAATTCTCCAGCCATTCGGGATACTTTGACACTGTATATTAGTACCTAACCATGTATATTCCTTTAAATAACGCAAATTTTTTTCAAAAAGGTTTTCGTGAGACCGATATCAGCCATAGAACTATCAATTTGGCACAAATACCAAAAGGAATTCAGTACACAAAGTAAGTTCGGAAAAGCATAACATAGAGGGTAGAGAAGATAATAAGTTGGCGAAGTTAGTAGGAGGTCGGAGAAAAGTGAGAGAGGGCAGGCAAGAATATAACATCAGAAAAAAGGAAAAATTGATAGAAAATATGCTTTCTCTTCGACATTGTCAATTAAAATCTTGAAATACTAGGCCTGTTGTAGGGAACCTTTCTTCCAATAGAAAGCCTTCAGACTACCCTGGAGTGGAAAACTCTGTGACCTGACGATGACTATATGCCGAAATCGATCGTAAATAAAAATGTTGTGGAAAATACGAATCTTGCTCTCATTTATTTAAATGGGGTTCTACCAAGTACGGACAGATCATATTCATTTTTCCGTTTTGTTTACTGCAGACAAAATCGACGAAATTGGAAGAAAATTATTTGAATCCATGCATTTGGTTCAGGAGTTGACGAAAAGGCAGCATGTGACCTAAAAGCCGCCGGTTTCTCACCTCTAGTCGAAGCTGTCGTAGGAAAGTATAGTCTAAATTGCTAACAAGGTTGAATTATCATGGTTATCTAAGAAACACATTACCGAATAACAATTAAGTTTCGATGATAATAACGATCATCATCAGAAGATAATTCACCAATTAATTACGCATCCACCCGCATTTCCTTTTGCACTTATTCCCCCGCACGCAAGCAAAAAAGGATATATTTCTCCATTGTTTCGGAGAAAATTAAATTCTCCGTTAACGCCTTCATGGCGAGTAATTAAATTTTTTTAAAGCATAAGGCTACCATAACCGTCCGGATGCCAAAATGGCATAAATGAGTTATTATCTTGTAGGCAACCAGTTTCTGCCGCTGGAACGGAAGGGGCGAGAGGAATAAATTACTCCTCCAAATAAAAATAAACATGTTGCGTTTCGCTCGCATTTTCCCATTTCGGGAAGCGCTCGCATTCGAACGTATTCCGGTGTAGAACAGGGTCATTTACGACTGGACCAGTTTGTTTCTTCTCGAATCATTCGGAGAATAAATTCCATCGCTGATGTGAAATGATTTTGGTTACGAAAGTTACCTGCCAATTTTCTCGAGCACTGATTCCTAAAGATCCAACTCCTACAATCATCTGCTGACTGGAAACGATTTAACGAACTGTCAAATATTTTGCTGGGTACTCCAGCGGTGATTTTGCAACCCAGAGATTCCTATTTATTGTCAATAAACGGGTAAAACAGATGGAAAAAGATGTATGTGTGTGTTTATGCATTTCATAATTCTCCAGAAAATTTATAAAATTCATTTATCTTGTCAATTGAGGTCTCCCGGATAGCCAAGTGGGCAACGCGTTCGACTCGATTCGGGTCCCGGGTTCGATTCGATTCCGGCCTACGTGCGAAATGACCTCAGCTGTCGCAGCACTATTAATAATTTTACTATTATTATTACTTGGCAATTACTGAGAAAAAGATGCACGTGCCGTTGACTGAAGTAACTTTTGCTTTTTCATTAGATTTAAGGCCTTTATTTTTATTTGCCCTGAAGGAATATCTGCCAACTGTTTATTCCTAATTAAAAATTATCATAATTCACAGGGGTCATACATGATTGCAATATTCAGATTTCCGCTACACAGCAAAAATATTTTAAGAGAAAATAAAATTGAAAAAATTAGACTCTTCTGGGCCTTGATTGGCTCTTCAGGGGCTCTCAATTGATATTTCAGTTCACCATTTTCGTTCCATCGAGAGTAAAAAGTTCTGTATATCTGAATATAGACAAACTTGTTATTGTAATTCTTTTATATCAATCCGAAATTTTTTTAAGTTTTAATTTTTTTAAGAGATTTTCGCTGGTGAACTTTTACTCTGTTTTGGGAGAGAGCTTAATGGATATATCTTGAGGCAACGGGCTCAAATAATTATTTGGAAACAAAAGCAAAGCATACCATACACACGACTGCTGTAGTCACAGTACATTCGATATGATTTAAGCTATTTTTTCCCATAGCAATTTTCTTCTTGCCTTTTTTTGTTGTAACAGTGTCCTTTCATCCGATCTCTCTCGCACATTAACATTAGTAATTAAAATGTTAATTAATGCCCTGTGGCAATTCCCAAATGGATGATAAAGTAAAGAGACGAAACAAGATTTCAATTATGAGGGATCACAGCAGGAGGAAAACCAGAGCTTCGGTAATTTGCAAATGGAAAAATGCGCAATTTATTAATAACAATACATTCCGTTTATTCTCATATCTTGAATAGCGGACGTTTAATGCCGAAATACCGAAAGTGGAAATGATTGTTTGCAAATAATTCAATTGGGTAGTGGAAGAGTTTACGTGCAGATTTCTCGAACTGTGTCAAGAAGTTCGAAAATAGGAATATTATAGAAATTGCAAGTACAATCATTTGCATCAGTGAGCCTACCAGTAATGAAATGTGAGAGGAGAGGAAGATGACCTGGAAGGGAGACGCACGGTTAGAACTTCTTGAGCTCCCGAACGGCTCCGGTTGCTTTAAATGCCTATCACGATCTCTGAAATACGACGATAAATAGTGTGATCATGCTATTCTAGATAGTTCTTGGTAATATTCAAGAGTAAATTATATCCATCCATGAAAATCGTAACTGTGAATCGACGTAATGAGTAGGTGCTATAATTTATGTACCTTTTTCTTTATCATTAATAATATATTTAATTTAATTTATTGTAGGTTAATTATAATGCATAAGCATACATCGTCGCACGATTTAATGACTTATAACGGCAAAATTAGTAAAAAACCTTTCATTCCTTTTTAAATTTCAAGTGTTATTTTTTCGCTGAAAGAATTCATCCTGAATTATTTCATTTAATAAATTTATTTCAAATTTATCACTCGGCGATACGGGCCTTAATTTTTACTCTGAGATCTGTAACATCATGTAATAATTTTGATATATTGATTCATCCCCTGATATATTTGTGTTTTTATTAGATTTCATATGAATCACATATACGAACATCAATCTTTCGGTAAACAAGGTTTACCTGTAATAAATATACAAAATTTAAGTCAATGAGTTAAATTCTCTGAAATTTTAACATTAGGAAAGACCCATCGGCGCTAATGTCATTAAAAGTCACCTAATAGAAATACTAATACAGGTATGTAATTTTATTTGGCAATCGAAGTTCTCGGCCTCACATTTTTCACAGCGTTTACCGAGGTAATGAGCGGGAGAGTGCGGCTACAGATAGAAAATATTTTGCGTAGCACGAATAATTTGCTGCAGCGCCGCGAAACCCACGGTTAGGCTTCCTCGGCACCATTTCGAACTCAATTTAACGTAATGCCTCCACTCCTCGCCTCACTTAGGAGCGCTTGCGAGTCAAAGTTGGCTGTATGAATCTAAAATGCTGTTCTCGAGTACATGGGTCAAATTGTGTATTGAAAGGCGAGCAACTTCGTGGCTGGAAACTGATAGCTTACGAAGTTTGAAGGGACTCGCATGGACTACGGAACTCATAGACTTGCCGAAAGGTCAGTGACTAACGAAGCGGAAAAACAATTCAGACTAATCGATTCCTCGACTCGTACGTTTTTAACATGCAAATCCGTCCGACCGAGAACTCAGTCATTGAATATTTTCGACTCGAAAAAACATTCTTTGGAAATTCAAAAACACGCGGACTAGTCTATGGAAAGTATTCAGCCTTTGCATGAGGTAAGAAAGGGATCAAAAGATTCCTTCATTTAGGCGTATTCACGAAGAGAATTAAGGCGATGGCACGTCTCCAAGGCTTCCGATAATGGCAATGTTGTCGCAGGCTGCGCAACCACGAGGCAAATTCAAGGGTTGGAACGTCTTAACGGCACTCGAATTGAATTCAAGGGATATTCCAGGAAGCGCATTAGAATAGGCTCGAGCCAAGCAAGGCATTAACAAGTAAGGATTGGGTAAAATGTCTGAGGCATCTTCCACTGACCGAAAATTTTAGTTTAAAAGAAGGCGTAAATTAGTGATTGTCATTAAGAAGGGAAGACTGCGGAACTCAAGATTTCGCTCTCATTTTCTGCTTAATGACTCATACTTATGATTAGGTTAGTCTTAAATAATACGGATTCGATACAACTAAATGTCTTGAGCTTAAGGTATTCGAAGTAATTTAATCTATTACTAATACTAATGATGTTATATATGCTATTTAATTGACAAATGATTTGGTTTGGTAGCAATTATGGGATCGACGTTGATACCTAATGACCTATCCTAATCAATGTTGATAATAGTAACATTGTATTAAGATTGTAAATAAAAACAGAAATGCTTGGCAAATTCAGAGGTACTGATGACTTTGATGGAACGAATAGATATTTTGGCAAATGAAATTTCTGGAGAACGTGTGTATATAGTACCGAATCAAAAAGAATCTTAAAATTCTATAAAAATGGAGCTACTCCTATCTCCTCTAAAACCTATAATTTACACCATAAAGCGGAATTAAGAAAAAGAAGAAACCAATTTCACTCAACCCGCCAAATAGACTTCCGATATAATTCAAGACTTAAGATATATTTAAGTCTCAACTAACCTTTTACGGCGTAAATGTTTTCTCAAGACCCATCTCTCTTCTTTTGCAGTCTTTCACCACGAATTTGTATTTTAAGTTTCACACAGGCTAATGAATACTCTCTAGGATTACTTTTCTCAAGAAGACTGAACAACAAGAATATACGTATAAAACACTGACATGAAAATCCAATTTAGGGAAACTTGCTGCAACACGAACAATCACAGCATCATGAATCCGTGAAAGAATATTTTACTATTGGGTGACGATTTAATGTTCAAACAATTCATCGTGCAAATTAATTTGCTAATTTCACTCCCATATTAAAAGAGAAAGATTAGAAGCAGGAATCGGGATAATTTAGATGTCGAACTGTCCCCACATTTCTCTAGAGTTGAAACCGGGATCAAAAGCTCTTGACCCTGCAGATATTCTCTGCCCTTGCTTTTGCCTTATTTTGTTAGGCGAAGACAATTTTTTCTCACTCCAATTTAACAGGTTTTTATTCTCGCGAGAGCAGAATAATTAAAAGCAAATACACTGCTGCGCTAAGACTTTTCTCATTTATCATTATCTAAAATTGAATTACCATTGAAATTTACATTAATGAGAGGGTAAGGAAGAGCAATTTTCAAAATTGAAAACTTCCATAAGACTCTTTTAAAAATGATACCCTAGCTTAGTGAATAAAAAAAAGGCTCCGTAAAACTCTCTTTAAGATCGCATAAAAATGCACCGATCGTGGAGAAGAAATATGTAAGTAGAAATTGTGAGCTAAATTTCAACTTTCCTCCTACCATATCTTGACGAATAAATAAAGGATAGAAAATATTGTACGGTTTCTTACTGGACCATTACAAATGAGAACTCCCGGATAGCCTAACGGGCAACGCGTTCGACTTCAGTGAAAGCGATCCCGGGTTCGATTCCCAGTAGGGGCCTAGGAGAAAAATTACCCTAGCTGTCGAAGCAATTTTAGCAATACTACCACTACTATCTACTATATGACAATGTACGTGAAAATGAAACAATATAACCAAGCTCTAACCAGGAAAATTACGGTTAGCCGGGACTCGAACCAGAGACCTTGTTAGTTGGCAAGCATGCTAATCATACTACCATTGAAGTCGGCGAATCATCTACATTTTAGTAGTAGTACTGTTAAAAGTACTTTGACAAGTTAAATCATTCCGCAAATTTGGGCACCCAAAGGGGATAAAACCCAACTGCCTTCACCAAAGTCGAGTGCGCTACCTACATGGCTAACCGGGAGCACCCATTTACGTTTGTCTCAGTCTTACAGCGATTATGTGAAACCTGCCGAGGTTGGAACGATGCCGGGTATTGGTATTGATTTTGGATTTCTCCGTCTCAAACAACGCAAACCCTCTCATTACTTATTAATTATTACTCATTACATATTACCCTAGGAAGCCTCTTTCGCCAAGCTATTGATGGAAGGAAGGAAGAAGTTTAAACTGACCTCCGGGTTGAATACCACGAAGACATGTAGTACTAAAAGCCGATGAAAACCCATAGCTTACTTGTGATACGACACTGTGTAGCGGCACACCGATTCGTAAGCACCGGACTAAGAGATCCATAAAACCTGCTCAGAGATATACATCAGACACTAAAATAACAGTCAAACGCGAGAAATCTTTTTACGTGAGCCATTTCAATGACTGTTTATTTTTTCGATTCATCTGCAGATGATCGCGAGTTCTTTGAAAAACATTTCTAATTTCGCGAGATTCAATTTGAAGCGAGACTTTTTCTATCTCATATTCAACCAATAAATACGGCGGATGAAAATGTTATTCGGAATATTCGACCTCGGAACACTTTCTCGCCGATATAAACCCGCCACTCCTCGAGGCAGGTGAAGATTTCAACGAAAAATAAAAATGACCTCTGAATTGCTCTCGGCGGTGGAGAATCTCATGAGTAAGTACGCCCGACTACCCTACATCGAGAATCCGGCAATAAAAATGCCTTCCATTGCCACTATGGGATTGAGATGGCATGGAGAAAGATCTCAGATATCAGTGATGGCTCAATCCTTCCTTCTCATCTCTCTAATGGAAACCATAGATTAAAAGCTAAAGCTGCAAAAATTCCTCTGAATAAATTTCAGGTGTATTTAATGCGAGAAAATTTGTAAAAGGCACGATTGTTTGTGAAGTTAGTGAGTTTTAGGAGTTCGGAATAAAGACGGAACGAAATTTTGGAACATCTATTGTGTTAAAAAGTATGATGGGTCGAAATTTTAAATGCTTACTACTGATGATAGAACGATTGAATGCATACAATCAATCATTCGTTTTATCATTTAGTTACTGAAGTTCCTCCTAGGAAACCTTCTCTGGCTTAGGGATACTACTTTGCCTATATGACATTACATGCAATCAGGTATGTCTCTTCATTTACAATTTTTTTTTGCATTACTTCAAATGGATAATGTTATGGAATGATAATATGTTTGTATTAACAATTTTTACTTGTTAATACTATTTTAATCAATGCTAACCATATCATATTATTAATATTAAACTATTAATACACGCAAACTGGTCAATACTGTACAGAAAGTGCACAGGTACATGTATTTCAACTGGTTGTATATGGAATGGAACATATTAGACTATTTGCAGTTTATTTTATAATTTGATTTATGCATTTATGATCACTCTATTGATGTACAATTAATTTTTTTGTTAAATATTTAGGTAGTGTTCTGAGAAATTAATGGAAGACATAAGATGTTTAATAATATAAATGTTTTATACACATCATCTAACATTTCCAAAACTAATTAGGGATTATTAGTACTCATTCTCAACTTTCAAGGATAGCCGTTTAATAATTATTATTTTTGATATTTGTAAAACAGACAAAATCATCTAGGGTGGCAATTGGTATGTTACTCAGATCTGCCTAGAATCACACGTAGATATATTTTTCAGAGGTATTACACCTGGAATTCGCTCCGTTTATTTTAAATTGGACAAAATGCGACCATTTGGTACTCAAAGAATTCAGATTTTGAACCAAAATACATCAAGATAAAGCGAAAAGAATGTAAGAACGCCTAAGTTTACACAGTAGACCTTATCAGTATATGTACAAGGCTTAACCTAATCGATATCTAAAGGGGAATTAGAGGTCATAAATAGCTGATAAGCAGATAAACCTCTGAGATAGTGTACTAATTTATACCATCTACTTTATTAATAAGTAGAAGGCAAAATATATATATGTAATGGATATGAATTACACGTCATATATTGATATTTAATCGCCTTGTCGAAATATACGTGTCGAGAGACATCATCACTCGTTTAATTAGTCTAAGAATAGACAGTTGAAATATAAGATATAGTACAAATATTTATATATACAAAATACAGATATAGTACAAAATATTTCTTGGGATTTCGAACGCAAAACGAAAAATAAAATCCAAAGAGTATCTTTAACCCTTTATATCTCTTGTGTGGGCTCCCGCATAGCCAAGAGGGCAACGCGTTCGACTTCGATGAAAGCGGTCCCGGGTTCGGTTTCCGGTGGGGGCCCACGTGCGAAATGAGTATCAAAGCACTTTTAACAATACTACTACTACTATCTCTTGTGATATTTTAATCGGGTACTTTAGGCCATAATTTTATTTTCTTTGTTTTCATTATTTTCTTTGAAAAAAGTATGTTTACTATACTAATAAGTACTATTGAAACCACAAGTGATTTTTGTACACCCTGATTTCTACTCATAGATGAACGCAAAGCTTTTAGCTTGTACTATCAGTATGTTTACGCAGGTTTTACACGCCCCCCTTCTCTGTAGTTGTTTTCCTGTTGTAAAGATATTCTTTCCTAAGTTACCACTTAGGCTTTTTTACATCCACAAATTATTTTTGTTTTCCTCCCAGTTATTTACAAATTTATTGAGGTTTTTATTAATAATATTGACGACAGGTTAGATGGAAGAAGAGACTATTTAGTCTCAATTTCGCCTTAATAAAGACCAAATTTTTTGTACACTTTTTAGTGCATTTACAATAAGAGTTTTGTAATTAGTCTAATATTGAGTGTATCTAAGTTATAATGGATGAATGCTGTAGTTGTATCGAAATAACCTCCCTATACATCCCTTAAATTTCTGCAAGTATCTAATAGGGAGATGAATCGAATTAATTTGCGAATAGAGCCTTGATTCGCCCGGATTTCATAAAAAAAGAAATTTAATTTTTATAAAAATTTCCAAAGCCGATTTATATATACATAGGACGCTCCCAGAATATTCTACGGGTAAATATAACCGTTAAACCCATCATTAGATTTCGTGAGTAATTTTATGTGAGCTATTTATTTTTTATAAATCTCTCCAAACCTAAACGGTACCATTCCCCTTAGTGATAATCCGACCTACGAGGAATCACGCTGATAAAATTATCTGATAACGAAGATTTTTCCGTTTTATTTTGAGCTCACCTAACGAAAGCGGATTCGGCGAACGCGTTTTCAATGGATCCACACGCACATTTTTAAACCCCCCAATTTTTCGACAACGCCCCCACAGTTGCCTATTTATAGGGAACTAATGAAAAAACGTAAAACCATTTCCTTACCAGGAAAAACCGGTATTCGAACCCAATACCATGGTGTTGATATACAATATGCTCACATTGCGTGATCGGTTGGATCAAGATGTGCGTTAGTACGGCAACAACAAACTTTTCATGAATTAAATGAATACGAAATCAATACAATCAATTATTGCCTAGAGGTAAAAAAGTACCTGTCCCTATGTATATATATCGAGGTTCATTAGACTTCTTGAATTTATGTTTCATAAAACGGAAATTTCGGCGAACTGGATGAAAAACCGCGAATAAGACTGGAATGAATTATTTGCGCTAACCGAATTCTCAATTGTAATAAATGAATTTGCAAAATTTGTAAATGAATGAATTTGTACCCAACGAAGATGGCTTGAAGAAAATTTCGTATGGCGCAAAGGATCCTACGATATAATGCCATCGTCGGATTTAGTATGTTCGAAAAGCCATTCCGCTGATTTTTTATTCGTAAGTCCTGCAACCTCTCTCCCTCAGTCATCAACGCAACCGCGCACCGTCTCAACCTCTATCCCCAGCTTGCGCTTTCTGCGGGGTTTATTGTACCTATCATTCCATAGACCTATAGTCAGATTCAGGGCATCAAACCGTAATATTTTCCGTTCCGGTTTTTTATCTGGTTCAACGAGTAAAGCGGATTACGGTTCAGTTCTGGTTTTGCTGCTCCTATTCATGTAACCGGTTTTTTGTCGCTCCGACCATTGTCATACAACATTCTTCTGAAAGTTTGTTTTATTATTTCTAGCTTGTATCGTTTACATTGAATTACACTAAGTTTTGGAATGAAACTCGAAGTCGTACTGCTTAAAGCAAGTCGCTTATTATATCATCAATCGAGGAATAAAGGAATGGAATATGTTGCCTGAAGAAGCACTTAAACCCTTACCAAAAACTGTAAAGGAATTCAGAAACAGGTGTAAAATATTAGCACTAATATAATTATTTTTATTTAGACTAAAATTTGTTTTAATGTTTGGATAATTTGGATGGGAAATAACATATGTAAACTTATGGTATTTGTATTTTGTCTGAGTGTATTTTTGTATTGAGAGGAATGGGGATTTGTTACCACCGGACTAGTAATCCAACTGTGACGTATGTGTGAAATAATAATAAAATAATTATACCTAGGTAAAATGTGCATGGCTGGGAATCGAAAATCGAAACTGAATATTCAACATTTTCGGTTCGGGTTAGGTTTCCACTCCGGCAAATTTAACGGTTTTCCCGGTTTAGGTTTTCGGTTCGGTTCCGGATCGATACCCTGGTTCACTGTGACGCGGGATCCGCGTCAACAGAAATGCATTTGGTCTAGTTGGATGAGAAAGAGTGAGGAACCCTTGGTGATAACCGCTCCGCTTTGAAAGTCTATGCTTCTCCGTCGTCTCCGAGCGCTAAAGTGAAAAATGTTTGCTCACTAACATAAGAAAAAGATGGGAAAGCTAACTCGTCTCGAAATCCAAATACGGATTTTTTAACGTCGGGATATGAATGGCGAATGCTAATTTCGCGACCATTGTCGTCCTCTAAAATATCGGAGTAGTTTTCACGGAAAACTTTTCGCGCGTTCCTTCTCGTTTTCAGCAAATAATGGCGAAAATACTCCGCTGCTGGGTCTGTTTCGAGGGGTTTCGCCCAACTGTTTTGCCGAAGCACTTCTTTTGAGAGGACTTTCCGTAATTCCTACGATTCGACGCAATTTATGATCCCGACGATTACATTTCCAGAAGTATTCCATTTACTTCACATCACCTCGAGGTTTTCTTCACTTCGTTGAAATACTCATTCAGCTACTCTCCGAAATATCCTCCAAAAATAACAATGAAAAGATTTGTACGTAAAATTTAATACGGAACCCATGAATGTATTAATAACTTGCATGTGCATAAATAAATACTGATTTCATTCGAGCCCAAAAAGTCGCTTCCATCTAACACATCGTGTCTTAACGCGGATTTAAGTTTCAAATATACAGCTAAAGATAAAAAAAGAAAGAATACAATTTTAAATCTTTACTCGGTTTTGTATGGGAGTTCCCTAATGCGATTTTTATATTTTCTATAGTCCCGATGCGTTCCCAAATGAAGAAACTGTGATCCAAAGGGTAGGGTGGTATGAAATGACTCTTGCATACCATACGATGTTCAGATGATAATGATGATGATCAGAGGAAGGGATATTAATTCATAGAGATATTGTTGCAGGGGCAAATTATTTGTAAGAAGTGTGAATATTTTAATTTTCTATCTGAATTTTGAAGGAGGGTAAAGAAAAGTACATCATTTACTTGAATCTTGATCTTTAGAAATTCGAAAGGAAGTCGTAGGTTCATATTGCTGCACTTTCACCCATAGTATTCTGGCTCAGTGAAGAAAGCAAAGGAAAACTACCTCACTCTCCTTATTTAGCGACCATCATTCCCTTTCCAGCGGTAGCCGTAGCTGATGATGAAGGGTTTGAGATTCAATACGAACCTTGGTCTGAATACTTTTCATACAGACCACTAATATGACCAGTTGAAAAATTGATGCATAAGTTACGATTAATTGATGCAAGATAATACTTAAGTGTATCTAAATCTATTACTGTAATTATGGTATGCCTCTAAAAGCGCATGTCACTAAAAGAATAGATATCTAAGGTCATTAAAGAAAGGTAAAATTATTTATGTAGTTATGTAATACGTATTTATACTTTGTACATTTATACGTTGTAAAAAGATGCTTTTCGTTAAACTGTATATGCAAGACTTTTAAGTATAAAATATGCATGCATGTTTATTTGTATTTATAAAAGTTATTAACTATTGGTTGAGGTTGCCACCTGACGCCATCCAAACTGCAGCAAAAGTTCACCAAACAGAATATTAAATTTTGCTAAGTAAATAATTGAACAGCTCGATGTATATTATTTTCAGTTACGCTCATCACAGCCACGTTTTGTCATTTCCTACGTAAATAATTTACCAAAGCGGACCTTTTGATATCTTGATAAAGTTGCCACATTCGTTGGAATTGATTACCGAAACCCTATAGGCCTAAAATACTGACGCACATCCTGGGAATCAACCGCACAGTTTGCTGTTCTTACTAAATGAATAGTCGCGCTAGGCTGGGACGCAACGCGCAGGAGGTTGACAGATTTTCAGGCCAAAACTCTGGCAAATTTAACGCCGCAAGATGTACCGGAACGAAACACGCCGCAACCTACGGAACGGCTTAATCGGAGCCTAACCTTCATTATTCCTCACAGGACTACTTGTTTTGCTACATCCTGCCTCGCTTGGAATAACAGACGACCTACTTCGCGGATCTTTTTCACCGGGAGAGACTTACGACCGAAATGAGAAAGAGAGATGGGGAGCAATCAAGGATCCTCGGAAAATTTCCCCAAACTCGATACAAACTTTTGACAAATGGACCTCCCCGGCACTGCACGCGACGAGTGCACACCCCGGCCGAGGGTGGCGCACGCTACGTCCCACTGACCCATTTTAGAGAATTTCTAGCCATCTCCCCGGGCCCCCGGTGGTGATGCTAACCCCCTCCGCCGGGAAAGAGGCGAGAGGGAGGGACGGGGAGACATCTAAAATCTTGCCTCTGGCGCGGATTTCCGCTTAGGATCGCTCTCATCTCCGAATTATCTCGTCCGAAACCCCGCTATCCTCCTTTATTGAAGCGCAGGAGGCTGTTTTGTCTCGACCGCCACAAATGGAATAAAGGGCGTTTCGAAAAGGGGCGGAGAGACAAAGATCTTCACCCCAAATTGTTTCTCGCAAGGACCCGTAAGGAATTTTAGTGAAAAAGGCAGAGGGTAAATGTCTTATTGGAAAAAAATATTCGGCTCTCTGAAAATGAGCGGGATAATATAAAAAAGCGGGGAAATTTTAAAAGTGTCCTAAATATTTTAACCAAAACTTCAGCATATCTTACTCGTATATATTTATATGCAAATGTTTGTATATTCCAATAAAAGTTATTTCTAAAAAACTCCATAATGTGATACATATGCAGCGTGGCTCAAACCATGGTCGTATTGTTGTAATTTCATGTGGTTTAGTAATAGTCTCACATTATGGAGTTTTTTAGTATTAATAAGTACTACAAAGTGACACCTGACTCTGTATCGTTTAAAGTTATTTCTATTTACAAAATGTTACCTATAGAGAATATCACATCTCAGAGGCAAATCATGGATCCGCTGTGCGTCTGGAAGGACGACGAGTAGTCCGAATAAATGGGATTGACCTTATGAGCTCCAAAAGATTACCGCTATTTAACAATAGTTAATATGGATACATTGACGCAATGCCGGGATGAATTCGAAGACACAAAAATAGGAGAAGGGAACACCACTAAGTTTAGCCATGTACTGTACGTTGCGAATTATTAATTTCAACTCCATAAAATAATCCTAAAAAATCCCTAAAAAATCTCGCAATATATTCATGCTCAGTAAAATTTACAATAACATCTAAATTTACGAAGAGGAATTTATCGTATACTGTAGGAATACACATTCATTCTTATCTCGTTCGGACTTCGCCCTTGGCCAAAATTTATTAGTTTGAATTCATTACTAAATCTTAGGTCTTAACCCAAGATCATATCTTACTTTAATAGTTATAAACGGTAAATGTATGAAGAAGCTAACGCATATTTCAACAGAGAGAAATTACCACAAATTAACACTTACTTTCGTACAGGAAGGTTCCCCTGAGCACATCTTTGGCTCATTAGTAGGTTCCTATGGTTAAATATCTTCAAGTCATCCTTATTCCAACATAGTCGCTACATATGTAGCCAACTAAAATGCAAATGACAGTTACGGTAGTTAAAAATTAACGGTGCCAGTTATTGACACAAAAGTAAATACATGAGCTAATTTGAAAACCTATCCCAAAAACCGTAGCTGATAAATAAACTTACTTATATCTAATATTTTTTTTATTACCAAACTATGCATAATCAAATTCTATCAGAGCAAGTCTGTCGACAGAATGTATGTACAGCAAATGGAAAAAAAAATACATAGAAAAAAAAGCAATTGAGAAACCAGCTCAGGCTCACCATAATAATAAAACCATTAATCGTGCTGAATAAGAACAGAATACAACTGAACAGAATGACAATTTACAATATAATTAATTATAATAAGTTTACAATACAAGTAATGCATGACAAGAGAAAAAAAAGTAAAAGAAAAGACAAGGTAAAAATAAAACATAGTTATAAACTCTTTAAATGCATCACTAAGCATCTTTTAATGATAACCTTAATATTGTGACAGAATTTTGAATCACGTTACTGTAAATCTTTTTATATTTATTCCATATTTCAGGAACTAGACTTTCAAGTCTATACTGTCCATAATTATTAAAGAATCTAGGAATGACAAAAGCTTCGCTTCTTTTTTCATAGGGACTAAATTTGAGCTTACAATATTCAGACTGGATAAAGTATTTGTTCATAATAATAATAATAATAATAATAATAATACTCCAATAGAAACAACAAAAAAAATCAATTAATAATAAAATAATGAATAAACGTAATATATAGGAATTAATTGTAATAATCGCAGTTTATAGTTTTCCTGTGGCTCACAGTTGACCGGGTTTTACAAAAAGTTATACTAATGTGGAGACGATTAGGACAGGGAAGTCGTGGGAAATGATAATGATTCTTTAATACGAGAGTGACCTGAATCTTGCATCTGGCAGGCGGAAAGTTCTCGAGGTTAAGAGCGCGATAAATTAAAACGTGGATTGGGACGAGAAGACTGCGTTTCGATCAATTACAGATCCATAAAACACTCATTAAGAGTGGGGATTCCGCAGTGCAATCGCGTCTCTTCCGAAGAAACCCGTCGTAACTATAAAAGCAAAACTATACGTCGGACAATTTATTCGTACATTTAATAAGTCGACGAAACCTTCTCTAAAGCTGCAGAAATGAGTTCTGAGAAATAACGAAGGGCATTTTTAGGACAGGTTTCAGGAGTGGCCGAAAACCATTGCCCCAGTTCCAATTTACTTCGCACATAAATTTTAGATATTGAACTTCTTGGAAAATAAAGTTCTCCCGAGAAATCTAATAATGCCGCGAAGAAAAAATGTGAAAATTGTTTGAGATTAAATATTACCGATAATATCTTCGAAAGTAGGGTTCGGAGTGAGGATTATTTGTACTTTTGATTCGATCATTCCATGTAATGCATAAAATGAATATTTTGCAACTTTCACCTTTCCTTATTGCCCTATTTTTGGAGAATAAATTTAATATTGTATTGTACCTTCCGTTATATTAATTTTAGGTTTGCGGGTATTTTGGCCCCTGGATAAACAAGTGGGTAGCGATTTCCCCTATAGTGTTAGCAATCTCTGGTTCAATTCCTGGAGGAGGCCCATACGTGCGAAATAGCCTTAGTTGTAGACGCACTTTTAAAAATACTACAACAAAAGGTGGGTGTTTTCCGCACAGTGTGACTTAGGTCTCCAACCTTCAGGTGAGAATATTCTTTCCGTAAAAGACAAATCTTTTTATGTTTTGTTGTATTCTATCTTCTAACTCTAAAAATTAAATTTAACTTATCTGTTGGCCATTGAAGTTAGGTGTAAGAGCCCAACTTAACGCCTTAATAAGAAGTTAATTCATTTATTCATCAAATGAACGTTAAAGGAAGACACGCGAGAAGATTGTCTTTGGTCAGAAATAACATCTACGAATGTTAAGAACTTCAAGAGGCTCATTCAGTAGTGGATATGAATTACACGTCATATATTGATATTTAATCGCCTTGTCGAAATATACGTGTCGAGAGACATCATCACTCGTTTAATTAGTCTAAGAATAGACAGTTGAAATATAAGATATAGTACAAATATTTATATATACAAAATACAGATATAGTACAAAATATTTCTTGGGATTTCGAACGCAAAACGAAAAATAAAATCCAAAGAGTATCTTTAACCCTTTATATCTCTTGTGTGGGCTCCCGCATAGCCAAGAGGGCAACGCGTTCGACTTCGATGAAAGCGGTCCCGGGTTCGGTTTCCGGTGGGGGCCCACGTGCGAAATGAGTATCAAAGCACTTTTAACAATACTACTACTACTATCTCTTGTGATATTTTAATCGGGTACTTTAGGCCATAATTTTATTTTCTTTGTTTTCATTATTTTCTTTGAAAAAAGTATGTTTACTATACTAATAAGTACTATTGAAACCACAAGTGATTTTTGTACACCCTGATTTCTACTCATAGATGAACGCAAAGCTTTTAGCTTGTACTATCAGTATGTTTACGCAGGTTTTACACGCCCCCCTTCTCTGTAGTTGTTTTCCTGTTGTAAAGATATTCTTTCCTAAGTTACCACTTAGGCTTTTTTACATCCACAAATTATTTTTGTTTTCCTCCCAGTTATTTACAAATTTATTGAGGTTTTTATTAATAATATTGACGACAGGTTAGATGGAAGNTCTAAGATAATTTTTTACTGATTTATCCTAGACAGAATACTACTTGATAAATTATTTATTTTCAACTGAATGTGAACATGATAATTAAGAATAAAGAAAAGGGATTGAAAGACACTCGAAAGAATTGGGACAACGAAATTTTCAAAAACTGTGAATTAGCAGATACTATTGAACTCCATTTAACACTAAGTAGTATTTGGGTTTCTCCTTACTGTGGACATTTAAATTATTTTTAAGGCTTACAGGACATTTAAGCCAAAGCGTTTCGTTAATTTAACATTTCGCCCAAGGGTATTTTTACTCAGAAGCATCGCACAAGATTTTTATCCAAAGGAGTTTTCACTCAAGATTTATTTTACTGAAGAGATATTTCGCCCAATCCACTTTTATTATTATGAATTTTTTCCGAATTTCATATCGGAAACAGTTTTCCATAGTTCCTTTGAAAACCTATTTGGAATGACCCTGATATGTTAAGCATAATTTAAAATTGCAAAATCCGTCACAAAGTGAGCTCCTGCTTATCTTCCAAAAGGTGCAAGATTTTACGCCACGGATCGCTTGAAGATATTACTCATTTTGCACGAATTAATTAATTTCAAGAAATATTGCTTTAATTAAATTATTACTAAAGAAGTCTATTACGAAAGAAATAGGCTTAGAGTGAATAATCTCAAATATATCTTGGGTTAATCGTCTCTTAAATAAAAAATTCTTGGGTTAAAAGTCTCTTGTGTAATGTCATTGAAAGAACTGTCGTTAGACGATCCGTCTCTTGGGTGAAGCGTCTTTAAATGAAACGTCCCATTGTTCGTCATCATGTCAAATGAAGACGTGACGAGCGGTGGTGAAGTTATAAAGCACGTACATCCATTGCGAGCTGGAGAAACAACACAATTACAAAATGATTCCAATAAAGCAGTTCCCGGTAAACATTCAAAGGCGAAAAATCACCGATGACTAAAAAAAGCGACCTTAAACGACACATTTCTATTCACTACCGCAAACTCTTGCGCATGCCAGTGAATGAATCGTTCCGAGAGAAAAATAAAAAAAAGACGGCCGAAACTCGCAACATCCGCCATCGTTCCGTAATTTCCTCCCACGGACCAAATCTCCAGACAACTCGATTTTGCACGGCGCGCGATATGTTCCACGACCGAAAATATCTCGTCACCCATTCAGATTTTTCGAAAAAAATCGCGGCGGAACGAGAGAAAAAAGCGACCGAAAGTGTATTCACCCTATTTGGAGGAAATCTCACGCGCTAGGGGAAAACCCTTTTCCCCGCCACCGCTGCCGAGGCTTCCGCGAAACCACCCCCATTCTCGCCCGCGACAATTACACGCGCTGCGACAAAATAACGAAAAAGCCGGTGAGGGAGAAACTAAGCCGCCGACAAAGAGAGGCAAAGGAAAACGGAGAGATAGGACACGCAGCGCCCCCCACCCTACCGCCCCCGCCCCACGGGGGACAATGGCGTGATTCCTTGGGGAACCGAGGCAACGCGTGTCGCCACCCGCGAATTATTACGCGTGTCCCACAAACAGGACCGTGCGGATGCAAACGTCGATATATTACCACTCAAAAAAGGGAGAGGGAAAAGTTTTTGCATTCGGAACAACGGTGCGGGTTGCAAGGCCGCAGGATGGCAGCCCGCCCCCACCTTCGCACGCTCTTCCCATCCCGCCACTCCACCAACATCCCTCTCTCACTTTTCCACCCCCACGTTGCCTAGCAACCAAAGGGCCCGTCGATATTGAGCGATGATAGCGCCCCCCTCCCCGTCCCTCCAACCCCTTTCCTCCTTACCCCACCCTCTCCCTTTTAAGGCCCCCATGCTCCGATGCCGCCACCCCCGAATTCCGCGAAACCTATCGCAAGATCTACGAAATTTTGGTTGTAATCCGGAGGGAATTTATTCATCTCCTCATCCCCCGCGCGCTGACTCGCTGTATTTTGACTCGTTCGCGATGATTTTCGCTCCGTGCGAAATCTTTTCCGAAACGGCCTACACAAAGTTTGGGGTGGATCGGGATGGGTTGAGTTGATGAGGGTCGGGTTGGATTGGGCGGATTGGGTTGAGTTGATGAAGGTTTGATGGTTGAGATTGGTTTGAGATGTAGAGGAATGTGTATTGGGAGAAATCTGTAAGTTGTAGAGGGTAGTGTAGAGGTGGGGAAATCACATTAAGTAGGGGAGAATTAGGTTGGGTTGAGTTGGGTTGGGCGGACTGGGTTGGGTTGATGAGGGCCGATTTGAGTCGCGGAAGACTGTTAAGTTGGGGAAGATCAGGTTGAGTTGGGGAGATTTGGGTTGCGCCGGGGTAGGGTTTCCCGTTTATTTGACGGAACTGGGGTTCGGTTGTATTTGGAAAGCGGGCGAGAAACCTTTGACCATTTGACCGGTTGAGATGTGCCCTCCATTTCAACCCCCTCGATCTCCACGTACCCGCCGCTCATAATTGCACGCCTGTCATCCCCCGCACACCTTCCGGTAGGTCGTTTCCCTCTATCCACGCCGTCATCTGCCGCCTCTTGTGCAACTAATCAAACATCTAATTCGCATCGGGTGCCCGCACCGCGGGAGTCTTGAGTAGGGCTTTACATAATGCAGCGACCGGCAGATTACCACCGAAAGGGGGTTAGAGGATCCGCCGCCTGTGAGGCCATATTTTTCTCGTTGCTGTCCTTCCTGTAATAAAGGAATCCACTCAGGAAAAAAGAGCGCGTAGTCATTCGTGGAATGAAGTCTCCTTTTCTCGAAAACAGGAAAGGTTATCAAAGCGCTCGTTTGCATCCACCCCCCTTGGACCACTGCACGGTAGTGTTCGTTAGTCGCGATTGCTGTTGACGTCGACGCTTACCCAATGTTTCGGAAGAACGGCAGTGTCCAGAGCATTAAAAATTACTCGCGTCAAAAAATCGGTCCTCTAAAACTGTTCATACTGACTTTTCGTCTTCCACAGCACACACGAATCAACTAAAACTTTACTCTACATAAATTTCGCAGTAGGGGAAAAAACTCCATCACTGGTTAGTTCATCGTATAACCTGATGATGAGCTAACTCTGTTCGAAACCGGTTGTGAAAATAAATATACTCCTGTGGAATTTTACTTAGTGAATTTTATTTTTCCAGTAAAAGGGTTAAGAAAAGTCGAATCTGACTCTCATTATCTATTTGAAAAACTCACAAAATAAACCCATATGTAATGCATTATTTCATAATCTCATCAATGAATATTACGGGGCGCTGGATGAGCTCATGCAGGGCACGTTATTGCTCCGCGGCACACCATTTGGGAAGCACCACTTATACAAAAAGGGGCACCTTTCGTCTTTATCGGTAAAGTTAAATGGGTCTTATTATCGATGTTTCTTGTTTGGTAGTAGAAACAGTGAACAGAACAGAAACGGTGAACTACGATTACTAATGTTCATATGAAGTTTCATATATATCGTAGTTCATACATGACATGTTAAAAAGAATTTTTTAAATTGAATTAAATAAAACAAATTCAACAAATTCTGCATATAGTATATTTTTGTTTTTTTTTTTATTTCAAAACCTAAATACCTTTATACAAAATTTCCTTCGTATATTGAAAAGATATATCACCTAATCCATCAACCTTCTTTGTGTTAATATCAATCATGAGCATATATTCATTTCGTATAGCTCTTATTAACATGAGTAATCATACTTCATATATACTAAAAAAGAATTAAATAAATATCATCCATTATTCCAGCTATGCGAATTCTGTGGTATATTCCATTCGAATAAATCCGTATTTTCTATCGATGTTGCGAATTTCAACCTTCTACCTGATCTGGATATCCCGTAACGAATTTTTGAAAATTCGGTCATTCGAATGGTCCTGGGATCGAACGTGGGCCTTAAGGGCAAGAAGCTTTACGGCATACGATAGACAATCATCAATTCTAACAACACCGTGAATAGCAAGTTTCTATCTTAACGCTAAATACCCAAAATGGATTCATGAACTTCAGACAGATAAACTGCCCTAGCATCGAACTTAGGACCCTCAGGGTAAAAACCTCTAGGTATACTATAGAGGTGTTTTTTCTCTGTTGAGGACGTGAATTTGAACGTTCTATCTTACCTAAAAATACCCGAAATGATTTCTTGAAAGTTTTGCATTAAGAATTTACCTAGCATCAAACCTGGGGTCACTAGGG
>KZ308307.1:1132680-1144338 GCA_000376725.2 Ladona fulva
CCAATCATGCTTTGGGACATTCGAAAAGGTATGAGAAATCGGAAGACATTATATCTTGCTAAAAGTCCAGATGACGACGGTTTGAATAAAGATAAAGAAGTAACCTCCATTGTTGTCTTTCAATCTAGCGAATAATTTCTCCTGTAATGAATGAGTTTTCGGGAAGGGGAGTGAATAATTTTCAGTATATTATGTATGAAATAAGATTACTGATGTTGTTATTAATAAGATCTATAGGATGTGGTCTTAAGCTCACGCTTTGTATAAATTCAAAGATAGCCGACGGCTTAGGCGACATATGTGTCCAATACGAGGAGGATGGGTTGACTTTTGTCGGACTACTTCGTGTGAGGTACCGGTTGTCTCGGGGGAAAAATACATTAACCGCTTCCGCTTTCAAGTCCGGTAACAGGAAAAGCGATGTCGGTCTCCCAGTCCTACTTCGTGCATATGAAAAAGCAATATGTAATTTCCGAGGCATCAATAAAAACCACCTACGTTTAATTGTTTTTACGAACAAAACAGTCAAAGTTAGCGCCAGCGATACGGTCTTGAAATTGAGCAATGCTCTGGAAAGTGTGGAAGATAAGATATTCGGTAGCATTCTACGATTCAGAAGAGAATTCGAATCCAGAAGTTCTTTGATAAAGTACTTATATGAGAAAAATCTGGATGCTCATTCCGATTCGGAAATAACTGAACAAGCAACAAGCAAAAAATATTAATGAACCTTTATGCGTCTTTTCCCATCCATTTACTGAGCAAATCATTCTCCCTCCAATCGTGCTTTGGGACATTCGAAAAGGTATGAGAAATCGGAAGACATTATATCTTGCTAAAGGTGCAGATGACGACTGATGAGCCTAGAAAAGCTTTCAATCCATTCATTTAACCTGAGATATTCCGTCTTATATACACGTTTAGACTTGTATCACATACAAACATCGCAATCACATTTAGGAGGATGGAATGTGGAAGACCTTCGGCACTACGCCAAGAAAAATACACACTTAAGGAGTGCGGAAGGCCTGGATCGCATACTATGGCGATTATTTGTTTAAATATCAAAGGTCAAACTGCGCCAAAACTCTTCTTTTTGCTCTACTTTTGGTATGTTTTATTTAGATTTATTAATTGATCTATTGTCGACCGTTATTATTTCCACTCTAAAAGGGTAAATTCTCCTTATGTGAATTTATGAATTAAATAAATATAGTTTATCGGCTAAATTTTCTGGTGGAATAGCTATCTAGTTCTCAGGTGCGACAACGAACTGTCTGAGTAAATATTAGAGGAATATTTTAAACAACCGGAAAATGTTGACCCAATAGCGATGAAAAAACATGCAGCAAAAATCTTTCATTTATTCTCCGCAATCTCTGTGAACCTATTAAATGAAAAAGTACTTTTCTTGAATTCTCTCCCCCGGCAATGCCGGGTTGGATTGATGCCAAAGGATCACCTTTTTGACCACACTATCACTTCTGAATTCAACCACTCATGAGAAATATCCTCTGACATAGAATTCTGCGGTGAAATATTCAGTTTTCCCATCAACAATGCTCTTCAAAAATCGGAATGTGTTCCATATCTAAAGTTGTATTTTCATGTTTTAGTAATAATATCAATGAGTCGTGAACTAAAAAACTTTATTATTGATGCGGAACTGCAGTTAAGCTGAATGTCTGGCGACCGTTTTTTAAGGGTCTAAATGCAGCATGCATTTGTCCATTGGTAAGCGTCATATTATCAACTTGGTTCTGATTACTTGGGGTTCATGATCAGTCTTCTCGACTACCGTAGCGGTTACGGGGAAATTCCTACCGTACGTCTCCTAATCAAGCAATTCATTACTCCATAATCAATAAAAATCACCGCTATTCACCCTCATATTACATTGAAATTTAGCGATATATCTTATTAAAAGATTCACAACTTTCAGGTAAGGTCTTGAAAAGAGACCCTCGTAGCTATTTTCATTGTGACACATTAAAAAAAGAAGATATGGTATTTCGCGATACATGTTCTTTGCCGTCGAAGCCAGCTTTATAATTAGGACTATCTTTGCCAAAGAATTCCAATTGCGCAATGAAATTTTTAAAACCATCCTTCTCAGCACTAACTTCGATTATTTGATAAATGCAATCTATTTCTTACATATTTTCGTCTCCTGTCCAGCATTTCTTGCCCAAGAACGTAAAATCGCAGTCGCTAAAGAATACAAATGCGACTTTGACAAAAAATATCCCTCGATCGTAACAATTTCAGCGGTGAAGGAATCTTGAAGAGCTGATTGTTTAACATATGGAAAAATTATATCAGTGATAAATTTTATATGCAAGGGAATTCCCATGCACTAGAAGAAAAAATACCATAACGAATCTGATGACAGAAAATCGAAAGGAGAGATCGGTTTAAATAAGATAAATTAGGTTATTTGAAAATTATGATCCTATAAATCTATAAGCTAAACCTATTCTTATAAACCTCGAATAATTTTGTATTTCGGTACAGTTAAGTATCAATTCAGAGGGTGTTGGGTTTAAAAAGAACTCTTGCACAACCAAGGGGTTCGCCTTTGGTAATATTGGTCCCGTGTTTGATTCCCGGTGGGAGCCCATATGTGCGAAATTATTTCAGCCGTCTAAGTACTTTTAAAAATACTTCTATTGGATTTTAAATATTTAAACAAACACTAACGATGTTTTGGTAAATAAGATGTACCGTGAAATAAAGTTAATAGCTATAAATATATTTAGAACAGTTCGTTTTAAGGTAATTGGTTCGGAATGAAATGAAAGATGACACAAATATAACGTGAAACAATTCACATGCTACTTTCTTTATGTCGTGAATACGAGTCAAAAGACAAAACTATTAAATTCAAACAAGTTTTAAAACCGTGAGCAGAATATAAAGTCATAATCTAAGTACGCTTTCCTTCAAGGAATTTGATATACAGTATTCAAGCTCCTATTATTCGCCTCGACAGTTTTTCCCCTGAAATATTTCCACGCCGCTCGAAAGAGATTGAACGCATTCCAATGAGGAGCTCCGATTTCTACGTTTGGAAACCAGATGCATTTTTAGGAAGACTTCATCACAGAAGGAATAGGGCAGACGATTTGTGAACATGAATGCGATGACGACAGCTTAGACCGATCGATCAGCTAAGTCTCTTCGTTGATCTGCATTAATGCATTCTAACGATTCCGATGAACAAATTTTCCACGGAATTCATCTATGTACTTGGAGACGTGAAGATGAGATTCGTTCCGAACATCTAACACATTAAAGTATACATAAAATAGTTGTCATTTGGGACAAATTCAATCAGTATTAAATCATCTGCATCAATTCTATGAGCTTTGAAATTCTTTGAGCATGTATTTTATATGAGAGACGTCAGGTTTTTCAGAAAAAAATAATTCGTATCCTAAGAGAAGTTATATTTGAATGAAAAGCACCTGAGGCTGTTTTACTAACATAGGTTGAGTGGGTCTTGTAAGTACCCTGCAAGCCGCCTTTCGGCGTATGGCAGGGGGTGCATGCACCATGACTATTTCCCTAATCGATTACTTTCGCGTATCGTTGAAAAATATCGTATCGTTAGAAATTTTTGATTCGATCGATTAATCGATTCTTTCTAGCAACTATTTCTCAGATCTTTCTCGCAGTAACGGAAGGGTCAATGTAACATGGTGGACGCATGACATCGACTACGCCATCTCTGAATGTGCTTTCTCTAAATGTATGCAGTAAATTAATACTTTTTGAAATCTTCCAACTTCTAAAGATTCCCATCTCTCGTCCTGATGCATCTGAGTAACGGTCACTGATTTTCCGTAGCAATTCTTCACAAAACGCCTTTCGCTGCACCTTCTCTAATTCTGGAGCACAACATTTTTCGGCAGAGTCCCATACACTACACGCATACTCACCTGTTTGTGTACTCTCCATCAGAGATCAGCAGCATCGCAGTTCCAAAAAAGGTTTTCTAAGCATTGACACAGGATTCTAATTAACTCATCCAAAACATAATAAACGAAGCAAAGGAAATGACTTAACGATGAAATTCAGTTGTCCTGAACTGTAGTAGAGATTAAACTTGAGGAGGAAATAAGTAACGACAACACCATTGCTTGGATTGTGTAAACTCTTCTCGACGACGAATTTAATCCCCTATTAATAACATACAATTCTTCGAGTAATTTCATCTACTCCCGATCATTGCGCCGAACGTTCGCATGCTTCTCTCACACACAGCATTCTGGTTCAGTAAAAAATGCAAGGGTCGACACTCTCACTCTTCATCTTACCTAGAATGTCTGATTCCCTCTTCTTTGATTTTGATACGTAATGGTGGAGGGGTTGAGGATCCAACCAGTCTTCGGGTTGATGACATTACAGACGGACAACTACTCCAAAATATCTAATTATAAGTAACGGAAAGCATTGAAGAGCTTCGAAAAAATACATGAGTAATATCCTAAAGGGAAAATAACTTCCTTTCGCGCCGTATTTTCCAACCAAAGGTCCACCCTCTATGCTTTCTCTTTAAGAGAATGTTTAAAGTCATCTGGTTAAAATATAATTGCCTTAGTCTAATTGGAAAACGAGTCTGATTTCTGATTCCGACCTCGCATCCCCGCTTTTCCAATACAGATGTTCCAATTAAGTAAAAGTTATACAGATCGCTTAGCGTGAAAAGAAGGTTCATTCGCTCATTGATGCATACAATGAAAATCTAATTTAGTTAGAAATGATATGGTATAGATATAACAATATGCGCGCAAATTTTGAGACAATCTCACCGTGTTCTGAGGATAATAAATGCAACTGGGAGAGAATCATGAAATTGGAGAAATCAGAAAATCAGTTGGAATTGTAAGCGAAATACGCAAGATTCCACAGTGGACTACTTCCGTGAAGTATGAATAAATACAAGAGGACCCAATGTACATTTCAGAGACAATGCCTCCATCACGAGGGGGCTCCACAAAGGAAGTGATTCCCCTGATGATGTAGGCATTGTCTCTGAACTGCACATTCACTTCCTATTGTAGAACCCCCCCGATGATGAAGACATTGTATCTGAATTGTACATGGGGACTTCCCATAAATCGGTAATCCGAAGCTTCCCGTTTGTCTCTAAACGCGAGTTCCGCCTGCCGAAATACGGATTACGGAGTGTTTTTAAACCTCTAATTCACTAACAGCCGCGTTCCAACTTTCTTTTGCGCTAACCACTCCACCACCGCCACCAGTATATACGAGCTAGTATATCGTATTAAAGAAAAGAGGAAAAGGTCTTCCGTATAGCCGTACGCGTTCTACTTCTGTGAAAGCGGTCCTCGAATCCCGGTGGAGGCCTTCATGCAAAATGACCTAAGCTGTAGAAGCACTTTTAACAATAATAATAACAAGGCAGGAAAAACTGGAGAAGAAACGAAGATATACGTGTGACAGCTTTTAAAAAAAAGTACGAAATGAAGAAGCGAAATGGCTGAGAGTAATCCGGGAAGAATAACGAAGTGAACGCGACAAAGAAACAAAGATTTTGGAACAAAGAGAAAAAGTAGGTGAATGAATAAAAGGGACAAATAGAGCTAAAGGAAATAAAGCTGAACGAAAGGAAAACACAAAGCGAGAGGAACAAAGGAGAAAAGGTATCTGGTAAATGGATAAAAGGAGCAAAATAGGCGGACAGAGGGAGCAAGGAGGACTGAAATAGAGCAGGACTGATTGAGTGATCGATTTGACCCAATATTGGCGAGGGTCGGCCCGAGCGGACTTCTCTTCGAACCAGCATTCTTTCTCCTTACGATTTCCACGAAGTTGTAAAAAATTTCAACGAGCGGGACAAAAAACCTATGCAACTAAAAGCTGGCAAGGACATGACCAGCGATTTGGAAAATCACAAAAACAGAAAATGTGGGTGAAAATATCCGCATAAGTAACCGATGGTCTATCAACGATGACTAATGAGTGCGTTGAAAGTTATTGGAAATTTGCTATATTGACTACTAATTCGAAATGTTTTCCCCGAACTCAAACCTAATACGAAATATGACTTTATTGGGGGGAAATTGGGGCTGGAAGGTCCTATCTACTACTTAACCTATATTTTAGCTAGAGTAGAGAATTGCGCATTATCATACGTGCAACGGAATAAAGCCATACAGGAAAAAGAGGGTGTTATTATAAGAGATAGCTAAGGGGTTGACAAAAAAGATATGAAATGATAAATGAGCATTTATTTATTACCATGTTGTTTTCAGCTATCTCCCAGCTAATCAAAGCATGATTAGGAACCGAAAATTCACTAAAAAACTCATGCGCCAACTGCTAATTCACATGCAAAGGGTATCGTCATCGTATGTTGAAGTGTCTTTAAATTTTACATGCATATAATTTAAATTGTGCTCCTTTTTCTCTTAAATTATAACTTTAATGATGAAAAATTTTACCTGTAATTTTACGCCTACAATTATATATTCTCGATGTTGCATTATTTGGAGTGCTTATAAGAGTTCTTTGTCCTTGAATTTCCCCAAGTTTTTTCTCTCCCTCACTTCTTAGGTGTTTTCCTCTCTTTTTTCCTCCTCAGCCAACCCAAGTTTTAGAGATATTTGCTCGCAAACGAAATCTTACGTATTCTTTTATTTCTTTCAAAATAATATATTATATATATTTACAGATAAATTAAGAACAAGGTGAAAGATAGGTCCAATGGGCCTAACCTTCCCACTAAGTAATAAAATAACAAATTGTAATATTTAAGCTGGGTTAGGTCTGATTGGTCCTCTATTCCAACTCATCTCTTATATTTCTCTCGGATTAATTAGCACAATATTAATGGGACCCCAGGAGAGTTTTGTTTTCTGTCGAAGAAATCCCAAGTGAAGGTCGAAGGAAAACCAGACCAAGCCACTTCATTAAAACGCAAGGACTGTGATAAAAAATCGCGGACACTCAGAACAAGGTAATATGTATGTATGTACTTTAAAAAGTTGTAAATATATATAACATATACGAATGTCACCAGAATGCAAAGATGTCTCAGCTGACGAAGAGGAATTATAAGAATTAACGCGAATAATAGTCGTCAGATAAGACATTTCGTCTGTCTAAATGTTACTTCTCAGTTTACTAAGACTTGTGGTTCATGTAAATGCTGCCTAAAGTTCTTTCTTTTGCAAGTGAGTGAGAATGGGTGGTTACCTCTTAGCTATGGTAAATATTTTCTTAAAGAAAGAGACATGATAGTCTTAATCCCCCCCGAATAAAGTCTCATTATTGTATTATTATTGTATTATTGTTATTATATTGTTATTATATTATTTTATTATAGTTATTGTATTATTATTATTTTATTTTATTGTATTATCACAATGTTGTTATTATTATTTTTGCACACATGTATGCACAAGCATCTTCCAAAATTAATTCCGAACCTGTATTTGTTAGCCGGGGTAACACAATATCCTTCAGCAGTTCTTCCTCCACAACTGAACCATGATGAAAGGAGAAAAATGGGAAAATAAATGATAATTGAATAAATAGAAAGGAAGAATCTAAACAAAAATGACTAGATGAAATCTCGAGGTTGAATTGTGCAATCCATTAAGTTTCTGTCGCGTTGCTTGAGCGTACATAATCTGGAATGAGGAAGTTCGCCAAAACATTTTCCCCTTGTTTCTCAGACGAGCTGATACACTGAAGGGTAGCAGAAATGCGATATCTTACAAGCTTCTAAGTCATCGACATCCTTGATACAATCTTCGCTGCTGCACTTCCCATATTCTTCACTCCTAGACGTACGATACAATTAAGATGTTCCTCGAGTGATTACCTCGTGCACTAAACACAGACCAAAACGGGATGTGAAATGAAATGCTTCCTCTACTTCATAAAACAGAAACCCAACCAAAATTAAAGCGAGTGAACGCATATTAGACCAAGCGGAATAAATTTCTTTGCGGCCAAACCTGCCTTTGTGGGAATGACGGAAGCAAAGTTAGTGGAAATGAGCTCCCTCGAAGTTAAATTTCGCAAAGCAATTTCAAAATTTTCACCTCGATGTACCCGCTAATTATCGCGAGTTTTAAGGGAGAACTATGTGCGTTTTAAGAGAGTCTGAAGCGAGATTAACTAATATCAAACCGAAAAGGTTTTTTAATAGCTTATTTCGTTCGTTGTTCTATTTTATTCTTCATTATTGTTTTCCTTCCGATTGGAAGGAAAAAAATAACGGATTAATATGTAAAGTTAGAGAGATAATAATAAAAATATTGTGAGAGATAATAGATAATAATATGTACAATATAAGTTATGTAAAAAGTACGTTTAAGTCACTTGAGGAACTCCCATCGGAAGACTTACTGGTTCATACCACAGTATTTGAGAACTAATTTAATAACAATTGCGAGCTTAAAAATTTAAAGAACATATCATGAGGACAAGAAAAGTTTGTTATTATGACGTGCCAAGGTACAATTACAATCAATGCGGTAGCAATAGATTAAGTGTTGTCATTCAAAACATATTTAATTGTCTAATGGACTATGGCCCAGTATTATAATGAATACTATGTTTAAGTAAGTGAAGAAATATCTTTGTAAATTTCATATTTCTTCACGCCATTACGGGTTCCTGGATAGCCAATTGGGCAACGCGTTCGACTTCGGCGAAAGCGGTCCCGGGTTCGATTCCCGGTGGGGGCCTACGTGCAAAATGGCATTAGTTGTCGAAGCACTTTGAACAATACTACTACTACTTCACACCATTATAATTTCGTTCCGCGAAGTCCGGCCTACTATGATAGATTTAATAATACTGTGATAATTTACTATGATAGGCTCAATACTATGATAGATTTATAAGAAGTTCACTTTAGGACTCAAAATTATAATTTAGTATTAGAGTCAGTGAAGATTAAATGAAATCTCCGATATATGATGTATTAGCACAGAGTATAACTGCAATCTTCACTTAAAATCTGATAAAGCAACAGAATATCGGGCCCTAAGGTGAGCAGTAGTTCACATCCATTTGAAGTTTACATTATAATACCGCCCCTCTGATATCTCTAAAATATCTAAAAGCAATCAGATAACTCGGTAGCCTGACAAATGAAGACGGCAACTGTACTCAGGAGATAAGGAGTATTCAGAAAAGAAAGCCTCTGAAAAATTGGAAACTCTAACTGCCAAAAAAGTACCCATTACTTTAAGGAAGAGATTGGCAAATGCTTCATATGGAGTGTGGTCCTATATGGATTAGAAACTTGGACCTATAGATAACAGAAATAAAGTATCTTGAGAATTTTTAAATGTGGCTATGGAGAAAGATGAGAGTGAGATGGAAAGTAGGGTGAGAAAAGACCAAGTTTTGGAACGGATTGAAGAGAAAAGATCAATCATCAACGCGATAAAAAGAAGGAAGTGGGACTGGTTGGTGTACAACATGAGGAATGACTGCCTATTATGTAGGATAATAGAAGAAAAAGTAAGAGGAAAACGCAGGAAGACGAAAAGTTAATATACTCGCATATTTGCAGGAAAACAAAATTTACCGGGAAATGAAAAAGCCGGCTCAAAATTGAAAAGTTTGGAAATGTTTAACTGAAACCTGTCCCACGAAAGATTCATTCTGATGATGACTATAATATGTCCCTATATAAAAACTTATTTCACTGACAGAGGGGAAGGCAAATGTGAAAAAATACCGTTTGAAAAGACCGGTGAATTGAAAGATCGATTAGAGAACACCCTGATGAGCCAGTAAAGGGTCGGGGGTACTGGCATGATTATATATGTTTTTTCTCTTTTTTAAGATGTTTAAGTTTTGCTGTGTGATATTACGATTATATTCTTTGTATACCTTTTTGCGCACTAGATTTGGTGATTCGATCACAAGCAGGTTAAATTAAATTAAATAATAAATGATAGATAAACAGACGAAAGTCAGTTCTATTAAATAATAATTGATCTTATAGCACCTTGTAGCTCTTTACAACGCTACCAAAAAGCCTTAAAACAACTAAAGCATCTATCTGAACTAAAAACGGAAACTAAGAAACGGTTGAACGAAATTAACAACTGGAAATATTAATGTGTTTAGCTTAATTTAACCCATCAAAGAAGTGATTTATGCGTGGAACCTCCAGACAACTCTTCTGGCTTGAAAGGCCTGAAATATTTTTAATCGTATTCACTGTAGGGTGATTCGCTGAATTATCTTGTATGTGTCATGATATGTTCATGTAATACAATTTATTTAACTTGTCCGATTCAAATCATTGCGTTCGTTAAAATAATGTAATACCTGTATGTAGACATTGATGTCAATAAATGAACATACCAAAATTGAAAAAATATTTTTCTGATACTACCTTTTATAAACTTCGAAAAAACAACCACTATTCTCGTAGTGATACTAGTATTGTAAAAAGTGCTTCGACCAGTAAGTTCATTTCGCACATATGTGCTCCCACCGGGACTCGAACCCGGAACACTTCCACCAATGGCAAACGCTCAGCCGACTTGGGTATCCGGAAGCCCACCACTATTCTCTTAAGAGAATTACAGAAAAATAGCAGTTTTTTATTTCACGAATTTTGAGGCGACAAATTAAAAATCGACATCAAATTCTTCCTCGAGCCTGACCAAATAAAAACACCACTAAAAATCCTTGCCGACTTGCATCAATACCCCGGAATCAACCTCGACACCGTCGCACTTCAACCGATGAAGGGTAAACCGAAACTTTTTCATTTTCCGAATCCTGGGAGAGCAATGGTGGAGGAGCGCGACGGTTGCACTTCGCTCGGAATGGCCGAATGCGAAACAATGAGTAACGGGATGAAGGTCGCAATTCTATTTATGCGGCCCTACGCATCGCGTATCGGACATTCCGCGAAACGGACTAAGGGGAGAAAGAGAGAAAGGGTCGGAAGAGAGGCAATGACCAGAAAGAGAGTGTCGATGGTCGGGGGAAATGGCTATTAGTGGAAAAGGGGAGGAAGGTAGAGGAAAGAGGAAATTCGCGGTTGTCCGAGAGATGAAGGACTGTAAATTAAACCGCATGGCGGAGGATAAATGGGGATGAAAAGTTAAAGAGAGGGGTTTGAATGGAGGTAGCGGAATGAGTTGTGATTCCGACGGATTCGAGGCCTTTTTCTGCTCCCTTGGTTTACAATGACGATTATCAAAACGACGGAAGGAGTCGATTTATGATCGCACGCACCTGAGAGTAAAATATACAAGGTAAAAATTGTTTTATTTTGCGAAGAGTTCTGAATCCGCGTGATTTACTGATCGCGACTTCCTTCACTCTGCTACAACCAGTTACTTATTTCCTTGTTTCATGTACTTATTTCCCAAAATATGTAGACTTGGCATTATAATGCATACTTAAAATGCAATTTAACTAATGTTCACCTTGAGCCCCCGATATTACTTTGTTTTTTTAGATTTAAAGTAAAGATTTTGATAATTTCCATGTAATCAATCATATGAATATACATGTTTATAGAATATTAACTAAAATGGGTAAAGATGACTTTGCGCAAGATGGTGCGCACCCAGGAAAAATCCCAAGGAAGAATGGACTTGAAAAAAGTCTGACGGGACCGGGAATCGAACCCGGGTCTCC
>KZ308307.1:1147955-1159521 GCA_000376725.2 Ladona fulva
AACTTTTTTAAACACTGGCTGCCATAGACCTAAAGGTAGATATTTATATTGGTTTTAAAAGAATTGAGAAGATTATAATTCACTGCAAAAAATATTAATTTTTCGTATTTAAAAAAATCATAGTTATTGAAATTATAATATTTTAACAACATATTATTACTTCTAATATCTGCTTAGCAGGAATATTGTTGCATCTTAAACAAAAATACAATGGAATCTAATTTTTGTATATATGCTTCCGCAAAGTTTTCTATTGATAAATCTACACTACGATTGTAAGTATTTAGTGCTAGTTTTTTTACCAAAATTGAGAGTCCTAAAATCTAATTGACTTTTAGCAGAAGTGTGTTTTCGTCAGATTGTAAAACTGGCCCTCGGTGGAATATGCTCATCAATCAAGAGCCCTACAATACATTGATAGATCTTAAATACACGCTCAGCCGTATTTCGCAATAGGATTTTAGGATATATTCAACTGAATTCTGTGGTATAATTCACTGATAATTCACTTGGTATTAATAATGATTTCATTCATTGGATGCAATTTTGGCTAAATCAATAATTTCCTCGTCCATGTCAAGTCGAAGATAAATTACATATGTAAGGATACACATATAGGAAAACCAATGCATCGATTCTAAAACTGTGTTATGTTATACCACCATATAAATTAATAGAATAATCACGAGACATTACATATTATGATTCGTGTCTAATAAACTTATATGTCATTTCGCATTAATAATTACTTTAGAGCAGGGGTTCCATGTCGCGGCCGGAAAGTCACATGCGGTCCTCATCAATTCCGCGCGGCACAGTAGATTTCTCTTTCCTGAACCTTTCGTGTTCTATTCTATGCTAACCTTTGATAGCTGAAGTGGAATAAAAGCCAATATTGGATGGAGTCAGGTTGGTCTTTATAGGATATAATTCAGTTCACTGCGGCATAAAAGCTAAGACACCCCTGACCTAGAGTATTCAGGTAAAATTACGTCACAAATGTTTATATCGACAATAATAAAAGCAAATGGAAGGGTAAGAAACCGAAATCGATGAGAATCTGAGATAGAAATCTACTAACGCCTCGCTCGGAGATATCAACGATACGAATTCCCCGGACAGTTGCATTTAAAACTGCGAACTTCGGCGCACAACATTTGCGGAACTGTCCCCTCTCCTCAGCGTCTAGCTTCCGTCCTCCTCGCTCGTTAAAATTTCATGCCGTTACAAACATCGCCAGGCGTCCCGACAATGGAACTCGCGTTCATTTAAACTCGTCTCGCGTTTCGTTGTAACTATTTCAGCCACCTTCGAGTAAAAACGATCTAACCCGCACCATAATGCAGAATCGAATCATTTCGCCTTATGGATAATTTGACCGTCCGCCATTTTGGCTTCGGAAGAGACCGCGACACTATTACGCAGCTTGAGGTTAATGGGGTGAAACTGCTAGAAATGGAATGGCCTCCAAAGGGACCCATATGTGCGAAATTATCTCAGATCTCGAAGCACTTTTAACAACGCTACTAATATACTCGAGCGCTGTAGTTAATTCCTATGCTATATAAGACGTAGCAAGCAATGAATCGCCTGCCATCATCCAGAACTGTACATACATTTCCTTCCACAACAAAAGATATTTTTCTTCCTCATTTCCACCCCAGCTTTGCCCCTTTTCCCCAGCGTCCACAAACAAACCCGCCATTTCTGTATGTTCTCGGCATAAACACATTTCTTTCATCGACGTCCTCCCATTAAATCGGTGCAGGGGAACAAACAAACCTCGGCTATCCTTGCAAACGCAGTAGCAACAGGTAATGCGAAGATTATACCGAATAAATACGTTTCAATTCCTTTTGAAGATTGTACCAACCGCAAACTGGGAAGGAAGTGCGTTCGCGAGAACAGAAGTGTCGAAAGGAAGTGAGGAAAACGATACCGATTTTACCTAAAGATACCTTCCTTCAAACGATATTAAAAACGAAGGGAAAAAGGGAAAACGTAAAGAATTCACTCACAATTTTGCATTATCCAGGTACATACTTACATTTCGGCATGTACAGCATTCGGCATTGTTTCCGATGAGCAGTGATGAGTTACGAGTGAGTATAACCTCAAACAGATAGGATGCAGACATTTTGAAAATGTTTTTAAATTCATAAACCATATAGAAAAAATTACTAATTCTGAAAGAAGATTGCACCATTATTTTCTTTTTAATGCAATTAAATTAAAATATTAAAGTATATATCAAAGAACTTAAGGTAATGAGTAAATAATTTTGGATTGTGTTAATAAATATCCGCTAGCATTTATTTCTCAATGAAGTCAATATCCGGACTTCAAATACGAATTGTACGAATTCTTGGTAAATATGATACGACTCTTCTACTCAATTTATATCATTCACTATGAATAAATATTGTATTAAATCTTAGGTAAAATCTTAGGTGGATCTTATAGAAGATCAACTTACATTTGGTAGTGAGACATTTCTATACGTTAATTTTGTGTAATATAAATGCAGTTGCAGCTCAATTTGTAATATTTTTAGGATTAATGACCACACTTACTTACAAGATTCCTCTAAAATTTGGAATAAAGAATATAATTATGGATTTGGATATTTGAATCTAAATTGGAGAATTCCGTTATAAATTGAGGACAATTTNTAAAAATCCCATGCAGTCATGTGTTCTTCTCCAAAGGTTCCTTGATAATCGTTAAATTATACATAATGAAATTATTTCGAGAGAACAAGCACCATATTTATATATGTCGATCTCATTTTTATCCATTAATAAAAGTATATCAAAAATTAGAACCGTTTCCTATGCGAAAAATGCAATTGCGCTCTTAAGGTTGTTCCTTCTAATAATACTCATCGTAAAAAGGACTGTAAACTGGTCATAGTTGTACTTAGACAGGGACAAGAGTTTAACACTCGTACCTATATAATTTGTCTACAGATAGCATGACAACATACCGGTGACAAAATTTGACATGAACTATTTTTTAGAATCTATAGAAGAATCGTTGATTAATTGATTACTATTTTCTAGTATCATAATATATGAGTCTTCAACTTTAACACAGGTTAGAGGGTATCAAGTATTTAAAAGGAATTGCGAGTGTATAAAAAAATATTAGGTTCCTCAAAGTACTTGCCATTCGAAAGTAAAACAACCCAATTCAATCATTGACTAAAAGCCAAAGCTAAGCAATTGAGAATGGCTTTACATAGGGTGAAAATTGGTAATGATTATCATCGGAAAATAAATAACATTAACCAAACTTCTACCATACAGGCTATTTAATATCTCTAGAAAGAAGGACCGGAGGCTTTACATTACAGAAATGTTAAATAAAATATTTCAAGTAACAATCTTCAAAATGCTATATTCTAGAAAATGTTTGAAATTGTTAAGTTTGCATGCACGACTGTAGTAATAGGAAGCAAATAATATCAACAAAAATCTTTGACATTTGATCATTCGTTTTCTGACTCGTTAAAAATATTTTAATACATATAATGGTATATTTTAATACATATTATTATAAGGCAAATAGCAATTAAAAAATATTAAAACGAGTGATTGTAAGATATTAACCAAAACAATGAACTAAGATTAGCTCAGTTAATATGTAAATGAAAAATGCCTGCGAGTATTTTCCACCAATCATCTTACAGAGTTTTTTTGAGATTTGACAATCTATAATTCACCCAAAATTTCCGATACTAAATCTTATGTATAAATCAACACTGAGGCAATGTGTGTGGGTGTGTGTGTGTGTGTGTGTATACACACACAGAGGCAGCTAAAAAGATGAATTCCCAATTTCCCAATTCAGAAAAATGCCTGCGAGTATTTTCCACCAATCATCTTACAGAGTTTTTTTGAGATTTGACAATCTATAATTCACCCAAAATTTCCGATACTAAATCTTATGTATAAATCAACACTGAGGCAATGTGTGTGGGTGTGTGTGTGTGTGTGTACATACANAGATTTGACAATCTATAATTCACCCAAAATTTCCGATACTAAATCTTATGTATAAATCAACACTGAGGCAATGTGTGTGGGTGTGTGTGTGTGTGTATACACACACAGAGGCAGCTAAAAAGATGAATTCCCAATTTCCCAATTCAGAAAAAATCCTGTATAAATTAATCAAGAATAATAAAACAAAATTTGACTACACAAATTAATAATATATATTCGTGGACTTAATCAATTTGTTTCATTATTTTTAATTAATTATGGGGATATTCCGCCAGGTATCGCTTGATCAGTTTCGTCATTCCCGTATAAATATTTCAATATACATTTTTTGGAGACTTCGTGAGATTAATACAAATCACTCTTGTTTACTACAATTACAAGAAGTCCCTAATATAGTGGCTATTAGCTCCAGAACAGTTATAAGAATAACGAGTGCTAAGTACTTTGATGGAAAATTTGATCGTAGTCACTCATTCAGCTGTTTGCCGGGTCTTATGCCTTTAATATGTCTTTAAGCTAATCCATAAACTGCTACCACTACTAAATCTTTGTGTATCATTTGTAATGGTGAGGAATAAAATTTATCGAGTAAAACACTCATTAAGTATCAATATATTTAGTGTTAAAATATATGTTCAAGTTTTTCCTTTCCTGAAGTGGATATACAATTCTTCCTGACTACGTGTATACACCTACATGAGAGTTTTCATTGAGGTTTACCCTAATTGGAAGTCTGATGAATATCTACATAAAATTCAAAAAGGTATAACTAACATTGGTTGCTTTAAAAAGAATAAGTTACTTCCATATGAATGCAGCTAAATAGAATCCATTGATATTTTACATTTAAATGTATCATTTATAATAAATTGAGCATGACTTATAAATGTATATTGAACATGACTTGTGAATGTATATCGAGCGTTGCTTATAAAAGTATATTGATGGTGTATTTTGTGGAACTGATATCGATATTGTGATATTTCATTTACTGTATTTGTTTTATACATCCTAGTACGTACAATAGAAGAAAGAATTTTTATGCCCGTTTAATAAATCTAATCTAATGACTACATCTTCTTTGATGTAATTTCTAAGCTTGAATGCATTATAGTAGGAACGTAATGAAGTGCCAGCTGGTCTCATTTGTCAAGTATAAATAAGATATTGAAAATGTTCACACTTCCTTGATTTATAACATTACGGTTAAGTATTTCACTCGATATTTGTAGTGAAGGCATTATGTTATATGAATAATGATCGTCCACTGTACACCAATTCGGTATTCATTATTGATTAAGTAGTAGTAGTAATTTGAACAGCCTAATTATGATATCTTATACTTCATCAAAAATGTTCGAGGAAGTAAGTCACGATTCATCAAGTCATCACATAATAAAGTATATTACAATAAATTTAATAATAAAATCAAGTCAATTCAAGATTCCGGTTTGACTCAAGATTCGTACTATCTACAACTTTCGAGGGAAAACCTAAAGACCTCACAGTTATAAGCATTGCACGTTTACCACAGAACTTACCGAAAAGTTAACGTAACATCGCAACTACATACCAATCGTTGCCATAAAAAATTTCTCCGCGTGCCACTGACATTTTGATCGGCAGACACAAAGTATTTATATTGGGTCATTCCAAAAATGATAAATTAGTTCTGGACTGATGATAATAAAAATGTAGCGTGTACGCTTATGATTAAAAATTGTAATAAAATATTATCATCAGGCTTAAAAAGAGGGTTAATGAGATTACATATACGTCGGAAAAGCAAGATACCAACGGTACAACGTAACTCAGATTAATGATCCTATGAGAATGTTAATTCCCAACCATTAATAAAGTCGCAAATCCATCCCGCAGTGTCTAAGAAGTGTGGTAACTGAATATAAAACTACCGCTGCCTATTTATGACTGCGTTATTGAAACTGTATTCAGATGATTTAAGACATTTGATGAAACTCACAATTCCTCATTTAAACTATTTCATTAAATATCAATCTTATCGTTCATTTTAGCCAAATCAGATTGAAGAGAACCAGCAGAAAACGGAGAGATTTTCCTGCCTAAAAATCCCATGCAGTCATGTGTTCTTCTCCAAAGGTTCCTTGATAATCGTTAAATTATACATAATGAAATTATTTCGAGAGAACAAGCACCATATTTATATATGTCGATCTCATTTTTATCCATTAATAAAAGTATATCAAAAATTAGAACCGTTTCCTATGCGAAAAATGCAATTGCGCTCTTAAGGTTGTTCCTTCTAATAATACTCATCGTAAAAAGGACTGTAAACTGGTCATAGCTGTACTTAGACAGGGACAAGAGTTTAACACTCGTACCTATATAATTTTATTAATAAAGGCCAATCACAGTGCAGATATTTTAGCAAATTATATATACATACTAGAAATTCTTATTCATGACGATCTAAAATCATCTTCTAGAACTTCTCGTGAATTCTAATCCAATAATAAATAATAATAATGTGAGGTAGACAACGCTGCAAAATTTTGAGGTATTAACGTCTAGGAATCAGAAAATATCTCATCGTATAGAATATAAAAAATATCTGATCGTGGATGGTAGTTATGTATCCTAAAACGTCATAGAATTAAAGACACCACTATGAGTGAGTCTATTCCTTCAGTTAACAGGAGAAAAGGCCCTTTCCCTTCGGTAGGCAACTCATCGGCCAACATCAAAATATTCTTCACTCTCACCGAAGGAAATCTAAACCCTAACACAGGCCACAATGAAAATGAAACCCACAGCTCCTTGTGTGTGTCTGCAGAAGCATTTTAATCGATTACGCCTATTCTCTTACCCTCGAGAATACCACACCAATCCCGAAGCCGGCGCCTAGAATATTCTAAATAAGAATATGAGCAGAGAATCGTAATCCTCAGGCGTTCGCCCACATGCTGATAAGAGCGCCGCCTACCATCTTCTGATGCTAACCACTCCTACCGATCACTCTCTTCGAAATGTGCTCGCGAGGCAAAATTTTCTCGCTCGAATATGAGTGGACACGAATCCTGCATATATTTCACCTCAGCAGGAAGGAAAATGTGGCTTTAGTGACGACCACCGGCGAAATCGCGTCGCCCTACTGAAATCTCCACTCCCTCAGAAAGCACACGATGATCCTACAAACCAACATCCTATTCTTTAAATCAATTTATTACAAACGGATGTGTTACAAAAGTCAGGTTACGTTTTCTGAAATTACCCATAACGCGTTTGTCTTGTTTCCCCACATTTAAAACTTATGACAATCAGTTGCATCATTACGATTTAGCGGGACCTGACATGAAAACACTATTGTATTTCTAGAGAAAGATTTACCCCGCTTAAACTTGAAGATTATATTACTCCGACAGTGAATCCACGTTACAATAAATAATTTTTCCTTTTGTGGTAAGATTGAATTGGACTGATATGTGGCAGGATTACTAAACGGAACAAAAACGTAGTCATATGAAACTTCGTTTCTCTCGCAAAATTTACCGATCCCCATCGAACCACTCACGCCAGAGATATTTTCATGCCTGCCGACCACGATAAAAAGACATTTTAGAACGGTAGTTGTCATTGGAAACCGAGGCTCTAGCTAAACAGGGAGGGTTGTTTGAAATTACATCACACGGTATACTGTTTCTAGAGCAAGAGGACGGAGGGCTGGATTTTGCACATAGTTGTCGCTGTTATCGCTGCTAAGACGAACATTTCAGGGTAGCAGAGCAAGAATGGGATTGAGAAAGACTAGCGGAATTTGGAGGCGAGGAGGTAAAAAATGACTAAAAAACTATTTTTCCGCCAGTAAAGTAAACTGCTCGAAAAGCGTGGAGGGCACAGCGCGCGTTTCGGCTGAAAGCGGGAAAGGAGAGTGAAATAATAAAAAAAAGGTGCGTAGCATGGCTGGAACACTTCTATCTCAACAATTTACGGCTCTGAGAAGACCCAAAATAGAACTTCTTCACAACAAAACCGCCGCCGGCCGTTTCGGTGGTCAGTAGGAAATTCAGCGACGGTGTTTGGATACGCGTAAAGAAAAAGGTTTTCTTCCAGCAGCAAAGGGATGGTTTGGAGGAAGCAGATTTCGACACGAAGAGGGGAGATTGATAACTGTACGGATGGTACATTTTTACGACTGCTTGGAAGATATTTTCCGACGTGTTGCGCTCTCTTCACGTGACCTTCCTCTCCCCCTCCTACCCCGAACACGCGCGCGATCCGTAGCACGTAAACATTTTCCGCGTTTCCTTTATCCGCACGCGCGCTTTTGAGACTTATCACGTTGTTTTAACAACACCTGCAGCATGGGTTTTCGATTCCCGGTCAAACGGACCACTTGGCTTTCTTTAGCGGAAACAGTTGGGGGTTATGCCACGCTTCTATTGAACGTCATGGAGGGACGACTCTTGCCGCTACACTAACGAAATGTCCGCGGTTTCACAGCTTTCGAGCGTGTTGCCAGACTCGGTTCGGCATTCCCAGTGCACCAGGGATCTATCGACGAATTTTTCTAAACCCGGACTCAAACGAATATTTCTAATTTATTTAAGCTTTCAGGAAATTTCTGTGTGACTCTTAGATGAAAAAGAGAATGTTTTTTTCGCCACGGAAATTCTCCAGAAGGTGATAGAATTTTCTAGTTCACCAAGAATCAGTCTATCCGAGTCCACTCATCCGCGATTTCTTTGTGTGTTGTTGAAAACGTGAGCCGACGGACTTCTAACGTAGACAAAACATTTCGAATCGATGTAAAATAGGTTTTAATTTACCTTGAGCGCATACTAAAACGAGGAAGTGCAGTTAACTCCTTTTTCAAAGTGTAAATGAACAATTTTCTTTATCAACACTGAGGTTGAACAGATTTAATAGATCTACAGACAATTTTAGATACGAAGTCTACACCGCTAGTCTGTGAGAATTCCCGATAACATATCCTTTCATGGAAGGTTGCCAAAATTCTGCACAGATGATCGGGAAAATTTTTCCACAACCACCTTAACCCACCAGCACACGATCTTTACATCCTCTACAACTGGCACGATTAGAGCAGGAGTTAAGCACCATCCTCCATTGCCAAAACTTCAACGCACGGGCAGAAAATGTCCTTCACTGCACACCAGCGGATCAAATACAGGTGTAGGACTAAATGAGGAGGGGAAGAGGGGTTTCTTTATGCAAGGAGATTTTCCACGAGAAGCGGAGTGGAAGAAAGTAGCCATGCGGCGTAAGGGGACCAAGGAGAAACCAAGGGCACAATCCGAAGGGTTTCATCAACTCTTCCGTAAAAGAACCCTTTTTTTAAAAAAAAAAAGATAAAGAAACCCTCTTCGAAAGAACTTCCTGTAAAATCTGAAAAAATCACTGCTCCGAATCAATCGGTATCCTTGAGGGAAAGATTCACTCACTCCTGAAATGCAAATACAACTGCACAAATCTCCCGCAGATGGGCGTTCCACCATCCACCTTGCACTATGATTTTTTGGAAAACACCGTTGAAGAATGACCGCATGAAGAAGCTCGTGCCTTTAACTATACCTCCTTAAAATATTTCGTGCGGCCTATAATTTGGCCTGATTCGAAAACTGCGAACGATCCACTTCCTGAGAATAGATTTCTACTTTTCACTGGTAAAGGTGACTCACCCAGAAGCCCTCCTGTACAGACTGCGGACGGACATGGCAACGGGGATCCGAAGAAGATCTCCAGGGGCACTTGGTAAGCAGATCCGAAGGCAGCCGCGGTTTTGGTGACGGCTGCTTTGGAGCACGGGAAGAGGAAACTTACTCGGAGGTTTAGGAGGAGGAAGCTCATCGCCCCAGCCTCCTTGCGAGGGTGTTTTTCCGGAGGGGACTGGGGATAAAGGGAATGAGGGGGACGGGGTACTCCAGAGACACCACCGAAAGGGAGGAGGGTATGCAGCGGGGCCGTCCGCGGCAGTGACGGGGCCAAACGATCTAGTCCTCCGCGCTCCAAGTGTCAGCCGCGATCCAGACGAACTGTCTGAGGCGGCTTCGCGCGCATAGAAGAACTGGCGGGAGATCGCCAGCGCTACCAAGCGACACAGGGAGGAAACTCTATGCATTCAATGATCTCAAACCGCGCCGAATCGTTCTGGAGATTCGAGCATCGTTGACCCGCTGCTCTGTTTTTAATGGAGATCGCGCTATCACGTTCGTAGTGTGGTGAGCCCGTCCATAGCCTCATAATTTGTACTACAATTATAGGAGTGTGAGGGGAAAATAAGGATGAGAAAGTTTTAGGGAGAAATCATTTTCGCCGCTGTATTAATCAATCCTTCTATAGTGAACGTAAATGTTCTTCTTAAATGGTTCCCCCAATGAAATTAGGTTAATAAATTCTCACTCATCATCCTTCTTTACTATAGATATATTTTCTTTTGCAGCCTATTGCTAGCTCGGTTTACGAAAAGTTCCAATAAATAGAAATACTTGGTTTAGAAAAATATCTTCCCATCCAAGGATTTCATTGATATTCTTATTAAGAACAACTAGAAAGTCGGTGGAATACGTGTGTTTATTATTTTTCTTTTAAAGATTTGGAGACATAATTTTATTTTATTTCCTTCGTTATCCTCATCGAGATGTCATAGCATTTTCCTCGTTTAATGTTTCGCTTTGCTACTGTAGCACATCTCTCTACGTTACTTAATCTCCAGTAGTTTTATGAAGCGATTTCTCTCTACTTGTATTTCGTGTATGTCATTTTTTTGCATTTTACAGCACCACGCTAGTCGTGAGGATTCTTGTTTGTTAATTAAAAATTTTCACAAATTTGGAAAACTAATTTTTAGATATGAATTTCTTTTCAGAGATAAAATTATAAAATACTTTGATGGCACTAAAGCCAGGGGCACATTCCAAACTATCTAGTTGGCCCTTCTCCAGAGAATGGAAAGAGCAAAATTGACCTCGATATGGGTGTAGTTAAGTCCAATTTCTATCAACTTATCTTCAAATAAGTTATGATGAGAGCATACATAAATTATATGGATAAATAAATGCATATCAAAGAGCACAAACATTGGCTATACTTGTGTTTTTCCTCCTAGCAAATATTGTAAATCCCTCTTCAACAAGAGGAAAAAATAAGAGTTTTTATATTTATATATTTACCAAGGGTCATGGTAGTGGGCAAACCAACGGAGGCCCCATCCACAAACCTACTTTTCTGGTTACACTTTTTGAGCATTAGGTTTTACTATCCTTTTATAGGATACTTAGAGTTGTTTAAAATTAATGAATTAGAGAAACAACATGAACAAATAATTAAATGCTAAAGATCTTGAAACCAGATTTAAATCACTGAGATGGCATTCATACATGAGTTGTGGCACAGGTAAATTTCCTTATCCTTGGGCCATTTAACATGCTCCAGTGCATCTAAAAATAACTTGTATATGGTTATATCATTTACTTTTCAGTTGACCTAAATAGTCTTGATTTTATCAAGAATCATAGCATGATTTAATTATGAAATGTTTTTCTGAATATTGGAGGGACGAC
>KZ308307.1:1171164-1370454 GCA_000376725.2 Ladona fulva
AAACTGTGTTGTAGAAAGTTTTTATTATTCGTAAAAATATATTGCTGAAATTCAATTATCAAAGTCTAGTAATGTTTTCCTTATAAAATATTGGCTCTCTTTCTCCATATATTTCTTAAGAGCCTAGAAATCCTGTATAATCATATGAGAGCCAAACTCAACAATAGCCTTGTCATCAAGGGAAACAGGTCATTTACAACTACAAAATTCTACAAAATTTAGGTCTCTTTTATCTAAATTCTCTCAATTTTGAATCTAAAACAATATTCCAAACTAAAATAAGAATATCTATTCAATCTTCTTGTGGAACTTGTCTTGATCACCTGGGACCATTATTTCCAATTTAATTTTACAGAAGAAATAAAGGCTCCAATCGATCACAATGAGCTTTACATGCATGGAAGTCTTACGTCATCTGCAGTCTACCTAGAATACCTTTAGTGAAAAATTCTGTATGTATTTGTCCATGGGTCCTCTTATGTAATTCTAATTTTCATATTTCTATCTCATGAGGAAATGCATGACATTAATGTTGAAAAATTGTTTTGATGCATTTTAACATAGAGAGTTACTATAACAATATACAATGATGAACAGACAGATAAACAGCTTTTAATTACATTATCTTTTCATTTTTTTGCTCTAATTGATGAAGTTTTCAATGTATTGAAGTTAATATTCCACTTTTTGGTGTGTACTTTAATATATTGTTTTAGAAGTCACAAAGAGAAAGAAAAGCTGAATATAGAGAAAATAAAAACACAAACCTTGGCCATCCAGTAAAAATAACTGATGAGAACTAACTTTGAAGAGATGAAATGACATTAATGTAAGAAAAATAAAATTTAATGAACCGATTAATCAGCCCATAGCAAATTATTACTGATTAATTTGTAAAAGAACTGCTGCGGCTGATAACCAAATATCTACCAATGCATCCCAAGCATAATAGACAATTTTAAACAATAATATTAGATAATTTTAAAATCCTCCAGTGAACCAAAGAAGTTACCATACCCCAGAGACTCAGCGCCAACTAAGAATAGAGAGATTTAGCAGTAAACCTCAGTTGACCTCACATAGGTGAGGTTAGGGTCCACCACTGATTGTAAAGTATGACTCCTGAATCTCGCAGCTCAACTTCTGGACCCCCATTGTTAGACTACAATCCATCAGACACTGCCAGCCAGATCACTTGTCCATAGCTAGAACAAAGTTACTTATTATGCTAACAATAAACTTCTTCTTGGGTGATTCAAAGAATGCCACTTTGATTTGAGTTGATATCATAATGTAGCCACAATACAATTAATTTAGATGTACATCAAAATATCAAACCATAGAATATAATTAGATGTAGGATGTAGAGAATTAAGAGGTAAGAAATCATGGAATTAATTACAACACTTTATTACAGCCATAATTAATAAGCATCATAGATTGGTCATTTTCTCTAACTTTGATCACAACAGCAATTGAAACATTAACAAATACTGGTCATATACAAGAAATTGGCACTTTCAATTTCAAGTTCACATTTGATGATAGAAAGATTTTTGGGAACTAAAACTGACTAGGGAACATGGATATATCTTTTGTATGTTCAATTTTATGTCACAAATATAATGCAAAATGTTTGCATAAGCTATCTTACCCATTTGCTTATACTAATAATTTTAAATGCAAAAGCAACATGTACTCAACAGATATTACCAACAAAGTTAAAATAGGAACACATTCACCATCTGATAGAAACATGCATAAAAACCAAAAAAACAACAACAAATAATAGTTGCATAGTCTTTCAATAAAATCTTGTAAATGCATTAAACTTAACCAAAAATAGTTTCTCTGACCGGAATCAAACAAGCCATAACTAATCTGAATTCAAAACCATACATTTAATGATGGCTTGAACTTCAACCCTTTCACCAAGACATAACTATTCAAGCTAGATATTGTTGGGCAGAAGAAGGTCACATAATGGCACAGCCACAGGAGACAGGCAATGCACAGCACGTACAAGTTTGATAATGTAACTTTGGAGGAACCAAATTCAGGTCATCTTCATCGTCCTCGTCTTCTTCCTCGTCCTCCTCACCCGAGAGATCAAGGCCTTCGATTGAGAATGTGTCAGTCAGAACTTGCCTGCCCATTGGAATGTTTCCCTTCCCAGCAGAAGATGACACAGGAAAAAAGTGAATTTCCTCCTCACTGAAATTGGAGAGAATCGAAACACATTGATTAATATGATAGAAGTATTTTACTTGCCTCCCATAAGTCAAGCTAGCAGCCCATTCTACTAAGATATCTAAGGTTCAATCCCATTGGGAGCAAAATTTTCTTTACACAGTTTGATCACAGGAAGAGAATCTTTAAAAGTTATACCAAAATCCATAATTCATAGACAAGTAATTAATCATCATAAGTTGGCCCCATAAATAATAAGTGGGGCAAAGAGTTGAGATAAGAAGGACTACCAAATTATAATATATTTAGCTATAAAATTGATTAAGATGTAATTACAAGAAACAAGGTAAAAGAATGTGCCATAGATGTCTTCACCAGAGGTTCGAAACTGGAATATGCTAGCATCACATTTAAGTATGATATTTTGCTTTGTCATTTGAACAAGATAAATTTAAGTTTTATTACTTTAATTACATCAATTTAATGTTTTATGATAGCCTTTCCAATAACAATTTTTAGTCATATTTAGCAATTACAATTTATTTTGGATTTAAGCATTATATTTAGTTACTTATTGAGTGGCCTGGATCAGATTGAGTACCCTAATACCTAGGTTCTAACTGAATATCTGTATAACACATAGACTTGATAGACAATAGTAATTAAGAAACATTTACTAGTTCTTGAATCCATCAACAGATATCAAAGATGCAAAGTTATCATGAAACTGCTAAATATATAATAATGAGGTCAACAAATTTTTCAGCAAAACAAAGATATACTAATAAAGGTTTCAGCAACTGACTAGAATTCTAAGTGACCCAAGTATCATTTGGTTTTCTCTTTGTAAAATAAGTATTTAAAGTTTTTGTAAGTATTCATTCTTAGTTTTATAGCATTAAATACATAGGTAAAAGGTTATAACGCAAAGCATAGGAAGCAGCCCAGATTCCAAAACTTTAGTATGTAGCATTAAAGGTCATTCAAGTAATTGATGTATTTAGAGTAAATTTAATTCTTACTTAATAAACCAAGGTTAATACTCTACAATGGAAGCACTTTTGTTTCATTTAAAAATTATCTCATAAAGCAAGAAATGATACTTTGAGGCTCTGACATTAAATAGACAGTTACTGAAGCATGACTAACACTCTAACAATAATATATTAATCATGTAAATAGTACAAAGGGAGCTCAACACTTCAATGTATGACAGTACTTCAAGAAAGGTGGGCTAAAATACACTGGCGGTTTTTGTCTCAAGCTTTTGATGGCCTTCAATAAAGAAGTCCCTGAGAACCTTTTGATAAACTACCCAAAAGTACCATATGCTTCTTATTTTTTGTCTATTAAGGCATGTCCATAAACTAATATATTATAGAGGAGAGGAAGATGAATGACTAGAGAGGATGTGCAATAAACTCAGGGAGCAGGACATTTAATAATAATAATCATAGCTTCTTTAACGGCAGCAGGAAGATTATACAAATTAAATCCATTTTAATAATTATTAGGTATTATTACTAACAAACACACAAAACCATTCTCTAACCAGAAAAATTTACATAGAAGATGGATAAGGTACGTTCTAGTGTAAGATGGTGCACACCCTGGAAAAATCCCAATGAAGAATGGACTTGCAAAAAGTCTGACAGGACTGGGAATCGAACCCAGGTCTCCGAATTGCTGGTATGCCTGGCAGAACTTTTGTTCTGCCAGGATAGCTCAACGGACATAGCACCCGACCCGACGGGTCCGGGAATCGAACCCAGGTCTCCCAATTGTCGGGTGCTCTGTCCATTGAGCTATCCCGGCAGAACTTTTGTTCTGCCGAGCATCTGGTAATTGGGAGACCCAGGTTCAATTCCCAGTCCCGTCAGACCTTTTTTTAAGTCCATTCTTCCTTGGCAGAAAAATTTAATTAGCAGGGACTCGAACCAGGGATCTTTGGGTTTATAATGCTAGCATGCTAACCACACCAGCAGCCGGTGCATGCAACATAAATAAACAATGACAGCAAGCCTTAAACCCCTCACTATCCCACTAGTTTCCCAGTCATCACAAAAGAGTGCACTTTTTCTATGGCTCAACAGAAAATAATAGAATTTAAAATTTTAGCAGCTTTTCAATCAGAAATTCTAGGGGCATCAAAGGAAAGTCCAACAGATTCTATTGCTAATTTATTGAGGTTTATGGGGAAAACTGCATGTCTGAGGAGAATGCATATAAGCAGCACAAAATATTTTCCAAAGGCTGAAAATAAGTAAAGGACGAATTTTGGTTCAAACTGCAATTTAAATGGCTATGTAAATAAGGGAAATATTGGAAACACTGTTTCAACGGACTGGCAATTGAGCATCAAGATCTTAACTAAAACTGCAAACATAGATACAGTTTATAAAATTTTGCTTTAGTAACTCGACATTCAAAAATACTTGCAACATATTGTTTGAAAGAGTTCTCTTACCAGAGATAACACAACAACATAGGGAATTTGAGTTATCAAGCTGCAGCATTTATTTTTTTATTGATGCCAATCTCATAATTATGCATTTCCCGAAGCAATAATGTGCTTATACTGATATAACCATAACATGAAGAGTAATTATAAGTAATGGATTAGAGATTTGATGAAAAGAATTAAAATTACCAGCATAAAAATGAGCAAACATTACACTGACCTTTCATCTGTGTCCCACTCTACAAGAGGCTGATTCTCCCTCTTTGATTGAAGGAGATTACTATTGTCTTTTGAGCCTCCTCCTCCAGAACTGCCCTCTCCTCCTAACCCACTCCCGCCAACTCCAGAACCACCCGACATACTGAGGGAACTTCCTTTGCTAGGTATGGAAAGCCTTTGAATGGGAATAAGTCCACGCCTTGCCTCATGATCACGTAGTCCCTTCACATGAATCTTCTTTGCTTGTTCAATTCTCCTTTCTAAAATAATACATAAAAGACATGTCACCACTATTGCTACTTTAATTGAAATTATAAAGAGCGTTAAATAATACTTATACTTCACTCAAAAAAGAAATAGGGTGCGATGCCTCCAAAATATGAGGAATGCAAAAAAGAGAAATGGGTGAGACTTTCAGGAATACAAAATTGATAATAAAATGTTGATTATATACAATCGCTTTATTGAAAGCCAACAATATCGTCTTTTTAATATTGGAAAAATCAAGACATGCTATAAGTTCGTAATGTATCGAGTCATTCGGTAAACGAATCGTTCTTATTAGGAACTTTACAAGGACAGATTTCTATAGTAAAATAATATCCTACCAAGTTTTTTGTGCAGCTCCTTTACATTCTTCTTCTTTGGAGTTCCGATTGTTGTGCTACAGGCTGAACTATCGCTACTCGGCTAGCGATAAAAATATCACGTATTAAGATATTATAGCAAATCAGACTGTATGCAGATTTTCCAAAATGTGAAGTGAATCAACATGAATGGTTTACAAGAAAAGAAAGACTATAAATCACAATAAAGCGAATAAAACATGAAAATCACCGAAAACAATTTGTCGTCTTCCCTCAGCTTTTGTTGTTTGGGATCACTATCAATTCCACTATCTTCCATAACACCATTTATTAACATAAGTTAATAACTTTCCACGACATAAGCGATTTATAAAACGCATTCCTCAATGTTTACTTTATGTGGAATGATTGTGTTTATGTACGTACCGATCAGTTGACAGATATTTCCGCTTAGGACGATGTGGCACTGTTGAACTTAGGATGAAGAAAAGGCATGCGTGGATATTGATATCAGCTTAATTAATCAATACCGATAATGAAGGAGAATTTTCGTAGACTCCGCGGTATTTTGAAGAAAATTTTATATTTTTAGATTCTTTATTAAGAAGAAAAGGGACTTTGCAACTCGAGCTAAATTCGGTCCTCAGCTGTTTCAGTTTCCATGGTGATCGCGGTATTACAAAATAGTAGTGCTGGTTCAACGGAGTGATTAATTTGCCAAATACCTTTATATTTAGTAATACAATAGAGGTGCCATGCCACTAAAACCAAGAAAGCCAGGATCTGGCCAGAAAGTCTTTGGAAAAGTACTATCCTGTATTTACTCATTAATGAATTCCATTCTTATAAGCTCTGCTCTTCTAAACTTTCAAAATTTACATTTCTAGATAACCTCCTCTCTTATATCGTTATCATTTGCGGAAAATGCATTCAACTTGTTGAATTGTGTTTGAAATCTTTTAACTGCTCTAAGAAAAAAGTTTCTTAAGCAACCAACTTTCAAAAGCTACAATTAAACATTAATGCATGCTTTGTAGGATTTAAAATTGTTTCTCTGAAATAATCGACAATTATCTTATTTGTCTAGCCACCAGTCAGGCAAAAGAGCTCAAAACTTAATCTTTCCAATGTGCCATTCCGTCCTGACCAAGATGGTTCCATCGATGACATTGATGGAATACCTAAAGGAAAACATCTATTAAAATCTCCTGATGCCTTAGATTTGACAGAAGAGGTAAAGTAGAAGATGTTTTCCCTAATATTCCAAATATTCAGATTTACGATCACTGTAAAAATATGAATGATTTGAAATTACATATCAATTTAACTCAAAAAAAAACATATTAGCAGGTGATTTTTTCGAATCATGTGATGTGATTGTCTTAGAAGTTGAAAGAAGTTTATTTATGAATTTGATTATGTTACAGGAATTAAAAGAAGAAATTACCAGAGTATTAGTTATTAACCATACAAATATACCAGACAATGTTGTAGTTTTTAGCCATAGAGAAAAGAGATTTACTGAGGTGCCTTATCCAAGTAATCACTATGTACTGATGCATGATGAAGGAAGTTGTTTTCATATAGATTCAGAGGAAGGAAAGGCACAGCTAAAAATGGAAGGAAGATATAATATTAAAACAGGTAGGATAATTCATACTCTTAAGCCAATTTATATATCCAGTAGTTACAGTAAAAAAGTATTCCCAAACAACCAACACTGATTTATGAATGAGGAGATGCATAAATTCAACCTTCCCAAAATACTACTACAACTGAAAATGGAAAATTTCTCAGAATACTGTTACTGATACATTATATATAACTTCTTTCAATTTCCCTAGTTAGTTTGGTACCCACATTGAAAATATCACTATTTTACTAAATTATTCCCCCATTACAACATATGAGCTAAGAAGACATTCGATCAGGTTCCCTTTAACTTTTCTACATCTGATTGTGAGTAGCTAATCCTAGCCATAGATCATGTTCATTGCATTTAAGATTTTTGACTTGTGTGATTCTGTGGAACCTAAATTATAAGGGGTCAACTAAACCTCAACCATAATCTGATTAATGTACAAGATTACTTAACATATTCCTTATTTGGGAAGGTTTTGTGTAGATGAGTTCTTTATTTGGATGAGATGTATACATTTTGAAATTAAATTCTAACTTATGCAACTAATCGCAGCCATTGTATATTAAATCTCAAAACCATAATCTTAGAGTACTTACTTCGTGTTGTTTGTTAACTGATGATTTACATGAGGAAAGTAAAAGTAATAGTGCACTAAAATGAATGGTATCAAGCGATACTTGGTGGAATTTCATGATTTATATATTTTAATGACAAAACTTGTATAAATCTACAAAATTTATAGCAAACTTTTATGTTTTGGCATGAGTTTATGCCATCATCAGAACTGACAGAGGCAGGAGCAAGACACTGTATATGGTCATATTTTCCCTCCTGTTTCTATATTCGTTTGCTATGAATTTTGAGAATTTGAGCAAGTTTTGTCATTAAATATATTAAAATATATGATAACAATAACAATATATAATACTTTTGATGATTTTTGTGGTGTTGTTCTTCCAGCTGATTCAAAGACATCAGAAGATACTCTTGTGAAAGAGTCAGGTACAGATGCTGTTTCAGAAGATGAAGGAGTAAATGTGGAAGAGGGTGAGGAGCAAACACCTCCAGAGGAAGGTGGTGAAGATAAGGAAGATGCAGAAGGAGAACCAGAAAAAGAAGTTGAAGGAGAGGAACCTGAAGAAGAAGTGGGAGGTGGAGAAGAAACAGAAACTAAAAATGTAGTATCTGATGAATCAGTCCAGTTGGACATGCCTAAGAAAAAACTCACAAATCAGTTTAACTTTTGTGAAAGAGCTGCTCTAACCTATAACAATCCACAGAGGGTAGGTTCAATTTGATTTTTAGCAAAGAGAAAAATTATCATAGTGTATCATTGCTTATGGTTCTCATCATCTTTCTCTTTTACATCTAAGTATATATTGACAATGATGAAAAATTGTGTGATGACATCCTGGCAATGTTTCATCTTACAAATAATTTTTATTTTGTCTGATACCTATTCAATTGATCTTAAACTGTTATTATTAAAGATTGTAGAATTTCCAAAAAATTTGTGCAGTGAATTGACATTACCTGATGAAACAGTTGGAGCTACCAATGTTGAGAATGGGTTTTCATGAATGTGAAACATTATTTTAATATTTGATTTTCAATGCTAACACTTATTTCAGCAAGGTGGTTATAATAAAATATATTTATTTACATTTAGAGGGCTGGAGAGCTCTGAACTTTCTCAGTTAGCTCAATAGACACAATTCAAGCTCAACAAAATTACAACTTTAAGTTGCCAATATTTATACTGACTCAAGGAATAAAGACAATACAGCATTAACTTAATAATATGATGTGGTACATTTAGTTATTAACAATCTTAATAGATTTTACTTAAAATACTTTAATATGTGAGGGCCATTCAAGAAAGAGTGAGACTGATTTTTCTTAACTTTCTTGTATGTTACCTTATTGAAATTGCCTTATTTGAAAATAACTGGGATTTTCTAAAATGATCAGTAGTTAGCAATGGTACATGTATATCATTTGACAGTGTGCCTCTTTGTTTAAGCATATTTTTTGTAACACCTGACATGATTGGAGGTGACTCAAGACAAGTAGTACGCAGCAATAACCATCCGCTGGCTGAGGCACACAGCCACATAACTATAAAATAGTTTCACAAGTTTCACAGGCATTGGTATAAAGTCTTCAAAAGAGGAATATTTTCAGCTGGCAATAAAAGTGGGTTGGGCACTTCACCAACAGCAATAACAGAAGTCATCCTCAATACAGTTGCTGATAATTTTTTGTGATGATTAACGAATGGCAGTGCAATAACTTCAGGTAGAAGTAAATATTTAAACTAGAAAGTTCGGCTGGTTGCACCGTCATGATTCTGCATAGTCCTTTGCAAAAGACAGGTTAATGTCCATGGCAGCACAAATTTTGATGTTGCGATGGAATTCCAGGTTAAATTTGACATTACCTGCATACCACATCCTCCCTAAACCTCGGATCTGTAATCTTCTTGAGACTTTTTCCTCTTCCCCAACAAGAAAAAGAAGTCTATAGTTTTAACAACTCAAAGACTGTAGTAAAGTGGTCCCAGAAGCTTTTGAAAGACTTTGTTCAAACTATGTGTTTTAGGGTTGGCTGAAGACTTGTCATTATTAATTAGTTAATAGTTACTTTGAGAGAAAAAAATTAGAACTGAGTAGTATGAAGATGGAGAAGGAAAAAAACAGTCTTACTATTTCTTGAACAGCTCTTGCAATTAACTTATAACAGAAGTACCCCTATTTTTTTACAAACTAGATCTTTGAAATTATCTCTGAGATCGTCTTAATTTCTATATTTAGTATTTTTTTCTTAACATTTTATCAGAGTTTTACTTTGCATTTGGGTCCCCAAAGAGCCAACTGGATAATGTCCTCATTTGCTGATAGTAGCCTGTCGTATAATTTCCAGTGGGAGCTATGATGTTCACCCAGCACTGTGGAAATATTGGGAATTAATTGGTACCAAATCTAAATCCAGTTAGGAGTCAATACTCAATTCACATATCACGTACTCTATATGCCGCTCAGTAAGTTGTTGGATATCAGTGCATTGCAGCGCTACAGATTTAATTTAATTATTAATGCTTGAACTCTGGATATATCTGTGTCCAATAACATGTTCAATACCCTTTCTCATTATACTTTTTATATTCTAGAGTTTGTTGAAAACAGCAAAATGGTAAATTTAGTGCCTTTTCTTTATTTCAGGAAATAGAAACTCAAACTGCCCCTCCACCTCGGGCAACTTTGGCTCGCCTGGTTACACAATGGATTATACACGATGCTTATGAAGAAGATTATGCTCACCAACAGCGATTAAAGGAATTAGAAAAGAAAAAAGAAAAGGCTGCTGCTGGAGCTGCATGGACAGGACCTACCCATCAGACTACAAAGGCCATAGAACCAGCCCAAGAGCCACTTACTACCAGAATGCTTCGGGCAGCTAAAACATTGGAGAGAATGATGAATCAAAATACTTATGAGGAAATAGCCCATGGTAAAGCCAAAATCAAAAAAGGAATCTGAATTTTAGTCATTTATAGTTGAACTGAAATGAACCTGTGGTTTTATTACATTGATGTCAAAAGGAAGGGCATCTTTGATGAATATTGAGTTTTGGAGAATTCAACAATAATTAAAATTTGATGTTGGTACTGAAAAGGAAATATAGCACAAAGGTTTTTGTTGATAACTTTTGCTTTTCTCTAGATTGATATACAAGAGAATGTATGAATAGTGATGGTCACATTTCCATTTCCAAGTTGCACAGCCATTGGCATATTATTCTGTATCAAATAATTAAGTTGATCTCAATTTAATATTTCTGATGACCATTTTTGAGTCATTCTTTTAGAAAACTTATATTTTGGCTATGTTGTGGGAAAAACATTCTAAATATTCTTTGATTTTAATGTTAGTGCAGAAAATGCTGACATTTCTTGGAACAGCAGCTTACAAAATGTGTACCTTATTGGACAGATTTCAAGTACTGGGAAGACCCATCAGATGAGTATAGAGAAGAAGAAGGGACCTTGCTGCCTTTGTGGAAATTTTATTATGATCGTACAAGGAAAATGAATGTTACAGCTCTAACATGGAATCCAAGATACAATGATATGTTTGCAGTAGGATATGGATCTTGTGAGTGATTGTTTAAGTTTACTCTATTGAAATTATATTCCAATATAGTAATTTAGTTTAGCTTTACATGAAAATGGGAAAATGAAAGTAAGCTAGTGAAGATAAGTTCCTCAGTATATTTCAAGATTTGAAACCTCATGCATCTTAAGACACATTATTCAACCAGTCATCAACTATGAATCAAAATAAATTTGAAATAATATTCATATTTTTTAAATTTAAAAGTTGAACTTTTAAACCCTTCCCATTTTCATTAAAAATGCATTGTATTGTGATAAAAGCTAATTACATTCCTGATTTAAATCTTTCTCTTTAGTCGACTTCACAAAGCCATCAAATGAAGGATGTGTGTGTTTATTCAGTCTTAAAAATACATCTCATCCTGAGTATGTGGCCTCTCTCTGGAGTGGAGTTTGTTGTATAGATTTCCACCCACATGGCCAACCATATCTCATAGCTGTAGGGCTTTCTGATGGAAATGTTGCTGTTTATTCTATTCAGTATGCCCCACCCCATATGCTAGATAAGCCTCTCTATCGCAGTGATTCTGTAGCAAACAAGCATGCTAGTGCAGTTTGGCAAGTAAGTTCTTAGATTTCATTCTGCTATATCTACCATCAGATCCATAAATGGATTTCCTAATTTTCCAGCTTGTTAAAGAAACATATTTGGTGAATAATGAGTTCTCAAAGCATCTTATAGAGTAAATATTTTCCTAAAAGTATATATACAAACTTGTCAGAATTACTGAAAATTCACTCATTTACAAATTAAGAAGAATTTACTGCATGGTTTTTAGAATATTTTAAACATTTTAGCTAATTTTGGTACTAAAGATATTTCCCATAGCTTAAAAATGAGAGATTAAAGTGACTTCACTTATCATTTAAACCTGAAATCACAATTATTGGACCTTGATATCATACTAATTTGGAAATTATGTATGTATTTCTAAATAATTGCTTTAAGTGATTGTGTTTCATCAGTTCCATTAAATATTTATTTCTCAAAATTAAAATATTTTCTTATATGATAGAGTATTATATTATTCTCTATATTTATTCATTGAATTAGGTACGCTGGGGATCAGATATGCCAGATGGTGAAATCACATTTTTCTCTGTATCCTCAGACAGCAGTGTATTTTGCTGGATTGTATCTAACAATGAACTATCACGTACACTTGTTATAAATCTGACCTTACCATCAGACCCTCTGCCAGGTCCAGATGGTGTAACTATATCATTAACTGGTAAGATTAATTTGCTTTTGGGCTAAAATGCATCCATTACTCTGCTCATATTTTGCCTAGGATTTCTCTTTAGTATGATGAAGGAATTTCCACTTTTCTTACTAAATTTTCAGTATAAATTGTGTGAAAGTGATGGATTTTTTAAAGGAAGGTCTCCACCTCATAGTTGTTACTTTAATGTATCATATACAATTGCTGTTACAGCTTGTGGAACAGCTGTAGCCTTCCATCCTACTGAGCAAAATATCTTTCTTGTGGGAACAGAGGAAGGAAGAATTTATAAGTGTAGCACAGCTTATGCATCTCTTTATTTATCAACTTGGGATGGCCATCATATGCCGGTACATCACATTGATTATAACATGTACAATCCTACAATATTTCTCTCATGTGGAGGAGATTGGAGGATTAAGATTTGGGAGGATAACAGAAGGTGAGATGATGATCAGAAGTAACATCTTCAGGGGAGATTCAGAATCCACTCAAAGTAGGGATAGCTAAAAATATATAGCTATACCTACTATTATTAATAATTTTCAAAATGTAGCTTTTACTTATACGTTTACATCAATTATTAAAATAACCAGAGTGTTTTCGCTGTGGTAGTTGGAAACTAGAGCATATTTTTCTCTATATAAAAAAAGATAGGATATTATCTTGATTTTTAGAAAACCAATTTGTCATTCATCCTACTAATCATAATTTTTATACATTCCATGAATGTTTGGCATTTATAGGAAAGAAAGGTAAACATTATGAAATCTTTTTAAGGATAAGCTACTAATCTTAAAAGTATTTCTTTCTTGTATTCCATTTGTAAACTCAATATAATGCACAAGGAAAAGGGTAAAGGTAACTTTGCATATTAATACGTTACCTAGGATCACCAAGGAAAATCTCAGTCCTGGTCCTTTCAGACTTTTTCATGTCCGTTTTTCCTTGGGATCTCACTATAATAATGGTTTAAATCTATCTTTAATGGTCTGAGGAGGATGAATGATTATTTATATATACAACATGAACATAACTAAAAATAGCAATTGAATACAATTACTGAATAAAAGGAGGCTTTAATTCTCTTTTTAAGTTTACATGTTATCTCTTTTTTCCCTTTGTCCATGTAATTTAGATACATCTGGATCAACATTTTTCACTCTTCTTTATTTAATTTCATAAAGTGACTTCATTTTACGTTTTTACTTATGACGTTAAAAGGCTTTCAACAAAATAGAACACAAAAGTGAAATGATCATACCATTTTTGTTGTTTATTTAGTTAGATAAATTACGTAAATTATAAATCAATATTTAATTCAATTACTAACTAAAAGGGTTAAGGAATGTATAATCAATGTTTCATAAACTTTCTACAGTGAACCCCTATTTGTTTTTGATGTTGGATCACCTATTGGAGATGCTGCATGGGCTCCTTATTCAAGTACCTCTTTTGCTGCAGTGACCTGGGATGGAAGAGCTCATGTGTTTGATTTATCAATAAATAAATATCATTCGATCTGTACACAAGCTCTCGTACCTAGACGACGGAGTCGTTTAACAACTTTGGCATTCAACCCTAAACAACCGATGGTTATTGTGGGGGATGACAGGTAAGCATGTTGATCAGGTAACTGCATACTTGAAGCAGTTACAAGCTGTATAAAGAAATATTTTGCTCCTATTTATAAGTTATATTAAAATTTTATTACCAGATCAGTGAGAAATGGTTCACAGTTAAGTTTAATGTATGTAGACTGGAAATATTTTGCTTCAGACTGCAGGGGTCTTGTAATATAGTCTGTATTTTATGTCTTATGTAGTGGGACTTGATTAGAACAGGTATTAGAATGTAAAACATAAAAGAATCGATAAAATATTTTGTAAATGATCAAATTTTAAAGTTTGAGTTTGGATCTCTGTCATGTGTTTCACATGTCAAATGAAGGTAATCTAAGAATTTAACTTCATATTAGAATAAAATCTTATTAGTTAGAAACAACTTGTCTCAATGTAAAATGAGAAAATATATCCTCCATAAGCGGTTGAAATTTTTCACCTGATTCTAGCAACCTAAATCCAATAATAATTTGTTTAAGAATAGAGGTTCACTTAACTTTGAATGAGTGTATTGATTTTTTAAACCTAGTTTTAATCTTAAATTCATCATTTGGCATAATGAGGATAGGAAGGACAAAAAATGTTTTGTTGAATATAAGGATGAATGGAAAAATTTGAACTGATAGACAAATTTCTGTATATAGCCCGTATTATTAAGAGGGATAAAACTGCATGATAAAAAGATCAGCAAAGACTAAAACAGTCTTCTATAATATGAAGACTACGTTAGTACATAAATTTCTGCTGAAACCACTTGATCTCTGCATGTCTTCCAGGTTCTCTGCCACATTGGTTGTGTTGATGACGTTTTGACTAGAAACAACCAATGTGGCAAAAAACCCAGAAGACATGTAGGGATCATAAGATTAAGTTACCCATTAAATAGGGTAACTACCTTAAGACATACATCTGGGATATTTAAGTTGTAAGAAGATCAATTTTAAAATATACATATTAATGATTGGAGGAAATTCATATATAATATAGCTGTAGAAGAAATATCTAGCACCAATGAAGGTGACAATAACATGGCCAGAACATAATCTATCTCACTGTCAGTTGTCTTTTAGATCTAAATGAAATTGTTATCTATTAATTCAGATAGCTTCCCATTTGTTTAACTGTGTTTGGGACTATATTATAACTTCCACATCATTTGCTTCTGTGAAAACTATTTCAGGGCCAGATTTATTGACTGCTTTCAAAATGATATGCATTTTCTACAAATTGCTGTGTTATTTTTATAGGGGCATTGTTAGTAGCCTGAAGTTGTCACCAAATCTTAGAAAGAGACCAAAACCTCCAAAGAAGGGAGTAATATATGAACCAATGCAACTAGAAATGGCCAAATTGGAGAAACTACTTTCTCTAGTTAGAGAACCATCTGTACTGCAAGCTCCTCCAGATAATGAAAGTGTCACCTCTTGAAGAGAATAAATATGAAAAGAATGGCATTGTAAGGAAAGGAAGAGGTAGTCTATGATGTATAGTTGACAAAAATACCTCAAAATTGTGTTCTTTTAGAGCTATCAACCACAGCATTCATGCTTGGCAAGAGTATGGAATACTTGGTAGATACATTAAAACTAGGTACTTGGTAGATGCAATAACTCAATTTAAGTTAAGTACCCTGGTCTGAACAATTTGATGTAATAACTGTTTGGTACAGGCATTTATTAAGTACTAAGTATTATCAATAGAGTGATCTGAAGGACCAATCCTACATTTGCTTAATTCCTTTCCATTTTCATGTGGAACTGATATCTCACAAGAAAAACTAAAAGCCAGTTTTTAAATAACACAAAATAAATTATACTTGCTAATCAAGAAGTACTTTTATCAAAAAATCATGAAAAATTAAAATACAAAAAAATGCACTAATTTTATCCTCTAAATATTCATTATTGTTCTCTGAATTCATCTTTGTTAAAAACTGCAAAATTAATTAGTTTGGGATTTCAGTAATTTAGATGAATTCACTAATTTCTGAGACTTACAATGTAAAGCTTATAGGTCATTAACTATTTGATCATTAAGGGTTAGAATAAAGGAAGTATCTGGTGTACATCTACCTTTATATTTTTCATATGTAATCCACAGTTTTCGATTGATGGTTTCATTATATAAATGTGGACATAAACTTGCTGACCTAAAATTTTGTTGAGACAAAGATTAAAGAGTTTTGAACAATTTTTGAAATAACTAATGCAATTATATCAAAGTTTTGGTTTGATGATGCACTAAAATATACAATCAGCATCTTATCTAATGTACTTAATATTTTAAAAGTATATTTAAGAATTGCAGGTCAATAACACTTCTCACAAAATTGATTGACTTTCTCAAGCAGCATTTAAATTACCAAAGAAAACTCATCCAAGGGGGCTTTACTAACAATCAGATGAGATTCTTACTCATTTATAATTCAATCATTTCTCTTACATAAATTGCTCTGGAAAAGAAATAATACCCTGATAATGCTTAAATGAAAACAAATTGTTTTTAAACTATGTATTTTCTTTGAAAACAACTTATTTACATTGTACAATGGAACAATGAGATGTTACAGAGAATTTGGCACAACTGGAGAAACATCCATGGTTTCTATCTCACGTCTTAAAATAATTTTTGAAATTTAGCAAAAAAATCTTTAAAAATCAAAAAATATATATAATTGCAAATGTTTTCAGTAAACTCAAGACAAAAATCATTAACTTGTTAGATACCATCATTAACACACATTATAACAACAATAAAGCAATAAAACATATCCATTCTTTTTACAATGCTGCATAAATCATGGAAAAATTATTCACCATCTAATATGAAATTAGACCAGAAATAGCCACACATTGTTTTCCACGCACACAAATTACAATTTGTAAACAGAGTATTCACAGGATAATTCAACTGGCTAGTATATCACAAATTCATCATCAAATATCAATAATTAAGGATGCATACAATGCAAATAAAATACATTGATAGCTCAATGTTTCTAAACCTAACCTAAAAAGTTGAATACTTAGTAAATCTATGGCACATTTAGTTTCATCACATTATACTTTATAAACTCTTAGATATTCAACGTTTCTAGACAAACATACAAAACATTCAGTAATCCATAAAAGTGGATTTATCAAAACAGCAAGCAAAAATAAATGACAAGCTGACTATCATTATGATAGAAAATTATTCCAAAGTAAAATCTATATGTATCATCGATGAAATGATATGAATTCATTGCACACTTATTAACATTACCCGTAGTTTAAGTGTACATAACTACATGCAATCATAAAAATTAGCTGTTGGAAAACATGTAACATAACTTACAAAATGTTATAAGGGGAAATTTTACACATCATTATGAGAAATACAACTATTTGATAATAAAGTCTGATGATATATCTATATGCATATTTGGAATGGAAGCAACATTTCTAAAAAATTACTTGTATATATTTGTAACATTATGTCAGAAAAATACTAACAAAGACAAACATCCAAATAGCTATTATAATTTTTCATTTGTTATCTGAAGATATAAATATTCTGACTTTAAAATATCAATGGTTTTAAGGGGCTGCTCGATTCGATTAACTCGATTCTCATTTACCATAATCTAACATTCAGAACTGATGGACAAATTTCTCTTTAGGAATTCTTTGGTTTTCTTCATCTTTGCAGCTGCTAACCTCAACAATTATAACTTCCTAACAATAGATCCAAATTGTAATAAAATATCATGCAGTCATGCCTAAAATGGACTTTATTCTTAATTTGGCGATTTTCCAGGAAGAGAAATATGTAATTCCTAACGTTATGAGTCTAACACTTCATACGCTAACAAAATAATATTTTAATGCACAATGAGATAACAATTCCTCTTGTATTCCAAAACCATCTTCACATCATCGATAAATGATTCAACCATCATTTATATTGTCTGAAAATTTGAATAATGCTATAGTTTAACCTCCACATTAACCCATAGCAACTTAATGTCAAATATATATATAATTTTTATGTAAGTTTTACATATAATCTCTCACTTTTGGAATTCATCAATACCAACATTCAGCTAAAATTTAGCACTCAATCAAATTAGCATTTCTTGTGGGCTCAGTTCACTTACAACTTCCAAACAAGAATGGACACCACTATCTATTAATTCTATTTTTTTAATGGTAACATTAGACTAAGTCTTTCAGTTTAATCACAAAACATGAATGAAATATAGAAAACTATTCCTCAGAATGTCATCATAATGATATATTTACTTAACAGTAGGTACCAGCTATGATCAATTATGGAATACTCAACAATAAATACTGCTATGGCTTTTTACATAGGTAATGTAAGATTGGCACTATAGTTTTAAATCAAAGTTCTGTCATTAAAATATATCAAAAATTTCAAAATGAAAGATTAGAGATGTGGGGAAACATCATTAACTCTTGAGCATGAATCTATGGTGCAGACTTGTTCATGATTATTAGTTATCATAAAAAGTAGCAAGGAAATATTGCACAGCAATAACATACAAGCTATTAGAGCAAATTAATGGCTGGAAGAGTATCTTCCCTTCTTCTTCACAGTTGTGGACTAATGATTTTATCATAAATTTTCTATGAAGGCCAAAAATACAAATGATTTATAATAAAAAATACTACCTTGGCATTTTCTCAATTTAAAATCTGCATTGAACAAGCACCAAAACGAAGTCACTGGACATTCCCTTCTTCAGTTGGAATCACACTTTGTGGAGGCTTCCATTTCAATGATTTTGGATTAGGATATTCTGGCTTCTCTATTGCACCCTTCCCGAACTTCAGTTCAAGGAAATCTCTTATGTTATTGGGAGCTGGTACGCGACGACCAATGAAATCCACAGTTGATAGTGGACGGAGGAAATGCTCTGGAAACTCCCGATCCTGTAAACATAAAGTCAACAACAAAAACCATGTATAAATAACAGAAAATAAATGGTGTAAAATGGACTTCAAGCTGCAAGAACAAAAATTGTAATGATTACCAGAACTTTCAGCTTTTATAAAGGCAATAGGTAATGACTGATGATGCATCAAAAGATAATAAAAATTGTTATTCATAACATAAATGGTTGTATGTGAGAGTTTATTTAAGACCTCCAAGCTCTCCAAAGATCTTATGAGATTAATTATGCATTTAAAGATATAATTGTAATTTTTACAAAAGGTTCAATGTGGGTACCAGCATTCCTCAAACATGTTTAGCAACTGTTTTAGTTTTTTAGTCTATGCTCTTATTTTATTNGGCAATAGGTAATGACTGATGATGCATCAAAAGATAATAAAAATTGTTATTCATAACATAAATGGTTGTACGTGAGAGTTTATTTAAGACCTCCAAGCTCTCCAATGATGTTATGAGATTAATTATGCATTTAAAGATATAATTGTAATTTTTACAAAAGGTTCAATGTGGGTACCAGCATTCCTCAAACATGTTTAGCAACTGTTTTAGTTTTTTAGTCTATGCTCTTATTTTATTACACCATTGAAACATAGTAATGTTGCTGAAATCGATCCACTGCAATCATGATAATCTTTGAAGCTGCTTATTTTCGAGCAAAAGAATACAGATAAGATTTCTGCAGACAATGTTGAGAAAAATTGGTCATGCTTATTGATAGAAAATGATATTAAAGGGTACGCCCATGATCCTCAAATTAAATATTTGCATTTTTAGGAAAAAATCTGATACTCTCTAGTATATATGTAATTTTAAGTCAACTTCTCCAGATTTGCATTAACTAACTATTCAAGACAGCAGAGATTGGGGTTAAAATGATGAATTATTCTTAATTTAATGCATCTTAAAATTCCAAAACCCACACCCATCTTCTACAGTGTCCTGTTCTGTAAACAACAATAATTCCCTAAAAGGGAGCAGCATCAGGATCTAGTTAACCTCAAGAGCACTCAGTATGATTTGCTGCATCTTGATTACTAACAGCTTTTCACAATTGACAAAACAGCAAATTAACATGATAAAATTAATTTAAGTCAGTCTGGCAGGGATCTGCATGAGACACAATTGCCAACTGCTTTGGATGTGAGAGGTGGGGGAATAACTGCATTATATCTTCTCATCTTATAAAGAAATATTAACAACTTAAGAAAATATGTAAATTTTCATACTTGAGGATGAGTTGGAAACCATGTATCTTTTGTCATTGTGCCATTAGCGGTTGGGCGAAATGGGAAAATGTCTAGGTGCAGTCGATTTGTCCCACTCCAATGGACCCGAAAGAAGTCTCCTTCAGTTGCTCTCTCCCAAACAAACCCACGATCATCTGTCACGGAATCTCCTCCAACAGCACCACCTCCCTGTTACAAAGAGACAAATATCAATACAAATGTGACAATTTGAAATAAATTATATATTGAAAATTGAACAGGAGTGTAGAAGAACATCAATTGGAGGTAGGTCTGAAAAACCAAAGTATGACTTTAAACAGAATTTATAGGTGTAAACTTATACATGAATTTCATTGATTACACGTCACTTTAAAAAGTTTGTCTGAAATAGCATTTCATTGCTGAAAATGTTATTCAGCATAATTGCTTCTGTTTTTAACGGATGATACAAGTCCACATTCACCAATGAATACCACATTAAAAGTCTCTTATCAAGAATAGCAGCATGCTGAATTGTTGAGAAAATTAGCATTGACTCGCAAAAGATTTCTCTTCACTTTATTCGGAGGATGCTTTGGGGACATACAAAGCCTTGCTTTGCAGGTAAAAGAAAGTTTGTGATTGCTATAAAAGAAAACACAAATACTCAACCAACTTAGCACTTTGTGTATTTTAGATAACAGAATGAAACTTAAAAGAAAACAATTCATTTAGTAAAGAGAGGCAACTTTCCTTGTTAATAAAAATTTTACCCTGAAAAATTCCCCCTATGTCTCTGACCAAGGACCAACAATACAAGCACAAACACCAAGCTTCCCTTTATAGAAACAGATATTCCTGAAGTTGTTATTAAATGCGAATAAATTTATGAATTCAAAGTAGATATACCTTGGCACCCTTCGGAGCAAGAAGTTTTGATAGCCAAGGTACACGTGCAATATCTTCCTCATACATTCCTACATCTACATCATGATCCCATGGCAGTAAGTCTCCAGTACGTGCTGCCCCCAATAAACTTCCCCCTGTAAGACAAAAAAAGGGTGCTACTAATTGTTGTATTCAGGAAAAAGGCTATATTAGACAGTAGAATGAATGCCTATTATAGGGAATACATAGCTGACAGGAAGTAAAGTGCTTAATTATTTTAATTTATATCTGATGTTCATTTCATTTACCTTCCAACCAGAAACGAGCACCTGATTTCCTCAAAGCAGCAAATGCATGCCTGGCCGTTGCTCTCAGTCCCTCGAGACAACATGGAGGAGTCCATCGACTTTCATAGAGATATGATGGTGTGTCATTAACCACAGTAGGAAAGCAACGTCTGGTGCTGCGTGTGCACCCAAACCATTCCACTGAAGTTGAAGTCAAAGGTGAGAACTGTCCTGATTTTCTTCCACCACCAGCAACTCCTTTGCCTCTGGCAGAGGATACAACTCCTTTGCTTTCAACTCCTCCGACAGTTACAACCTTTTTGAAACCAAACACACGAAACATATTAGATCTTCGGGTTTGCTGAAGCTCACTGGCTTTCCATTGCATGTGACTGTCTTGAAATAGCGGGCGACCTTCGTTGACGGACGGCATTGGATGTGGAAGTAGATGAGCCTGGTATCAATAATTTAACAAATATTATAACTTAAGTGCATATAGTGTGGATAGAAATATACTTTACAAAGTAATTCAACAGATAAATTTCCTTTCTTTACCTTGATTCCTATGGCAGCTGTTTGTAAATACAAAGAATCTGGTAATGGAAGCATAAATGGATTTGGAAGTCTTCTCAATGTTTCAGCTTCAACCAAAAGTAGCTGTTTACCTTCCACAGCATCACATTCAAGTGAATTTGGCTTACTTTCATAATGTAACGTCCATTCTCTCGAGTTCATGTTAATCGAAAAACAGTGGGGTTTTCGCGTTGAAGGAAACGGTAGCGCAACAACATTATGCGGCCACTTTTTCATTTCTAGCATCATACTCTGTAGAGATACTTCATTATGTATTCTTAGAGAGTCGGGAATAAAGAGCACATATTTTGTTTTTATATGCCATAAAGGGTTCCTCTCCTCTGTGGATCCCGTGATACGCAATTCTAAACTTATTAATTTGACATTTTGAGAGATGGTTGCATTCAATTGGTCTAAGTTTAAGGGAGGATATGGAGATGTGTCACTAATAATTAAGATATGAATGTAAGGAAACACTACGAGTATCGATTTTATCGTTGCCACAACGTCATTCTCAAAGAGTTCAAAATTTCTAACCACAACTGTTATAGTTTTACTTAAATAATGAATGTCTATGTTTGGAGGAGGAATACGTTTTAAAGCATTCTTACTCAGTGTATGATTCCTATCCTCTCCAATTATCGAGAGTAGTTTCCAAATGTAGATCAATGCCAGTAGATTTAATAGAACTATAACTATGGAACTTAGCTTCGCGATTCGGATTCGCATTGTAAACACTTTTGAAATATGTCATGAGTGATATTTACACAATAAAAATGATAACAACAAACAAAAATATCAGCGCCGCTGACGCCGAAACTTACGCGACAGCCGAACTTTGCCCGTTTGGGACTATTTCCATTATGAAGAACTAATAATCAATGCTGAGAGTTTTCAAATTTGTCTCCTGTGATAGAGATAAAATATTCTGGATAATTTCAAAGAGGGTGTTCGATTTACAAATTACCATTTTTAGCATATTATTTACTGAATAAAATAAACAATGCGAACTCTACGATTCATTTGTTCAGGTATAGTTCATATAACTTGGAGTAGATGTCAGTAGCAATCCACGATCACCAAAAATAAAAGCGGCCTCCACAAAAAGTTTGAAAAGAGAGAAAGACCAAGTAAATATACATTGCTGGAAATTAGCTCACCATTCGTGCCATATCTTATGATTCTCAGTAAGTATTAATCAAGAAATTCTTTTCCTATCTATATTATAGAACATATTTTCGAGATATGATATTAAGGTTTGTATTTAACTTATCATGGTTATCTCAAACGTGGTTTCTTTATTTCTTAAGTTATAAAGTTAAAAGTAGTATATTAATGCGCAGTATAAAAATAGTATATAGACTATGTGGTAGTAGTAGGAGATGTGCGATAAGGTGAACGAGTTAAGAAAAATTGCTTTTGAATTATTCACGATAGAAATATGCACATCTTATTACTGAATCCTTTTACCTCACATGTCAGTATTTATGTATCAAATTGTGCAGCATATATTTGGCTCACCTTCATCGTCCTTGAGAAATTTCATCAGTGTTCAACTTATGAAAGTTGTATATATAAGCGATTTGAAGCACTTGCGCATATTCTCGTGTGCTCTAACCGANTTATCTCAAACGTGGTTTCTTTATTTGTTAAGTTATAAAGTTAAAAGTAGTATATTAATGCGCAGTATAAAAATAGTATATAGACTATGTGGTAGTAGTAGGAGATGTGCGATAAGGTGAACGAGTTAAGAAAAATTGCTTTTGAATTATTCACGATAGAAATATGCACATCTTATTACTGAATCCTTTTACCTCACATGTCAGTATTTATGTATCAAATTGTGCAGCATATATTTGGCTCACCTTCATCGTCCTTGAGAAATTTCATCAGTGTTCAACTTATGAAAGTTGTATATATAAGCGATTTGTAGCACTTGCGCATATCCCCGTGTGCTCTAACCGATCCGAAAATATTCCTGTACTTAAGTTCTGATAACATAATATATTTCGTATAGCCTCTGATATTTGCACTTCTGACCATGAGTTATTCTCTGGTTGATTTTAATCTGCACTCAGATTAGGATGACAGGAGTATTCAATACATTTTGACAGTAATATTCTTAGCGGCGTATTTACCTTGCATCATAAAAATGTCTAGGTCACCTAGATATTAAAGTTACAAACGGATATTGTTAGTAAATTTGGAAAATCCTAAATAATATTTGTGATTTGTACCACCTTGCTTATGCTTTTGTGTAGAGTTTTCCAACCCAGCATGGTGGTGGTATACCACCAGCATGGTATAAATGAAGTGTAGTGTAAAGTGAAGTAAATAGTATTATATGCTAAGTATTATATATTATTATAAGTATTATATAAACGAGTATTTTCGTTAGAAATTTGGAATTTTAAAAGGTATTGATTTTTAATTTTTAATTGAAAACTCAAAAATTAGGTAGATGAATCGCTTATATCAATTTTTGATTAAGACTCTTTTTTGTGAGTCTCGCGGAAGTAGAAAATATTGCTAAAATTACGTATCCCAACCACAGTTGATATTTCATATTCTGAAATCATCTGATAGAAATTGAATATTACGGAAGCTTCTCTTTGTAATAAAAATCAATTATTTCTCAAAATCGATCAATCAAGGCAATCGATGAAGCAGGAACTCAAATTGCTCACATTTCAAGAATGAACTTGGCCATCAAAATCTGTATAAGAAGATCCAAAATTCATGAAATTTCATTTTTCGTTGAAAATTTTTGTAAGAAAATATGAAATACCTTTTTTTCTATCATGATGCCAATAGTTATGCTTGATCGGTAAAATGGCGGGATCAATTTTTATTCGTCGATGTAATCTTACGCTAACTAAGGTATATTTTCAAACTTTCTTTACAAATCACTACCAATTTTCTTATTTGTTTTTGCATAAAAGGTCACCTGCTTAAATATATTTGGTCACCCTATACATTTCTTAGAATATTTGATTTTAAATCTGTACCTCGTTATTTGATTATGAACGACAACTGAATGCACGCATCTTTCCATGAAATTTCAAGGTTCAAGGGAAATCCATAATTTTGCTATTGAAGGTTACGAAGAAATCCACATAAATTCTGTATAATGAAGAGAGATCTTGTAGTTTTTTATAACAATTGGGGATAGGTACGTTCTTCTTCCTTCTACACGATGGGCATCATGGATGGCCTATCACCGTGAATTATAAATACAAATTCACGTATAGATGACCAGGAATGTAAAATATTGTATTCAATTTATTTGCGTATTTTCATTTTCAAGTAGTAGTAGTGGTAGTAATTTAAAAGTGATTCGGCTGCTAAGGTCATTTCGCAAGTTGACCTCCTTCGGGAATCGCACCCGCGACCGGTTTCGAATCAAATTCGAAATGGGGCCCCCCAAAATCTGGGGACCCGACAGCCACGAGTCCCCCTCTTGACCGGCCCATACTCTCCCTTATTGAAAGGTTAGTCTGTGACATCGTATGGATAAATTTGAGCCGCTGAACTTTACGAAATTAATCGTTTTCATTTTCGAGTTTCATTATTCGATTATATGAGTTGAAGTGACTTGGTGTTGCTGTAACATACCTGATTGTTTTTCGAGTGCTAAGGCCTCGGTATATTGGAGCTTAAGCGACCACAACCAACTCACTGCATAAACTTAGGAAGATTTTCTAAAGGATGAAATCTCGAATAAATATTTTAGACCTTGAGAAGTTCCTGAAATGTTTCATTCAATTTCGAGCACCAAGAATAGTCCCCAATCTGTATTGCTTATCCAAAGTTGGAGTCGGCCATGGAATGACTTTTATGGATATGTAGTGGTTTATTTATTTATTTAATAATTCGTTGCAATTTGGTCGGTGGTCCAGGTGGCAACGGCCGAGGGGGCGCGAGAAAACATATATTAAAAAACAATATAATAACAATAAACATTAACAAAATATAATAATAAATAATAAAACAATAATAAAATAATAATAAGATAGTAATAAAATAATCATAAAATAATAAAATTTGTCCGGAATTCGCCCAAAGACGGGAGGGAAACCCCTCAAAAACATCCAGGAGACAGTACAAACACATCTTTTCAAGTCTAGTTATATACAAAAATCTACACAAAACAAAGATACAATCAAATATAAATTGTTGATAGATAATATTTTAAAACATACATTAAATATTTGAAAATATAGTCATATACTTATGATGATAAAAGTGATTCAAAAATGAGGATCATTCATATGGTTTCAATTGGAGGTTTTTTAATGTTCTAAGTATTAAAATACTTTCGAAATAAATGAATTACTAAGTATTAAAATACTTAAGAAATAAATGAATTACCACTACTAGTAAAATTACCATGTTGAACCAAGTCTAGCTCTTTACGTCATTTTGCGATGTTTATAAATACTTTCGTAATTACGACCAACATTACAAGAAAATAGTACGAGTATGAGGATGCGGTAACTTATCATTAAAATTCACGCAACTATAAACAAAATTTAACAATAATATTGAGATAGAAAGAAAAACCACAAATTCGTCAGAACAAAAACGTTGTTGTTGTTACTAAATCACTTATATCTAAAGTATTTGTGATCTGACCCGATTTAAATACACAAATTGTACGTAGTTATCATGTATCATTTCACTTAAGTATCTAAAAAGCCAACTCAGGTGTCTTACATTCTATCTCTCTAATTATTTGGGCTACAAGATGCATTTTGATTCTACTATACCTGATCTACTCCTTTCTTATTTCATTCCCTTATTCCAAACTACATTTTACAATGTAGTCCTGCTCCGAACTACATCAAAATGAATTCGTGGGCATAAAAAGAGAAAAGTTTATTTCAAGCGCGACTCTTGTTAGAGAATTTTATGACGCATACCTTCAAGAATAATCGAGTCCAGTTGGGTGGTAACTTAAATGTTGAAACGGTCAAAATCTCCGAGACAAAAAACGGTAAATATTTTCATGCAAAAAGTACAAGTTACAAATTATGCAGGCACACAGGGTAGTGGTTTAATCATTCCGAATCCATCGACACGTTGCTACGTTTTGATAAACAGCATCGTAATCTTGTCAAATCTTTTTGGTTACTATGGAAGAAAAATTGAGGAATTATTAGAGATTCACATGATCACGATGGTCACACAAAATAGGTGTGGAATTGATAATTATCGCTATTCGTCGCTGTACCCTTACTTTTGGGTCTAAAACATCGCTAAGACGACAGAACCGTGCTTGAAAAGAAAAGGTACGAGCGCGGGCTACTTTACGGAAGTAAGTCGGAATGGAATCAATCCCGCTTGCATTTCAGGAGAAACTTCTAATTCAAAAACTTCTCATATTTGGACTGAGCTCTCGAAAGAAGATTTCGTCGGAAATTGGGTTGAGCGTTCTTTGTGAATAGATTATGCCTTATGGACTGCCTCTATTCTCGCAAGTCACTGAACTTTAGAATCAGATTGGAAGAACTTAATTCAAACTCTTCACATGGGGTCCGAACGTAAAACCGGAGTATCGAATCTGTTGGACGAATTCAGAATACCAGCTTCTTGGGCAAAAGGGAAACGAGTCGCGAATAACACGGATGCGCTCTTCCAAATTAAAGTTATCATCGGGACTCTGGTATAGAAAAAGGTGAAGTTAAAATGACGTAGAAGGATATAATTGTCCACATTCTTAATCTGCAGACATCTAAAATTGCTCTCAATAGAGCCAATAAATCCTAAATATGATATTAATTACATATTGTAATAATAAAACTAATTATAAATAATTGTAGTCATTTTGTTCCATGCAAAAACTGATATAGAAATTTAAAATGCTGATGTAGCTTATCTACTTTCGTTGCTTAATGCTCGTAGTTCCAGCCGAACCTTCAATTACAGGAAAGGAGCCTTAAAAATACACGGGTAATGGGTTAGTCGGAAATTTAGGAAAAACTGTATCTGTAGTACTTCTCTGTAGTCCGCGAAATCATACTCGCATAAAAGCATAACTTTTAGGTGTATATGTTGGATTTTACAGAATAAAATTAGTTAAACGTACGAAAGTTAGGGCCAATTTCGTCATTAACTGATAGATCTAAACCTAATTATATCCATGGTATTCATGAGAGCCATGATATTATCGATATGAAATTAATTGTTAAATAAAATCCCTCTCCTGACCAAAGATGGCATATTTCTCCTTGTAAGTTAAGGTGTATGCATAATATTAAGCTGGATTACGGTTGATAGTTTGACTCAGTATCACACAGTTGACGTGTGCTACCTTAGCGTTAGATTTAGATTTTAGATTCGTACCCCGCAAGCCTCCAGTGGCGCATGGCAGGGGGTGTATCAACACCAAAGACCTAAGCTAATCCATCCTGTTTGCATCTCTAATGCTCTGCGGAAAGAACGACCAGAAGTAACCATCTGTTTTAGCGATTATTTCCTTGTGACGCTTGGTCGTCGCCTCTCGAAGATCGGGCTCGTTGTTTACCGCAATGACATTGTCTTCAACTTCTTCTAAAAATTCTTAATCGATGAATTTATAGAGTAGCTTCCCTTGGTTATATGATCTTCTCACCTGGAGCGAATTCCACCCGAGGAATTTTATCATAGCTACTGTCAAACCTGAAGTCTCTACTGACGAGACGGGCTGCTCTACGTTGGACCATCTCTAAATCTGAAACTAGCTCAACTTCATGGGGATCCCAAACCGCGCAGGAGTATTCGAGACTAGGCCGAATGAGGGAAAAATAAACAATTTGTTTGATTCTTGATGGACATCCCCTCATGGTTATACTTGTCAATCTCTGCATTCTATTCGCCTTTCCTATAATATCACGAATATGTTCTTTGAACGATAAACTACTGCTGAGTGTAACTCCTAGGTATTTATTGTGCCATACCAACGCTAATGGATATACTGAAATTTGATATTGTAAGCTAAAAACCTTGGTAGAACGTGTAAAAGACATAGCAACGCACTTCTTAACATTCAAATCAAGCTGCCAATCTTTGCACCAACTTGATATAACGCTTAGATCCTTCTGTAGGATACTGCTATCTTCTGACGTCATCTGTATATGAGGGTGTCATCGGCAAATCTGAACTGATGCTGAACTAAAGCCCTTTGGGAGCTTTACTGAAATAACCCCAAGGTATTTTAAGCATGATTATGAATTTAAAATACAGTATCATTCTTATTAAATACGCCGAAACACAGAATCTTTACTGTAAGTTAACCCCCTAAAACATGATATAATACCTTAATCAGTAGGAAGCACGTGTATGATGCGGAAATAACAAATAGAGAGGTAGCTATAAAGAGAGGTTAAAAAAGGAACGTAGAGTATAAGGGAAGAGGATCAGGTGGGCGGTTGGCGTGGGTGGAGGGAAGAGCACAGTGGGGGGGGACAGCAGTTGGAGGAGATGGAGCGGTCAAATCAATGCTCGGAGACTCTGGCAGTCCCGTCAAATGAAATACCCACAGTCTCTCTCTCCTCCCTCTTTTCTCCCTGGGGACCCATTCACTTATCCCACACCACATCTCTGCTCCACTATTTTACTCAATCTCTCCCTCCCTTCCGTTCATAGGAAAAAGAGCAGCGACTAAGGGTATTGGCTTTGAGTGTCTCTTGTTTTTTTCGTGATCCGAAGCGAAACGGAGGGTGGCTGGTCCGTTTCATTCTGTTTGTTAAAACGCCCGAATCAGGGATTCGAGGAGAGAATAATGGTAGTAATCTGAGTCGCAGATAGTGGAGGCTGTGAAGTTACTTCGTTGAGGTTTCATTCCATTACTATGCGAGGTGAGCCGCGGAGGCGGGTCGGGAAGGGGAGGTTCGAGGTTGAGTTATCTATGACTGTAGTTTAAGCGATTTATCGAGGGGTGTGTTTGATATTCGGAATTCCGTGGAACTCTATGGTGCTCTGAAAGGAGAAGCGTTGATTTGAAATGATGTATTTTCCGATACAACAGGGTCTGGGTGGCTCAAAAAATTGGTAGAGTCGAGCTTTAAAGGATATTTTCAAAATTTTGTTGTTCATTGGTGAGTTGGTGTTTGCGTGGTAAATAGTGAAAATTCTGTAAGTGAAAATAAATGGCAGAATTTGGCCGAACCGACGAATGCCGAGCTCTTTAATGTTATTGACTTGACGCGGAAACTGTGTTCCTTGACTTTACAGCAGCTTTAACGGTTAACTATTAGTTTCATATCGTGAAAAATCCTCAACCTCAAATGCACCAGCAACACAATGGAATTGAATTAGTGAAAAAATCATAAATATATAATAAAGTTCTTAGTATAGATTATATTTCAAATTCACTTCAGTTCGTATCTCTACATGCCATTCTATGAAATTATGTCGATGAAATATCATTGTACGAAAACTCCAAATTTGAGTACACTTCCGTGTTTTCTCTGGTAAACCTCATCAAACCGGTTTGTGCCGTGTTTTTATTTTGAACATTAAAGACGGTATTTTTGAAAGGTTTAATCGTGTGTAAACTTTTAAAATACAGAACAATGAATTTAATTTCCCGAGTAAAACATATGAAACTAAGGAAATATTCAGAGCATGAGGTGAATTATTAAAATATAAATGTTAATTTGTCACTTAAAAATTTACCATTAAACGTGAAACATTACTACTGATTCACTTGATTAGAATGCAAAGATAACGGCTTTCGAATTCGATTCAGGGAAAATAATTTTGTCGATTCGGCTTCAGTTTTCACTCCAACAGCAAAACAGTTTTCCGGTTTCGGTTTTCGGTTAGATTCCTCATACCTGCCCTACAATGAAAGGAAGTTTCGAGTTAGTAAACAAACTCCATAAAATACCCAATTTTTGGCATTCAGTTGTTTTCCCTTATACTCGTAATTCCCCAGCTCCTGCAAAATTAAACGAATGGCGCATGTCACTTACGAAAATGTCACGGAGAATCTTTCTTATTACCCTTCTGCTCGCAGATGTACTCCTTGGCTACCGTGATTAATGCTCTCTTTTCTCTCGGGAAGAAATAAAGAGTTTCGGGTGTTGGTTGGGAGGGGAGCTGGATGAAAGAGATTTCGTGGGATGGAAAAGGTTGGAAATGAATGAGGTTTGAGGAGATCGGACGTGGAAGCCCCTCCTTCCTCCGCCCCTGCTGGTGTTCTAACCCGTCAACCCTCTCGATCCAACTGCGTCTCCTTTCACGTGGCAGCAATCTTCCCACTCCTCGGCCTTTCCTAGTCGATGTTCTCAGGCGCCAGAGGAAAAGAAAAACGGGCGAGTGCGATCTGAGGAAGGACGCGCTTCGATTACCGATAAGGAAGAGTGCGGAGGGAAGTGAAGGGAAAGTGACGTGCCCATAAACAAAAAGTGGAGGCAGAGAAGGGATGATTTTTTGGTGAAAAGAATCGGGTGATAGGTGGGCCTTGTTGACTCGTTTAGTCTCTCTCCAACTTTTAAATCATGGATAAAAAGCCTAAGACTTCTCAAGAAGAAAACTATAAAGAGTCATTCGTAGATACCAAGAAACTCACATAATGACAAAGCAGAGATATCGAAAAAACACTGGAAATTAGTGTGCCAAGTGGCCTTAAATTTTGCAAGAAATTTTAAAGCTTACGTTTGTCCGTAAATTCGCAAAGACTCCTAAGACGCCTTGGTTTTTCGACCCTTAAAATCCTCTCGATACCTCCATATAAAAATCTGAGGCAAAAGTATTTGAAAGATACGTACTCCTTTTCTCCGCACCAGAAAATAATGCAAAAATATCCCAATCGGCAAGTTATGTTATCAGGAATGCAAAGTTTATATGCTATGAAGTAAGAAAATAACTGGATGCTTTCTACCTTCACTGTAGAATCCCATAATAACATAAACTGGTTACCTATAACAATACTTTATTAATGCAATCTCCAAGAATTTAACAAATGCGACCTAGGTTTCGTTCCCTGGCTATGTCGCCATCCAAGGAATGTCACAAAAATACGAAATATATGTTAAAAAAAAGCGGAAGTAATAACTCTTATTTCCCGTATTTGTCGTTCCCTTCCTTTTCCTCTCCCCTCACCTTTACATCCAATAACCTGCCGCCTCTCTTCCCCATACACACCATTCTTTCCTCCTTTCACCTTTTCCTCCCTTTCTCCATTTCCTGGCATTCCCTAATCCTGCATACCCATGTCCATTAAGAATTTTTCCTTTCGCCTCATTGTTTTACCATGTATGTGGTGTTTTCCTCTCTTTCCTTGCCTGATGATGTTCCCATGCAACGAAACCTAGGCCGCGCTTATTAAATTCTTGTGGATTGTATAAATAAAATATCCTTTTAGGTAATCAGTTTGTGTTATTATAGAATTCTACGAAGTGAAGGCCAAAATCATCCAGCTATATTCTTATTTATTGAAACTGTTAACCAAATTCCCAGTATATCCAAAGTATCTCTGCGTTGCCATTTTGTGAGTTTTTTTTTATATTTACGAATTAGACTCATTTTTTTCTTGTGCAGTGTCATTTAACGGGCGCGCGGAACTTCTTCCGTAGAAAAATTTTTAAGCCACAATTTTCGATAATAGTAATGAATTGTTGTATCTTCGGGCTATCGAAGCTCATGACAATTTTTCTACCATATTCTCATAACCATCTTCACTCGATTCGCGGTCAAAACGCGGAATACCTTAATAAGACTTTAATTGGATCCTTAGACGAAGTAGCCATACTTTAAATGCGCATTACTCGAGGAATTCAGGCCACATGTAACCTTTCTCGGCGTTCGTTACGGCTTTTTAGATAATTTCTGAAACAAATACTCTTTCTCTAGTTTTCTGATCTTGCTAATGAAGCCAAGTGAAATACGAAATGTTCCCTTCCAGTTTACTCAGCAAACGAAGTCATTTTCTCATAAAATTTCTACGTTTAAATGTCTAAATATAGGCAACACGGAACGCAAGGATGACGTAATCGCTTCAAATGTGGCTTACGTCCGAATGTCGAATTCCCATCAAAAAAGTTTCCTTTGCTAAGGAAATTGACATAAAATGTTCTGCCGGCGAATATTTCATAATCTTAAAACGAGTAAAAGTCAGTCTTCAGTGAGCTTACTTATATTTTACTTAAAAACAGGAAGAAATTAGATTTGCGATATGTTTTTTATTATTATATATTCATAATAAGAAAGAGGTTGATTGCGGAAGAAACAAACCTCAGAAGTTTTATTTCAAACATGAATAAGCATTAATTATTTGCCTGTGTTATAAAATTGTTTAATTTTCTCAACAATAAAATGCTAGGCAATGTAACAAGAATCATGTATGAAACTGATAATTTAAGGAATTGAGGAAGTTGAGACAAGAATTAATGAAAATAAGGAAGAAGAGTTATAAGAAACGAAATATAGGATAATACTTCATTCGAAACAAATAATTACTTCAATTGTACTCTATGGTTACTTTTCCCTTCAAGATACAAGGTGATTTTGTTACAGTATGAAAAATTTCTCTCATATTTATTTGAGTTTACATAGATCTTTCCAAGTGATGTACCAAAACTTTTACTACGACTAATAATAGACGATGGATTGGCTCTACAGTAGCCAGTTAGCGCCATCAGTAAATAAGACTTGAGACTTTCCCGTTGAAGGGTCTGCTAAAGGAAGTCTTCTCTGGATTCTAACCGGGTTGTTTCGTGGCACAATACCCATAATGTTGTTGTTAATATCCATAGAAGACTCCCTTCACCACTATTTAATCTTGATTCGAAAAAAATGCTTCCTTTGGTTTCTCTTAAAATGGCATGACTGTAAAAGAAGAATTACAAATTGACCTCAGTGTTTCTAGTAGAATACATCGTAGACATGAGAACGGCTCACACCTTTACGAAATTCATAATTTATTTTTCATTAACTAGAAAATCTTCGATTAATTCCAACAAAAACAGTCTCCAATGAATGCATCAAGACGCATGTTTTCATTTTATATCCTTACTCTTCTAATAATATCTCGAGCTGTGGGCTCTTTCTTCCTTGCAGGAAAAATTGCACATTTGACCAGTCAATGCTTCTTCTAAGAGTTGTCCCTTAACTAAATGCAAACTAATCCATGAGAAATGTATAAATTCATGTTAGTATAGCTAGGCTACTGGTGGAACTGTCATTCATACATGCCACTATGAAAGGAGCGAGGAAATCCGCAGAAACATCCCTGCTATGGACCACACTCCAAAAAAATCACAACCCCAAGGAGGCCCTAAAATTTCCACTATTCTCGAAAAGAGAAAAAAAAACATCTCGTAAAAGAGATCGTCCACCGGGCACAGGCATACAAGTGCAAGAAATCCGCGCTGGAAAAATGAGGGGATAAAAAAGAAACAAGATGGAGAGGCAGGTGAAGTCTTCCCTCGCAGCAGCGGCCGTATAAGGTTCCGAAGACTCCCTTCAGACATCTATATTTTTCCGCGCTAAAGCAGTTCCATCTTATTCTCCTCCCACCGTAACCATCAAGGCCCGCACCTCCAGCAATCTTAACCCTCCTCTCTCCAGCCGGCGTCACTTTTCCCCGGTGGGTGCCGGAGGCTTTCGAGGATGGCACGGAAAAAGGAAAGGAGAAAGAGGTTTTTATAATGGCCTCGGAAAGGGGAGTTTCCCACCCGCTGAGCCCCCGACGCGAGGAATAATAAACCGTTTTTGGGAGAGAGGACACGGCCGGACTCTCATCCTCGTCCTTCTTCCCTTTTATTTATTCCTTTTCATACGTCTCGACCACGCGCGCAAGAACACGCGCTCCCAGATTCTTACCGGAGGCTCCCGGAGGGTGGGGGCGCCGGCGGAATGGGGGATGTGGAACTAGGGATGACTCGGAGGGCAGGGGAGGATGAGTCGAAAGAAATAAAAGGACGAGGGTGTGGGGGTACTGCGCGTCAGGAGGGAGTGATCGTGGGTGGGGCTTGAAGGTCCATTTGCCTGGGCGTGACGCAGGGTCCGGAAGGATTTTCCGGAAGAATATCTGGATTTCTCCCATTCCCTCTTTCTTTCCCATCTCGCGGGGGACGTTTCTTTCTCTCCGGCCTTACATCGGGGTCTGTCTCTATCTCTGACCCTCCCACTTCAGCCCACTTCTCTCCCCCCTTCTTTATACTGCGGAGTTTTGGAGAGAGATTTCTCTCGGCGCTCGTTAATTCTTTTTTATTTCACCGGCGTCGAGTTAAAGTCTGGGAGTCGTTAAGAGGAAGGTTTGAAGCGAGGAGTAACACGAGTTCAACCGCAATGCATCAGGTGGCTTAATAAAATATTCCTTCTCTCCGGGGTAATGAGGGTTTCTTTTGTTGCTTTTTTACGGCGTAGAATACAGTGTACGCGATTATGCAAAATAGGACGGTCTTCCGCGGAGATGAGAAAGCTGTGCCTTTGCTTTATGATTTAATGGAGTTTCCACGCAGGTTATATCGGACATGTTTATTGAGTTACATCCTTTGTTATTATAGCTTCCTGATCATAATCTCTTTGTGATAGTATGAGATTTGTCTGAGTTGGACGTGGAATGACGATTAAGGTAACAGATTCATGTTAAGATACATAAGGGGACCTCATGGTAGTTTTTGTTACGAGTTGCAATAGATTTCATTTTTTATGGAGGTGGAGGGTTGCGAAATCGGAATTCGACATTCTCAGAATTGGAAGACTTTTTCACCTTTTAATTAATTTTCAAATAAATAAATCATTGTATGTGATTTATCCTCTTAAGACTATTTTCCATAAAAGATGACAATAAATTTATGACACATTCTCAGGTGATAGCTTTATTTATTTATTTTATATTGCCAAAGAAACAGGCGTTATTGAGTGTCTGAACTCGAACCCGAGACCTCAGCGTTGGTAGGCTATAATGGTTACCATTCCACCATGAAGTTTGTTTTTATTTTATTTGCGAAAAATTGAATTTTAAAAGAGAGTATTTTCTTGCATTTCGTTAAATTTTTCTCCTGAAAAATGTCATTAGATAAAACATTATATAATTGACGGATGTCAATATAAATTCGTGGAGTATTATTCAGGCATTAAAAATAAAATTTTTTGTTTCTTCAATGGAAAAATTAGAACTTATTTCAACATCCTTTGACTCGTATAATTCGGAAAAACCTCGTATTCCGGCTTCGAGTCACGGCCAGTCACACAGTGTCACACGTGAGAATTTCCTCTCTTGGTTCTCTCTCCAGATCATTCAGGTTCACCTAGTAATTGTAGTCTGTATGTTGACAAAGGACACTCTCACTTGTTCTGAACTTTTAGGATAATACCGACAAATAATTTCACAATATTAAGAATTGGTTTCAATATAAACAGTAAACTTATGGAAATGACTGTAAATGAAACACAGTATATTTTTCAAATATTTTAATATAAAAGCGTTTTTACATCAAAACATGAAGCGTTTCCAAGACCAAGTCTGGGCATTTACCAAAACTATAAATAAACCCTAACAATTATTGACAATCTTTATTTTCAAAGACTAGATTAAAGTCGTGAATACGTGAATTAGTTGAGGGGTGAAAATTCTTGTTCATCGACGTATAGGCCTTTCGCTTAAAACTATTCATTGCTTCGAAATAAATAATTTTATCTTTAGCAAAAACTGCTTTGGTTTATATACATTCGTCATCGACACTTTCACGCTCTAGGGAGCCACAGGATGTCATCCATTTTTAAGATTTTTACAGAAAATTAACTTTTTTTAGTCATTTCTTTCTTGGAGTGTGTAATTTAAAATATTGTGCAACTACTGGGATCATTTCAATTCAGTGCAATAAATCGACACGAATATGTATACAAGAACGTGAATGGGAGGTAGGCCACGCCTTTAATTCAAGTCCAAAATCTTTAGGGAAAACATAAAAGACAACATATTTTGCATAGGACGATCATGAAAACCACGTGTTTATGTAAAATACCATTTGAAGTTATATTTCTTCCAAATACACACCACTTATCTATTTCCGTTGACTTTAATGACATAGTTTTTTTGCTAATCATCTTTGCACGTTTTCAGCTTTCGATGTACAGAGCAGAAAAGTTATTTTTAATTGTCTTTCACAGATAATCTTCAAAACTCCTTAATTTCTGATGTATTCCGAAAGATATGAAAACTCTCTTGCATTTGGATCCTGGAAATGCTTGGCATATACCTTTGATGCAATTCCAAAATCTTCCACTATCCATAACCCGTGAAATAAAGCAGTTTAACCGCATTAGATGCTCGATCGGAATGAGAAGAATGTACAGATTAACGTACAATTTTTTATACAGCACTGGGTTATTCCTTTTCCCAGTATTTTATTTATCATAAACGAAACACATTTCTGCCAATTCCAAACGACAAAGAATGTTTTACACCATCCGTGATTTTTGGCACGAAAATTCAATAAATCACAACGGAACCAATCAACTTAGATCCCTCTAGTATATCGCTAACAACGACCACCTCCTCTCTTGAAAGGATGTCTATTCTATCTGTACAACGCGAATAACTTTGTTTAAAAAAAGATCACTTCCATCAGCATCATAGTTTTGATCCAACGATTTACTCTCCTCCGTCGAATATTCGGGAGATGATCGTCCAAAGTTGGCACAGAGAAACTCAATTCTTGTACATATCGCAAAGGACCTTCTCCATTGGTGTGTTTCCTATTGTTCGATGAAAGAAGACGTGCTCCACCCGGTGAGTTGGCACCTGTCTCAGCAGTGGAAGCATCAGCAGGAGCCGACCGAACCTTGCAGGTTGTCCGGGCTGTTGAGCCCTTGCATGCTGTCCTAGCATCACTTGCGCCTGATCCTGCAAATTCTCTACTTGGGCTGGATCTTTCAGACCTCGAGTCTCTGAAAAATGAAAGATATTTGAGTCAAGAAATTAATTTGCCAATGATATAAAAGACTTTTCGGGGAAAGTACACCTATGAGATACGTGTACGTGTACTGTACGATACTCGTATATTTACCGAGGAGTTGTACGAAGTTTTCTCGGGATATCAGCCGTGTGACTGCTTCGAAGTTCATCGACATTTCGACGCCTTCCTCTGGCGCAATCTTCAGGATGAAGTGATTCACTTCGAAACTTCGAAGCAGTCACCCGGCTGATATCCCGAGAAAACTTCGTGCATCATCTTCGCCGGAAAAACACCAGGTCATTCTTGACCGAGGAGTTATAGATAAGGTCAGGGGCGTAGCTAGGATTTGTCCATAGGGGGTTTATAGCCATGAGTTAAACACAGCATTGCCCATAATCCTGGGGCAAAATACTTTCGCCCAAAATCTAATGAAAATATGATCTGATTTATTCTAACATGAATACCCTGCGAATCTTTTATGGTATTTGCATGGCATAAATTCTGTGCGGTCATCTTCTCACATGCTTTTGCTTATATTTGGCTCTGTTCTCATGGGGGGAGTTTACAATGTCCCTGGAGTAAAACTGAAGCTAAGCTGAAGAGTCTGATAGTTGTGAATTGGGTACAGTTTAGATACATACAAGAAAACGTATACGTGGCACACATAATCAGAAAGAAAACGCCAATACAATCAAGCCGGTGACATTTATCATCAAATTATAGCTTTTTTGACGGTTTCGGGAAATTTATCTGTATTATACCGCAAAAAATCCCTGATATTCAATATAAATAGGCGGTACTAAGTAGCAGTGGCTTTCTAATTATCTTTCCATGACTACAAGAAAGCGGGGCTTTTCTGGACCGATTTGGATAGTGGGACAATCACTCCTAAATCGGGAGTTTTTGTCACCCTGGTTAAAGACAGGCAATTTATATTTAGCCATTCATTTATATTTTTGATTTAAACATTGTTATGTACTTTATATCTTCCTCCGCAAACGTTTCCTTTTTGCAAAAAGTTTAAATGAAGATAATTTTGATGTTTGGCGCACTGATTAATGACTCTAGACCACTCATAAATAAAGCTCTTTGCATCATCGCAAAGGTATTATAACGCACTGAAGCGGCTCGAGTTGCATAGCTTCACTAGGTTCACTTTGATAATAAATGATATAATGGATTAAATGACAACATTTTCTGTTTTCTTTGTGAGTTTAGCTGTAAGATTAATTTAGACATATGTATTCATATAAAGAAGCCTTACAATTTTTTCTATGATAGCGCCTCACTTGCAAGGGAAGCTATTCGCCCAACGAAGGTTAAGTGGAGGACATTGTTCAAATGTTTTTAGTTGCCGAAACCACTACTAAATAGCAGGGCGCGCGCCTGCGAGAAAAAGGATGATAGTTGGTTATTAGAAGGAAATATTTCCCATTGCAAGGTCAGTGTTTGGAGGTGATGAATTGTTAGCTCATTGCTCCTATACCTATGCGGGAGACCCCTGGGAGCAAAAATAGTTATGACGGTGTTTTCCTTGTGTTGCAGTGTGTGCGTATTGCTTTGTTCCGGGAAAAGTGATTCAATATGCTTACGAAGATGAATTTGTAAGCCATTTGAATTTACGTAAACGCTGAACCCGGAGTGACTTACTCATCGTTATCGAAGCAATGAAATCCAAATCCTTGATAGTTTATTTATTTACATTGACATTTAGCCATCTGCCACGCAAGCTGCCAACGACATATGGTATGGGATGTATTAATACTGACATTCTTTTGTGATTCTTGTTTGGTAGCTTTCCTAATGTTTTGTGTAAAAGTGACCACGTAGCCCTTGTTGATTTTTTTCTCGGGGTTAGCCCTCGTTGATAACTAGAATAAAATCGTCTTTCACTGAGTGAAAAAGTTCAGTGCTGATGAATTCAATGTAATTATTAAAGGAATGAATGATATAAATAGTGAAATTCAATTCGGGAAGTTCATTTATTTTGTTTTCAAGGGTGAGATGGAAGTTTTTCTCGCTGGTAAAGGTAACAAAATGTCGATCAGTATGTCAACGAAAAATTTCTTTCCGAATGATGCAATGAGTTCTATACTTCTATTCGAAATACAAGATCAGATAGGTTATTTCTTTACGATAAAAATGTCGTGATATTTTGAATTTGACCGAAGCTTACTCTCTACTATGAACACGCAAGTAAAATTTTTCTTTTTCGCGTTTTACTAGAGGTCCTCAGATATATTTTTCCGATAAATATTCTTACTGCAAGTCAAACTACGATAGGAATCTAAGAAACGCAACCGTCGACCTTCGACGCAAAAAGAGGCCAGTTGGAATTTTTTGCCCATGCTAGAATGGTCCTTGCGGAACTCAGTAACAGAGATTTTAACTTTTTGTCGACTCAACCTTTTCACGCTATAGTAAACAATGTCAATCTACTTTTGATTTCAAAAGATTTATCCTACTTTCATCTATACAACCTGTCATAAATTTTATTTTTCCGCGACATTACTGGAAAAGTAAGCTTGCAGGTCGGTTTGATTGATTTATGTCTCTGGAATTAAAAACCTGCATTCAATGCGTACGCGTCATCGGTTACAGTAAAACAATACGTCAATATTCATCTATCGGATATAAATTTAAATTACTTCCGTTTCGTAATAATACAAGGAATAATACGAACATTTTCATAGCTCTTGTTAGTTCTTATATCAAGTTCAATTATCAGTATATAGTATAATAAAAATTCTTCGCTAGGAATTGATGTTGAGGGTGCTTATATGTTACGTATTATCTGACCGCATCGCCTGCTCTTTGGAAGCATAAGTTATACATATTTAGTCATAAGTTATATATATTTATTATTATATTTAGTCTTTGGGTTGGCGGCTTAATTACTAAACACGAATAACATATAGTAGCTGATAGTTTCTCGTATCACCTCGCGATCCGTACCTTGTTTTTCCAGTTATAGAATTGTGAATAGTGGAGAAATTATACGTGGTAATCGTATCGTCGGTACGTAGTGATAAACCAACAGTTGGCTGCGCAGAAGACTTGAGTCCAAAGACTATAAAATTTTCTCAAAGTTCTCGAGGTCGCCACCAGAGTGGCGATGCGGTCAGATGATGCGATAAATTATTAGTACCTCATGGAGAAATAGAAAGAGTAAAATTTTATGTTTAGAAGTGGGAGTGTGACTCACCTGGTCTAAATAGTACAATGGCTTTCAGGCAAGCGAATTCCGCTGGGTCCACAGCCACTGCCCGAAACCGCGAAAGAGCGTCGCTCAAGATCCGCACGTCAGATGCCGTGGCATGAGCCGCTTTGGAGTTACCGCCTCCTTGATGATTGCCTTGGCCGTTGCCCTGATTCTGCCCCGCACCAGGCTGAACCTGGGTCTGCTGCCCCTGCTGCTGGTTGCCATTACCGTACGCAGCTGCGTTGGAGGAATGCTCCGCAACGGAGAAGAGTGGTGGCGGGACAGACCCCCCGGAAAGGGGGACGCACCACTGGATGGCGTTGAGGAGGAATAGTTCCGCCCAGGACTCTTCAAGAAGGATCACCTATGAGGAAGCAAATGGGTATGTTGACTCATTGAATGGCATAACTTAGGCATTCGGTATTTGCTAAAGGAAGTTAATGCGCGTTAAAGAAGGCGAGATATCAGTTCTCACGAGAAAATGATGCTTAAAGCGATAAAGAAAATCTAAGAATGTAAAGATGTGTTTAGTCTGGAAGACTGTTTTCTGACTGAAGAAGCGCAATATGTCGTTTTTCAATAACGTGTTACTGATATTGTCTTAATCTTTAAAATGATCTGAATTCGGTTTCGATGGTTTGGAAAAGTTCCGTAGCGTTAGCTGCGATCAAGGGGACAATTTTTGAGAACTAAAAGGGTTTAATATAGCATTGAAACAACGTCATTTAAGATAACTTAGAGAATTCTACGAACAGATAGCAAATCTTGGAAGCAACTCTGCATACAGTGTTCCAGAATACTTTTGCAACATTTGAAATCCTTTTGCTCGTCATCTATCCCTATGGGCAAATGCTAGGCTCCCATCAAGGAAAGGGCTTAATTGACTAAGTGCCAGCAGTCGCACGCCACAGAAAAGTCTAAGGGGCGTGAAAAAGTCTCTGTATCGTCAGGTATTTTTGTTTAGGTGCGCTACTAAATAGATTTCCATCTCATAGTTTCATACCGAATGCATTTACTTCCGGTAAGTATTGTTATAGCATGCAAATTATCAGAAATCTTATGAAAAGAAGAGACTAAAATGGATTTAAGTTCTTCACAGCATAAACACGCATCAGGGTCTTTTTAGATCTTGGGAGATTCACTTTCTCCACTGAGTTTTGAATGTATGGCTAGTTGATACGTTTTACTCGAAATCCAGGTGGGTTACTTGATCACCTTGAAAGGATTCCCAGTGTGGAACACGATGAGTCTCTTGTATCATAGGTATCTGATAGGTCACGGGTTAAGCGCGAGCTAGAAAAGCCACATAAGTGGCGTTTTAGAAGCTAAACTATGTTCAACGTACTGCTGCTTGGCTTATTCACAGCCTTACACGGGCGGTTTCGCATTGGATTTTAACTCTTATGTAAGTAAAAATGTAATCTCACCTGATCTCTAAAGGGTAAGCTAGCAAACGATGGCAGGTTCTTGGCCCATTTGACCGCCATGAAGAGCAGCCTCGCGGAGGTCTCGTAGACAGTCTCTTGCGCTGGAGGAGCGTGTGGTGGTGCCGGGTACATTGCCGCTGCGGCTGCAGCAGCTGCAGCGGCCGCCGCAGCGGCAGCCGCGAGTGCGCTTGGATCGGATGCATTGGGTGCAGAAGGGTGGTTGGATGCGGGGGATGCGGCAGTCAAGGAGTGCGCCCTCCCGTGGCCGAAGGAGTGCTGTGCGCCCAGAGGGCCGTTCGGGGGTGGGGAGGTGGATGCGGGGGCAGACGATGGGGTGGAAGTCGGGAGGGATCGTGGTTGGAGGGAGTGATGGTTGTGAGGATGTCCTTGGGGGTGGTGGGCGTGAGGGTGGTTAGGGTGGTGATGGTGCTGGTGGTGATGATGTGACTGCGGTGTGGGAGGTGGAGGAATGGGGGGTGGGGTCTCCTCGTTGGTCACGTCGATGCTGTCATCTGCAGAAAACGAAAAAGGACGTTAGAGGAGATTAAGAGTGGTGATCCACAGAAGTTTGCTGCAGAGCTACGTTTTCTGATACAAGCATCTATGCTTCTTTGTTTCGTTACAAGGAGCTAAATTAAGATTAACTGGTTACCTGTAATTCTTTCACAAAAGCATATTAAGAGTGCATCATTTTACTGTTGCGACAAGTTATTCTTGGTGTAGTCTACCTTAAATCAAAAAAATAGCGACCTTGAATTCTGAACGGGAATGCAATCATGGTATCCTCTTTTAATTTATAATATAAATGGTAGGATCCGCTTTAGTTTGGCATTACGAACTTTTAGACTCATTTTAGTATTCTGTCCCCTATCCCGCTTCTTCAAGCCAAATAAATGTCGATAAACTTCTAATCATTGGCTGTATAAATCCAGATCTGTAAAATAAAATGCAGTCGTCTAGCATTTGTTAACAAATACTCATTTTCGTCAGTCTTGCTCTGTTTTCTTAGATGAACTACGTCATCGTTCGATGAATCACATATTGTATCGTATATCAGTGTAGAATCTCGAAATCTTCAATCTTTAAATTATAATCAACGTTTAGTTCATTATTCTCTCCAGAAATGTGGTGTTAGTGCCACATACATGGAGACAGTCTGTCAGTGAACTTACAATTAAATTACATGCGTTTCAGAAACTGTGAATTAGGATTAAAATTTAATTAAAAGAAAAGAAACAAAGTATTTCAGGGAGTGAAATATAATGAAAGCGACTGTAGAATTTCATCCACATTTTTTAGAAATTTCCAATTAACCTTCCAATCACCGATAATAGAGGTTCCACTGCATTGTGATAGGAAAGAGATGAACTAGAAGCTCTACATCCATGAATAGAACCAGTTATCGGTTGGTTTGCATGAAATTGCATTTATTGAAATGACAGGTTTCACAGTAGTTTAATCAAAAACAGATACCTAATGATTAAAGTCAACTTTTGTATCGAAAATTGCTACAGTGATACATAATCCCGTGATAATATAGAGGATCTTGCTTCTAATCAGCGTTGCCGATTCCAAACTGATTTCGTCAACTCCAACTTTTCATCAACTTCTTCGCATATACTCTCGTATGTGATCCTCTAACTGACACGGCAACTTTCCAAGAGAAACCATCCTTCAGCTCGAAAAGAACGACCTCCCCCAGAATTCCGTCCGAGATGATTTGCGGAGGGGCCAAGACGATGTCCATATCTCCTTCTTTTACGCTGTTCATCTCCCAGGATGTTCATGGAGCCTTGGGGCACACTCCTCAAATGCCGCTGTATCTGATGTCTCCGTGAGCTGGTTGAGAAAGGGCGGGGGTGGAAGGGGGCGTATCTTGGGGAGAGAGTGTAGCAGCCATAAAATTGATACGTGTATGATTCTCTCCTTTTCTCCGATTCCTCCGGGTGGAAAGCCATTTTGGAAAAGATTGAAAGGGAGGGAATGGCGCGCCCTCTGAAGGGAGGGATTCACATTAAAAGGGGATTGGTTCGGGAGGAAGGAACGAATGGGAGGAATGGATTCTCGAAAATCGCCCGCGCACCTCCGCCCGTTTCATTGTTTCCTATATTTGATTTATAGCTCGATAAAATAAAATCAAAAGGAGACACGTAGGCCAATCTTCTCCTATGCTTCGTTGTCTATTTCTCCCCCTCCGTTTCGCCATCTATCTCCGGGGTCTTGGAGGACACGTCTTCCGAAAAAGAGACTTATTTCCAGTATGATTTCTTGTATTCCTTCCCGGGGGAGTTTCCGGGGAGGGCAATAGATCCGTCTTGTTTCTCTCTCTTTTTCGCAGGGAAATGGAAGCTTCGATCTAATATTCAGCCCCGAGAGTCGGCTCGCAAGGTTACGGAAATGCCCTCCGACTATGTTCGCTTTGGGTGGAGGTGACCCCTTATGGACTGAGATTGAGATGATGACTTTTTAAATATACGGATCTGATGGAGTAAGATCTAAAAAAATGAACTATTTGCTCAATACTCGGCTAAGTTCAGTGCTCCATCCATCACTGTATCTTGGAAAAAATTCTTCCTCATCGAAATCTCGTGATATTTTCCATTTTCGCTTCTCCGTTAATTTGATAATGGTTTAAATTAACCGATTCCGTACTAGTATTCCATGACAAAGGATTCTTTGAAAAGAGGAGGGCAAGTGCAGGATTTATATACTAAATGAATGATAAGATTTTAAGATTGCATATAAGCTGTCGCGTTGATTCAAACGTATCTAAGAAGGGACTGATTAATTCTAACTGTTCGTTACATGTCCCACAAATGTCTGCGATGAATATGAGCACAGGAACTTTTGGAAGAAGTATCCCACGTAAAGTCGTCCACGCATTGCGCTACAAAGTACACACTTGCGAACGGATCTTCTTCATCAATGTTTATTCGAACTAAATATTTTTCTGCTCCATCTACATATTTTAAATCGTTCAAATTCTCACTTTTGTTTTGTATTCCTTCCTTTTTCATGAAAAATGTTCTGATTATACTTTACTAACTATAAATAATGACTAATATTATTCTTATGTTCCGTAGCTGCTTGATGAAACCACTATTTACTTACTTATACTTACTAAATTAACTTGTCACTTACTTTTTACCCGAGTAAGAGGCTAATAAACGGTAAAAGTAAGCTAACGTTAATTAGAATATAAGTTACGTACAGCTATAATAATACCATGTAAGGGAAATATCTGTACATATGACAAACATTAGTCACCACTCAATGAAACGTGTATCTTCGTACTGTTATGTCTAGTATGAAACCGTTCTAGAATTGATACACTTATTAATCGTTAATAAATACAAGTATAAAATATTTCCGTAAATCGCATCACGAGTAAAATATTTAATAAATCATTAGTATTAATGACTGGCTCTGGTGAATTCTAAAATGACTGAACGCTGGACACAGGTACCTTCGAAGCGTCGTCAAGAGGTATCATACGACTCACAGGAAATATAAACCCGAAAACAGAAAGACTAATCTCGATTTCCTCAGATGAGAATGGCTTTTTTGAAAGGACAGCTCTCTTAAAACACGAAAAAGTGAATAAAATCCTCACCATTTTTTTCCGGAGTATGTGGATATAAAAAAAATCATAAATAATAGAATCTACTGATTCAGCTTCGACTTTGTGGTAGTTCTCCATTATAAATAATAAGGAAAAGAACAATTCTACCGTTAACACTATAATTTTTGTTACACGACCATGGTTGTGACACTGATGACCTGAAGAGTCGGAACCATGCTCGTATTATAAAAATTGTGATGGTAGTGGTAGTAATGTTCTTTGCCTTATTCTCTAAAATCGTCCTTTACTGTAGGAAAAGTTTTACGAAAGTCGCGCTCGGTCATAATCTTTGGGATTCTTTCAATCAAAAGGAACGGAAAAGGGAAGATGTGAAAATGTGGGTTGGAATCGCACTCTGCAGTACAGCGGTGAGCGAGGAATCTCCGGTTAGATAAGATGGGGTTCGGTGGCAATCAATTGGTCGAGAAGACTGCACGGGAACTATCGACAAGGCAACAAGGTGGCAAAGAAGTTATGCGGCTCGACTTATTCAACATTGCATTAATAGTTCCGAAGACTTGTCAATATGGCATTTAAATGGTTATATGAAAACAAGATTAATAGTTCCTAAGACTTGTAAACATAGCATTTAAATGTTCATTTGAAAACAAGATTTGATTCATTAGAACCTTAGAAACTGTAAAACGACCGGTTCCGGCGAACGATCGCCACCATCAGGTGACCTGTTCGCAGTTTCCATTTCCGTGACGGATTTCTACGACACTTTGCCTGATTTTGTGAATTAACTGCTTTAAAACATTGAAATAACGATAGTGAAGAGTTCATTTCACCTGCATAACGGTTAAACTCCCTCCTTTATGTAAATTTCATATCAACTATCATTTATTTTCTCATTAAATGAATTCGTATAGTAGAACTGGCAGTCGCCTTGTTGTCCTCTCGCCGAATTGACAGGCTCCTTGGAGTCCTGTCGCCGAAATGACCGTCGACGAGGTGTCCCTGAACTATCATGATAATATATTATGTGTTTCACATCTTTATTACGTGGTGCGTAAGTAATTTTTCGATGTAGTTAGTATTAAGCGCTGGCGAACTGACGGTCGAGTCATATGATGGATGTAGAATAGAATATTTGAAATCTGGAGGGAAAAGAAAAACTTCAATTTTAGTCTACCTTCATAAACGTGTAACCATCAATCCTCTTCTCTCAGAGAAAAAAGAAACGAGGCGTTTTAATTAAAAAGCGGATCTTAAGGAAAAGAGCAACATGAGCGATTTTTATGGAGGGTATCCGCCTGCCGAAGGGATCAAGGGAAAAGAAGTCCGAGTTTTGAAGAGGAATTATGATGAGATTGGTACAGAGACGAGATCCTATGACCGAGAGAGGGGAGGAGTGGCGGTAGAGGGGAAAATCGAGAAATTTTACGGAAGGAAATGAATTTTTGCCATTCTCTTTGAAATGGGACTTCATTTAGTTGTACCAAAGAAACCTGGCTTCATCCAACCCGCGATTTGTTCCAAAGATGTCATGCCATACTTTGCTCTATTCAGAGCAATAGCGAAACATAAGACAGTGATGGTTTTCGAGCATTCTTCGAAACCTTTATCAGGATACTCTCATATACATCACGTGTATGGGTTTTTCAGTTGATTTTGATTTTCGTCTGCTCATATTATACAGAGTGGAATTGATTCTTCTTAAAATGTAGAGGTTAAATATACCTAGTAAGGCTGTATACAAAAAATGTGTATAAGAGCAATTAACGATTGAATATATAAACGTGCCCTTAAAAGAGTCGCCATGGACATTGTAAATAGAAAAGTAAATCTTTATCTGGTGTCGTGATTCACCTATCTTTTCCTCTCAACCACGAAATTTGCATTTGAAACACTGAAATTTCGGACAGAAAAAACTTAACCATTAAATCTCAAGGAAATGTCTAAATATACTGTTCGTTTGCAAACCTGAAAATGCATATTAGGCCTATTGATCGCTGAATAATTTCGAGTAAATTGCGATCAGTTATTTCAATGACTCTAAGCCATCGAAAATGTTCAGTTCTTTAGAAGATTTCAACAAAGAATCAATTTACTGAATAAATTCAGAGAAAGCACGTTCAGAGATGATGTAGCAGATATAATGCGTTCGCCATGCTACATAGACAGTTCCGATAGTGCGAGAAAGATCAGAGAAATAGATGCTAGAACCAATCAACTCAAGAACTCATTTTTTCCGCGACCGATACACGAAAATAATCGATTAAGGAAATAGAGTCATGGTGCATGCACCCCCTGCCACACGCCTTTAAGGCGGCTTGCAGGGTACTCACATAGACATAGACAATTCTAATGTTTAAATTTAGTTTATGCGAACACGATTCGATAAACAGTGAGCTCGCAGAGGTACTGTGGAGAAGCTAATTTTTGTCTATTAGGGTGGTTTACCGAGAGACGTCCACTGCAGTCAAAAAATTGATACAGAAATCGAGAGAATACCGTTTACTACAATCGAGTCACGAGGGGAAAGATTTGAATGAAGAGAGAAGATTAGCCGTAAAAATAAAATCGGTACCTAATAACGGTTGTAATACAGTTTATATGAAGCTATACGAGAAACGTACGAAAAGAGGGGAGAAAAAAGGGAGCAAGTGTGAGATGACGGAGACCCCTGAATGACTAATTGATATCAACCCATTACGGTAATGAAACCCTGAATTTAATTAACGATCAGGGACGTACGCCGCTACAAGGCGTGGGATTAAAAATGGGCCCGGAATATTCCGGAGCGGATCTGAGAACGTGAGTGGGAGGTCGAGAGGAATTAAATTAGGAGATGAGGTGCCCTTCTTAAGCACCACGGGAGGGTTGGATAAAGGAATAAGGACGGTGGTGGGGGAGGCGGATGATTAGACAGATAGGGAAAAAACAAACAAGATTTGATCTCGTTTTTTTTTCGATGAAGGCGATGCCGATCCCTCTAAAAAATCTAAGGGCTTCCTGCGCAAATTTTTTCACCCGCGGTCCCTTATAAGGTTTATTCTTTCATTCCTTTTTCATCCTTTTTCTAATTAAGAATCACCCCTGGGAGGAGGCTCGGATATATTGCTTTTTCACTGAATTCCTCCGCGCTCTATCACGGAATTAACCCCGAGGGAGCGAAGGAAGTCGACAAAAAAATTCCGTCGCCCCCAATCGCGAAGCATTCATGCATTCGACTTTATCGCACCAATAAATAACTCGTATGCAAACTCTGAAGGAGGTGTTGGTGCTCAAGTGAAGTGATAGGAATTGATATCCTCTTTACCCACATTTTATAAGTTAATTTAACGGATGTGAAACAAATATTCCCTTAAATGCAAATTAATTTTCGGGAAAAACGTCTAAAACTTTTTGGATAAAAGGCGTTGAAAATTTCGACGTGGATGGGACTCGAACTCGGGTTTTCAGCTTTCCGCACTGATGTATTAACCACCAAAGTACCAATTCTAGTCAATGCGAACTGTCCAAAGCACACACCCCAACCTAAACAGTGCAAAATGTGCACAGGCGAAAAACTTAAAACTCCATAAAAACCGTAAAAATGTCAAAAGCATACAGTTTTGTGAGCTTTAAGCTTTTCTCAGTACCCATTCTGTACTGTTTATGTTGGAATGCGTGCTTTTGATAATTCGCATTCACACAAGCCGTAGTTTCATCTCCATCATTGATCTCAACTCTAGCCAAATTTAGAATCTCGCAAACAGAATAAATTTGTCTTGGAGTGTTACGATGACTTGACTTTGTTCACATTCATTTTGATCTGTACCATTTGATTAAAATTACATCTTACCGTCTTCCATTTCTTGTTTTGTGGATCCATCCTGGGGTGGTGATGCTGATGTAGGTCCAAGTATTCCGGTGGAGTAGCGTAGTGGTGACATTCCCATTGTCAAAGATACCGGTGGACTGCCGAAAGAAAAATAACACAACTTTAAATATATTCGCGTGAACCATCGTGAACTACGTAGTAAATATTTTATGTACGTTAACAATTTAAGCAGCTTTCTCCGAGAGATTTCAACGCTTGATTCACAAAGCGACTGACAAGAACAATATTAAATTTCGTGCTTGCGTATAAATCATATATTCCTATGAATATTTCCGTGATTTACATTTTGCCCATAACGTTGTTTTCGAAGAAGAACACGTTTATGGAATGAAAATCTGTAGATAATTGGAAAATGTTGATATTTTGGATACCTCAATATAAACAGCTGTCCCTTTGTTTTTCATCAACACTATGAAGATAATACTATAAAGATAAGTCCAACTTTCCTGATTTTGTATTAATGTTATTAATAAATTAGAAGTCATCTTCTAAAAGGGTTGCAAATGAGCTGATTTCAGGTAATGACTTAGTGAAAATCCGAACCAAGCAAAAGATTACCTTAAGTTAGTGGTGCGGAATTGAAGTGTTGCCTTAAAGTCATTATCTCATGGTTGGTTTCGAAGGCATCAACGAATTAAATCTTATAAACATTTTAGAGTTAACGAAAAATGAGATAAAAAATTATGTCGTGTAAGTATGATAAAGTTATATTCCTTCAGTCTGGATAATGATGCAACACTGTCGCTGGTAAAGTGAAAATAATTCATATCGGATTATTCTTGTCGTATTTCCCAATTGTTCCCTAAATCCACCCTTCCAAATAAGTAAATCGCGACATCAGAGATATACTGCCTCAGCCGATGTCTTTGATTGATAAATCTAATCGCAACGCATTACAGAACAGAAACCCGCAGTGGGCCTAAGTTAATAATCCTCGTGAAATTACGCTTTTTAAGCTCCAAAAGAGAAACGCGCGACCGCCAACGCAACAAATCCGAAAACATTGCGTAACCTCATTCCGACATCGTTACGGAAAAAATGATCGAATCAAAACGCGAAATATTTCATTCCGCATACCAAATGATCTCGCCTTAATGAACGTCAATGTTTCATTCTGCGCTTGCTCCCCTTCCCACCTCCTCGCAGCGGCGGCGGATTAGTCTACCGAAATCAGAGAATAAACGAACTGCAAAAGCCTCTTGCTCGCGTATCCTTTCTCCCTCTCTCCATCCCTCCCACTGCGCATACAAATGTGCTCTCTTCAGTTTTAGCCATTTGATATTCCTCTCTCGCCTCTCCCCTCGGTTAATTTTTAATGAATAAACACGCCGGGAACTCGTCTCATTATCATCATTTACCCACCGCCCGGAGTTGAAAGTGACGTATCGGGAATCGGATTTTGGGGACGGGTGACATTTCGGGAATGCATAATTTCCCGCGTTCACACGCACGAAACCATTCATTTCGTGCGCCGGCGTTAATTTCCCTCGCCGTCCTACCACGTTTTCCGCGGCAGCCGCCATATTTTCCGCCGCTCGGAAAAATCCGCCATGACGACCCGCGCGGGCGCTCTTTGTCTCGCTTGCATAACGCATTTAACATGCGGATTATTTCGGAAGCCTATCCGTGCTATCACTCGCGACCCGCCGATTCGCCTCCCCCGCCGAAAAACCTTTCAATCCCCGCATCTCCACCGACGGGAACGATCCCGACCCGTCTGGCTCATTTGAAATTAATCGCGGGGAGTTATGGCGCCGAAATGTCAAGGGTAAGCGGGAGCCCATTTGACTGGATTCTAGGTGGGCGCGGGAGGGGGCTGTCCCATTTGACCGCGCGAGGCCCGTTTGACTGTGTGCGGGATATTGGGAAGGGGGCGGGGGTTAGGAGAGAGTGTTGGCGCGTGTTAGCGAGTAAAAGGGGGATATAGGATGAGGGATTAACGGAGATGCGATGGAGGATAGAGGGAGGAACGGGGTTGCCGGTTATGGCCGGGCGGGAAGAGGGAGACGGCGGGAGCAGGTGCTCCCATCTGCCGGAGGATGGGTGTGCAGAGGGCAATAAAAGTGAGCAGAGTTAAGGGGCGGAGGAGTTTTGGATGGGAGGGTACATGGTTTTAGCCGCTGGGGTGAGCTTACCTCCAACTTCCCGCTATTTTTTTCGCCCACACCACCATCCCGAATCCGTGGCCTATTCCCAAACCCTAAATCCCCAACTTCCCACCCCCCGCTCTAGCTACCATCAACCCCATTTCTCTTAACCGGGCGTCGGTCCTTCTCTCTTGTGATGCTAATGGGGCGAAGCGGCGCTGAAAATGGGGAGGCGGCGGAAAGATTGTTGCCTCGGGGATTCCGGGGGCTGGTGTGGGGGAATCGGGGGGCGGGACGGGCGGACGTCGCAGTCCTGAGCCCAATCTGTTAGTGCTTGATTGATCGAGGAGTTTGGTTTATGAAGTGAGTGGCGACCCTATCTAAACATCGGGGATTCAACAATTTGTTTTTCCCCCGGATCGGCAGAATGTTGTTGCTACATGGGTATTGTGTAAATAATTTAGCGATTAGGGAAGTCACATGTGAATCAAAGCTTGGGGAAACGTAATTCTGTGAGCTTGTGTCCGAAGAAGCGTGTGAGCGAATGGATTTCAAGAAGTTTTATTACTGTTGGATTCTCTGATAACTAATTGTCTAATTAAGTTAATGGCTGCGTAGGAGATATTTGTAATAAATGCAATCGTTCTTTGAATGTATGGATCTATTTGTAGTTTAAAGCCTCAATCTTCTATTTTAACGTGGTTTGTTAGTAACTGAATCCCTTTTTCTATAAAATCATAAAATACATTTCAAGATGGCGTAATGTATCGAAGTCAAAATATTATTATTTCTTTTTGGAGTATGAAATTCAATTATTCTTCAGTTCTAAAAATCTTCTTTTTTCCTACCAAAGTCTCTTGTCTAATCTCTTTCCAAGAATATTTTCTGTTTGATTATTTCTAAATATTCTTCATGATTGATGATGAAAAGCATGAATGACACGATGGAAAATTCGGATCCACCATCTAAAGAGGTACGTGTTGAAGCAATCGCAGCATCCTGTCAACTGCCTAGAAATAAAAGGCCGCCCATTTGACTTCTTACAAGCTGAAACCAATCCATTTATCCAAATCCCCCTTACGGAAGCAATATAAAATCCCCCCATTAATTCATATTTGAACGGGGACCAAAAGGCAGAGCGCGACAAATCCCTCGCCTCGGATCTCTTAGTGCAAATAACCGGAGGAAATTCGAATGGGAATGCAAATTTTGGACGCGAAGCCATTGAATATACATTGTAAGAGATTGCTATTGCTACGACCAGAAGGGGTCTGATAGGGGAACTGTTGGTAACCAGAGTGTGCGACAGGCTCCTATATGCTCCTAGATTGATGAGCAGGTCAAGGCCGTTGCTTCAGCAATAAAATTGATTCGGTCCCGATGGTATTATTTTAAGCGTCTTGCTTTAAGGGATGGTCGTAGGGGAGGCGTAGTGGATGAGCAGCCAGTGGGGGAGAGGTTTTTGAGATGATATTTATCCCAGGACGACGGAGACTGGACCATATGCGACTCTCCCAAGCGCACATAAACTCATCCCGCCCCCGCGCAGGAAGAAATATGCGCTGATGGAGGGTACCGCAGGTCCCGAAACGGTATAAACAAACCTGTTTTCGAATCTCGCGGACGAAGCCCACTCCACTTCGGGCTCGTTGTACCCCTTTCCCCTCTAACCGTGTCCAATCTGTGGGTAAAGCGGAAGTTTGGTTTAACGTGTAAAACGGCAATTATCTTCCTCCTCAATCCGTGTCGTTCGGAATCAATTCCACTCCATACTCCTGTTCACTTTTCCCCGCCGTTTGGTCGGTCCGGAATTGCAAACCGCTGCCGAATTTGTTTTGCCCGGAGCGAGCGTTTTCTGGGTCCGTCCTAACTCGCGGAACGCTGTCGTGCGACTTTGCGGGGATTGGTCCGCGTCGCTGGTTAAATGGGGAATGTAGTACAAATCCGGATTGTTCTCGCGCTTGTTAGGGGTGAGTAATGTGACGTCATGCGGAGGGATATATCTGTTACGTCATAGATATGCTCGGCGAGGCAAAGTAATCCCTGAAACGGTGGTCACCGATTGCAATGTCACGACAGTCTCGCGTCCTACTCGGAGAAAGTTAGGGACTCGAAGAATCTGGTGCCTTTGTGTCATCGGTATTACCGATTTTGGCCTCTTCATATCTAACACGCTCATAGTTTCCTTAAGTTTGAGGTCGTTGAAAAACGTGTTCACCTTTAGTGCGGGATTCGTCGAGAGGCGTAATGTGGGTCGTATTTATTCCCTTGTCCTTTCCCGCACCTGGACTCATATTTATGGAATGCTTCCAAATAAGTGTTATATCAACATCTAAAGATCTGCCAGATTTTTATTTTTCCTTGCAGTAAGACTTGGGCGGGAAGAGAATGTTTATCTGAGTATGTAAGAATTTATTTTTAATACAAATGCGGGCACATCCTTTATTCTTTTGGGTGTATATATCGAAATGTGATATATTTAGCTAATTGTCAATAAATTTCCCGACCATTTACACTGGAGATAGTAGTGTTCTTTCTCTACAATGAGAATATTTTATCATAGCAACTACGTGATTGATTAGTACAAAATCAATCAATTCGGCCTTCACTTCGTAGAACATTATTCTAACATAAGATTAAAACAAACTATGTCTTGCTATGCATAGTGCAGTTTACGTACCATTATGCATAGTAAAGTGTACAGTTTACTATCATGTGGCATAATATTATAGATTCCTCCAGATTCTCCACAACCGCGATAAAATCTATTTTATTTAAATTTTAACATGTACATTTATATGTTTTATTATATTTGTGCACAATCATAGTCTTCTTGCCGTAGTAATCTGTCGTTACCGAATTTAATTCGTTTTCGTCCAGTACTCCCGCCTCTAATGACGACATGAATGAATGAGTCTCGTGGTTGAATAACATACCCACATCTGCATCTACATATGTCGTGTACCCTGTAAGCTGCCTTTCGGCGTGTGGCAGGTGGTCCAGGCACCATATTCTATTTCCATATTCCTTTTATTGTCGCGCATCGTGAAATAAATTAATTTTTGAAACAGCTAATTTTAGGATATGTTCCTGATTTTTTAGCAGTATCAAATCGACTCAAGTAGCAGGGAGGTATCTGAAACCATAACGTTTATTTTCTTTCTCATATTATTGAAGATTTTGCTTACGTTTGGCTCTTGTTCGACTTTCCCTTCTCATTGCATGTTTAATTTCCTTTGGCTCCCTTCGCAATCACACATCACCGTAGGTGTGATCTCCAATTCATTTCATACATCACGAAACGTTTTATTTTAATCCGAGGACTTGTCATATTCTTATCCAGCCAATTATATCTGCTGTGAAGGACAACGATTATGAAACATCTTTTTAAGGATTATTTATTGTTTGGCTCAGTAAATGAGTAGTAGCTATCGTTGATTTTTTCTTTGCTGAAGTTGGGAGCTGCGAAGCATTATGTTCACACTAACTGTTGCATATCCCAGCTGAGTCAATTTGAGGTTAGTAATTTTACGGATGAAAGGATGTTAGCATGAAAAAGCACGTGATGTGACGTGTGGGATCTTGTCTTTCTGTCGTTTGAGGCAGAAATATCTTTCGCAATAGGCGTACGAAAGCAAAGATCTGACGCTAGACCTTGTGCATACATTACGTTCGGCGTTCTGGATCGCGAAGTTATACTCGTGACTGTTACATTCAGAAACATTTCATGGCCTAAATATAATTCAGCGATGTAAAGCATCATAACCTTGTTTCAGATTTTATGGCTTGGATCTTTGTTCAAATGAGAGTGTTGCTTCCACCAGCAATATATTTCTTTACTTAACAATTTTTTTAATGGAAGAAATCGTAATAGAGCTGTTTAATCTGCTTTCATAATCTAAATGAGGAATTCGTTTATTCGAAAAGAAATGGATGTACAGCAACTAATATTGTCTTATAAACTACAGAGCGATGAAAGGATACCACTTTTCAAGGCTAACTTGCTGTGGTCCATCAGGAAATTCAAAATTAAAATTAAATCTATTTCTTTTCTGTACTGTAAAGAAATAAATGATCATATCTTGACCCGGCTATTTGCGAAATCTATCGATTTCTCCAAATTTCTTAAGCGTTTAGTCAAATCTATCTTATGCTAGCTTCCTAAGAATTTTGATTGGAAACAGAGTTGATCATTTGGCTTAAAAATTCATTGTAGCTGTGGATTTATGTATTAGCTTTCAGAATGCAACTTTGAAGAATAACATTGAGTTCGGGTGATCTTCATAATAAGCGAAATAAAACCGAAACATTTTCAGTGTTTATGTACTGAGCGATTGAGGTAATCAGCGATCCTGTAGTAGTTTGAAGATGAATATTTAATTACCCGAAAACGCCAACTGCTACGGCAGCTTCCCTCAGTGCTCTCTCATGGTCCATTTCCACTAAAGCCTCAGGTCGTATGGTTGCAGTGTTCCTTGGCTGCCTCTCGTTCTGCACGGCTGCAAAATAATTAAAGTAAAGTCAAGCAGGTGATTTTTGAGCAAGAATGTAAACTTAAATCCGATAGAAATATATATATGTAATGGATTGCATAGATTTCCTTATTGGCAGAGAATATTGATGTGTTTGCTGATAGTGGTATATATGAATGATTTGCTTAATAAGTTTGACTCAAGAACTAGCGTATGAAAAAGTGGAATAGGCCTCTCATGGCTGTATTAGTAAATGGTAAAAATTCACTCCAAAGAAAAACAAGCTCTGAAAATGCTCTCATGGATAACGAAATGTACATAAGTCTTATGTGTTTCCCTCGATGTTTATTAGGAGTGGTTTTTTACTATTGACTAGCTTTCACGGGTTAGAAATGAATTTCAGATTTTTGCAAATTTATTTACTCCCTATTTACATATGGTGTCCCTTTAATATTTATTGCTACGCATTAATTGGATGACACTATATAGAAATGATGAGGAATTTCATGATCAACTGCATTATTTCACGAAGAGATGTCTCTCTATTAAATCCTTACATCTGCATACGCATCATATTTGGTATTGAAAAATTCCTCGATCTATCAGGGCATATTTAATTTATATCTTTGCTAAAATGTGGTTTTATCAGTTTGGTTAATTTTATTGACCTCATTTAGAAGAGTTACGGTGTGCTACGGCGCTAAAAATTAACAGAAACTTTAATTTGCAGACTTTATATGAGGCATTATCCTCGGATTGTGAAACTTCCCCTTAAAATACATCGCTGAAACTATGAAACAAAAATTCTCATAGAGAAAACCATGGTGCATATTGCATAAGACGTTAATTTTATCTCAAAGTATCCTACACTTACTTTTTATAACGGAGATAACAAGTTGACTCGTCGCAATTAATCGCATTAAATCTTTAACGACTTTCGAAATCACGGAAGCCTAAGGTTATGGTTTGAATTCAACTTTTCCTTAAAAAGTTATGTCGACAAGTATCGTACATCAAACATTATTTGAATGAAAAATATTGTAAGACTATATTAAACTGCTCAACGAAGCTAGGCCCATATTTCGATTAAATTAGGATATAAACTTCCAAAAACAGTGATGTTCGCAATATCCCGATGGAAGAACCAGAAACGGGAACAACCCCTACGCAAAGAATTCGCATTGAAAGAAAAATAATTCGCTAAACTTACTTTATGGACGGCTCAACAAATTATACGCAAAATAAAACTGAAAATCGCGAAACAAAAGGAAAACTCCCACTCGCGAAACAAAGCGAGAAAATAAATGAACCTCAATGTTCTCGAAGGCTGTTTATTTACATTGCTTGTGAGAACGGAATGTACTGGACGGTGGGAAAGAATACGGAGCCCTTAAATTAGCCCCTTTCCCATTCTCCCAGAAAAATCTCCAAGGATGGGTCACCGTGCACACAATGGCCCTGTTTACCTGGCCACCCTTTCCCGCGGTCCGATCAAAACCTATTCACAGTTCTTCGTTTAAATTTCCCGCAGTTATCATCTCCCCCCGGTTGAGGAATAAAATAAGCTCTTGTATCCTCATCTTTCCCACAATCCCCCCCTTCATCGACGTTCCCTGCTAAGTAAATAGGACAAAACACCCTTTTCACTTCCACCTTTTGCACGCATATTAAGTAAACCACCTGAGTTTGACAGGCGAGCGAAAATACAGGAAGTGGACCCGAGGTATATTGTTTTCCTCATGCCACGGCCGTTGTGGCGGTATTAATAGGAGAGGTACAAGGAAGGACCCCAGCACTGTTCTGGCGGAAGAGTAAACAATGCCGGAGTCGATTGTCATTCACTTTTCACCATCAGGGTCCGCGATGGGAAACGTCTCGTTTATTTACTACGAATGTACAGGAGCGTAGGGATATTTCCACAGAGATTTCGCTCGAGTAGGAGTTCGGAACCATTACGGGAGAATAGCGCAAGCAAATAGGAACCTCTTTTGTAGTTCCATGGGTTTTTAAGGAGCGTTTCAAATGAACACGGTCCCAGTCTGAGAATTGGAAAATATACAGGAAAATGGTTCTGCGAAAAAGTTGTTTCTTTCAACGGCACGGTGCTTTAGAGATTCCTCGCGTTAGTAAATTTCACTTGTCAACTTGTCTTACATTGAATGCTGTGCGTACAGCGGGAATAGCGGCGTTAAGGAAGAAAAACGTTCTGGATTTAATTATTCTTCCGTAGTCCTAATGCTTTTGAAGTAAAACATAGGATAAACATTTTACTTTTTAATCTCGGCGTACATGAATTATATCCCATGTTGAATATAGTTGCACATACGCCCGTGTTAGATCGTGTACCCCGAAGTTAAATTTGAAATTGCTGCACCCATTCTTATTCTCTTTAACAATTGCTTCCATATCTTTCGATACTTAATTGGTATATGTTGGAACGACTTTATTTTTATTGACCCCTATTTATACTACAACAAGATAGGAGATAATTGCTTCCGGAAAATGATAAAAAGATGGAAGAGATTGTCAGATCAGATTGTCCACCACTCCATTTTACCTTGAATGGGATCGTGCGGTATTTCTTCGATTTCTCTCCATTTTATAATCCGTTCCGTCGCCTCGTCCATATTTTCCGCCAATATCCCGAAAAATGGGAACCTCGTCCAATCACCAGAGGTAAAAGATTCCGAATCCCGTTTCCCATCTATCTCCTCGTATACCTGCCTCCTCTCCCACCCCATATCAACCCATTTGACTGGCACATCGTCCCATTCTTCCCATATGGGACCAATGGCGTGGAAGGACGTTCCCGTTGCGAGGGTAAATATAAACCTTTGTCCGACAGTATGCAGGCTGAAGGTTTGTTGTGTGTCTAAACGTCACGGCCAGGCAAAAGCCATTTCCAACCCACGGAGGCAGGTGCGTCGCCTGCAATGGAGCGAACGAAGCTCGACTGGAGGGAGTGACGGCCACGGGAGAGAGGAGCAAAGAGAAGAAAAATGACAGATAACAGGAAAAACGAGAGTTTAATTTTTCGAGGATAAACGTGGTAAAGAGAACGAGCTCAGGGTTAAATGGTGCAGGGTCTCCGCTTTGAGTGGCAAGACGCTGAATAATAATTACGAATACATTTGTGGAGCTTCATAAATTAACCTTTTATCCACGAGATCGTTTCGGATGTGGCAAAATACTTCGAGTTTATCAAGGACTTTTCATAGTAGAATTAAATAAGAAGGTAGAAGTACTTTAATATATACAATACCATCATCAGCTTATGTTGCTAAGCAATGAAACCTAGGTCGTGAGTGTATGTATTTATTGTGGTATCGTGTAAATTAAAGTAGCCCTATCTCCTTATTTCATTCTGCTATGCCATACCACCGAGGTCGGAACCAGCAACCTTATTTTTCATAGTCACGTTTTCTTTGATGAATATCTCTTCTAGGGGATATGAGAATTTGTTTTCATTTACCTGCAGAATTGTATACTTTATTACAGTGGACACTTACCTGAAATAATTCTACCATGTCATTCATTATTTCTAATCTTCCGTAAGCCATGTTTCGCTTCGAGGGTTTCGGCATAGTCTAAAAATTGCTTTCGCTCTCCCACTTGAACTTGCATCAGTTGTTTCTTTTCATCCTAATTGCGGGTTCAACTAAATGTATTCTTAATTTGGATTTAACTAAATGTATTCTTTTACATCTCAGATTTTCCCCTTTACGGCGTGGTTATAAGTGCTATAATGGGACCTTAGAGATGTACCAATAGATGACAGGTATTTTGCTAGGGGTACATAGGAGTGGCAATACAATGCATAGGAGTTTATTTGTTTGAAATCCCAATAATCTTTTTTTCCTATATTTTAGATAATAGATATATTTGATCTTCATTAATAACTTGTATTTCCTAATATTTTAACATTTAAAACAAATCAAAACTTCGGAATATTATTTGGAATTATCATCACGCATAATTTTCAACGACCTTCTAAATGTTCTTAGTGACTAAGATTACAAGGGTTGTAAATATATAGGAAAAAATAACAAACTAACCACAGTGACATTTTTATCAACCACCATCAAACTCTTCTATTTTGCACGTAACCATATTTACGATACATTTGCTCATTTGAATATATTTATCATTGATCGTAATAGAGATGAAAACGAAATTCTGTCTTATTAGCTTAATTTTGATTGCGCTTTGGATTTCCATTTCTTTCTTCAGCGTGTCTTTATGAGACAAGAGGAACGTTTCCCGATGTGTAATCCACCACCCGAACCGGTTCTTAAGAATAAAATGCCAGTTGACTGAAAATATTGAAATGAAGTTATCTCACCACGCGAGCACAAATACCCTGTGGGGGACCGTATGAGTGAAATGACCTCAGATATCACTATTAAAACTGCTACTACTCGAATAAAAATTATAGCTGTACAAACGTACAAGCATACAAGTTTTACCATTAAAGCGGGATATGATCTATTTTCTGTAATGTTTCGTCAGTCCATATAACTTCGCAGGTTATGGTAAAAGCGTTAGGATCATCCACGATTCAAATTTATTTTATCCAATAGACTGTTACTCTTGAAGATTAAACTATTCGTTCAGAAAGAAAAATGCGTAATGCAGCAAGCTTGAACTGACAATTTTGCGCGTATGGTTGCTATCAATAAATTCATGAATTATGTAATATTATCGTTTTAGCTATACAACTAAATATCGAGTTATTTGCGTTAACAATAAGCATGTGAAATTTGCTTAAGTTTTTTTATTGCGCGTCTAGCAGCCTAATAGGCAATGTAGCTCCACTCTTTAACGACCTGTTAAGAACACTGTTAACCTCCTTGATGGAATGCACAATTTATTGCCAAAGTGACCTTTTACTATGCCTAGAAAGTAAAGGTGACGCTGGGGTAGGAATTGAAATCTAGAAAAAGCCTGCCACCGACGAAATTAAAAATTGATGACTCCATCGAATCGAGCAGGATGATTTCCATCAGAAAATTTTCCCAGCAATATCAGTAATCCGCGATACAATTCCTCGACGTTTAAGCCACTCCCGAAATCCCCACCCTTTGGAGGACAGTCACGCAAAAGCCTCGTCCGGGAGTGCGCCGCGAAGAGGAAAAGAGGGGAAGGAGAAAACAAAGGCGAATCGACAGTTTACATTTTAACGCGCGCGCCTCCCGCCATTTCGAGGGCCACGTGTCAACCATTACTCCCTCCCAGAAACCCTTTCCGTCAAGGGCTCATCTCCTCGCACTCCAAGGGTCGTGTGCCACACCCTTTCGTCCCTTTTGTTAGAACTCGGGATCTGCATAGCGCCGGGCGGGTTGATAAAAAAGTGAGGTTTTATTTTTTCCCCGTCTCCCACACGCCACCCATCGGGATGCAAAATGGAGAGGGGAAAGGAAAGCTTTTGGGAAAAACTTATTGCCCAATACTCGTCGAATATTCTCTCCGGTCCAAAACCAGCACCCCTTTTTCCGGCCCCCCTTTCCCGAGTCCCCCATTCGCCCGCCGCAGTCCCTTTTCCCAAAGCGACTCCATGGAGGGACCCGGCGACAACGAGGCTCATTTGAATGCTCGCGTGCAAATCATCTAACCGCACCTTCAACCTCATTTGCTTAAAAAGTCCTCTTTTTAAGCCGCTTCTCGCAGCATTTCCACCGCGCCCTTCCGACTACTTTTTAATCACCCGTGTATTTTGCGATTTCTGCCTCCCTGTGGTTCCGCCGCCGTCCCTCCTCCATTCCTCTCATCCGAGTCATTCTTTCTCAAACACGGGACTCTCGAAAGCGGCGCACGGCGAGCGGTGTATCTTTCCCGTTCGCTAATCCGTGGAATTGTAACCATCTCGTGGTGCCCCACGGAGTGGGCATATGCATCTGGGATTGAGATGTAAACTAAGTGCGTGCCGCAGTTCCCGCCCTGCGATTGAGATCTTCGAATGAAGAGAGATGGTGATATATGTAAAATCGGCATCGTGCCAGTGTGGATTAGCCCATCTTCCGACACGCGTCTTACCTCCGTGTACTTCCATCTGTGAGGGGAATAAGAGATGTGGCTCATGAGGTAATTGCACTTCATCCTGACATGAGAAACTCATCCGTCTCGATGAGACCGATCCAGCTCACGCTCAAAAATAAAATTCACTTTGTGCGGCACTTACGGGGAACTTATCCATTCATCGCATTCTGGCTCAGTGAGGAAAGCAAAAGCAATCTTCCTCACTCGTATTCTTGCCTCATTCTCTCTATGGTGTTTCGTAGCAAAAGATGAAGATTTTAAGCATCCAGCTTGCCCTTGGACTGAATATTATATAGAAAAATGTTTGTAACACGGTGGAAAAACATATTGAAGAAGTTAAACATATCACAAAAATTAGATACTATCCACAGGAACCACTATCAAATGTTTTTCCTAACGGACATAAAATGGTTGGATAGAATGTTATAAAAGCCGTGCTCATGTGACTTTGTTGACAAAGTAAATAATAGTTACATTCTTTTGTCTGCTTGTCACTTTCTATCACGCTTGCGGAAGTCTTTGCTTACTATCGGCCACGGTGGCCATGTCCACCGATGGCGCATAATAAGTGCTCTGTTGCATGGTCGATGCTTTACTGTGGTAGCGCGAAAGAATTTTTCCTTAATTTTTGCAGCAAGATCTTCTCGTGGTCTCTTACATTAAATTAGGTGGATATTCTTGTACCTGGCATCGACAGTTTCTCGGAAGAAAGTTATTGTTTTAAGACAACATGACGTACAAATCAACCCGTGAATTTAAAGGCCAGTTATTAAGACAATTCATCCCTCCTTTTTTGATGGGGAAATATTTTCTAAAGCGCTATTTGAATTTCCTGAGACAAAGCTACCCCGCATATCACCAGTAGCTTACCAGTAAACGCTCTATCTCGTATATAAAACTATCATCCATATCTAACTCCAGTCAGTAGCTCCTGTGGAAGATAGACCCTGCGGAGAAATAGGAATCCTACAAGATGTAATTATTTCTTCTATTTCCTTGAAACACCTTATCCATTTCTCTCCGAGTTCGCGCACGTTGTTAGCAGAAATCACAACGTCATCTACTTCCTCATTAACTTCTCCACTGATCAATATTTCGGAATGCTTCCGTCGGTAATCTAGTTGCCTCACCTAGAGCGGCGTCTACTCCGAATGGAATCCCACCCTAGAGACCACCACTACTGACCTGAAATCTCCGCTAGCGGAACGAGTTGTTCTGAGTTGAACCTAAATCTGAGACCAATTCTACACTATCATGAATGCCGCATTGCGTAGCAGTAATCAAGAATAAGTCGAAGAGACAGTAAAATTGTTTGATTCCACTTAAATAGCCATTCTCATTCATGCAGTCTCGTCTTATATTTCCATATCCAGCTTCAGAAACATCGTGGCTGTGAGACTCATGTCTTTGAAATTTTTAAAACTACCGTACTCACTCACTTCGTCTCACTGAACGAATTCTTTGCAACATCAATCATTATGTAGAGGAAGAAATAATTGCAGCGTGTCCTGAAATCAAGATACTAGTGGATGGTCTGACAGTAAGCGACAACCGACGTGTGTACTCTAATGAAATTCCGGACTCTTTTATTAAAGCTGATTGCTGTCGTACTTTAGTAACGATTCATTTCACTAAGGGTTGCTCCATAACGATCGCGTCTTCATTTTTCCCCTCAAAGCGATCATTTGGTGGTCCTTTTACCACTACTTCTATTCCCAACTTTTCCTCGGATAATCTCCATCCCTCTTCAACTGATTAACTCGGCCATGCGGAATTATGGAAAGAACCTGCGCCTTTTCCCCCCTCATATATATATTTCCTTTCACGCTCCAAACCACAAATACTTACCAATCTTCCTTCTCTCCGGTCTTTTGATCATCTAACGTTTCTTTTTTTGATGAAGGGCACGCTCTGAAACGTGCATGCTTACTTAATTCTTGTAAACAATCCCCTTCGATTTACTTTATAGTTTATGAGACTCCTTTTACCTGAAATTATTAAAATTTTTGGGGGTCACCATTTTCCAGAGTAATGCTATTAAGTGGCAACTTTGCGCCATTTTCCAGAGTGATGCTATTAAGTGGCAACTTTGCGTTCTCCCCAGAAATCTAGTCCCTCAAGAATGTTTCTATTTAAGAGAGCTACTCTGTAAAATAGTGAAGTATACCCTGTATTCAGAACCGCGCCGTCCTATGGGTGCAAGGGGTGCATCGCACCCTGGCGGTGGCATCCAAAGTGCGGCAGGAGGAGCGTACATAACCATTACTACTACTACATTATTTGCTGTTTTCTGTGTTATACACACGATTTATCTAGAAAAGATGATGTGAAATCAAAGAATGGAAAAGACCAAGAAGAAATAATTTCAACTCAAGACTAGAAAGGAATATTTGTGCGATGGATTTAATCGAAGTTACTCCTGATGAAAAAGAATTTTTATTAGAAATTTTAATATTTAGTTGCGATAACAATTAACCCATAATGACAATTTACTATGTCAGCATACAGAACCGCCTTATTTATTGTTACCAATGCTTTGTGACCATTGTAAGCTGAGGAACGAAGTCATACAACAATGGTTTTTCAAAGTTTCACGAAATAATTTTGACAAGTAAATCAGGAAATGTATGGTTTCGGTGTTTAATTTACAGGGGCTGCAAATTATGTTTGCACCCGGGCGGCAGATAGGATGCGTGCGGCTCTATCTGTAGTACAGGAATTATAATTCTTCCTTAGCTTATTAAAGAAATTTTGTAATTCTAAAACTTGTTAGAATTCCTTAAATTGTTGCAAAAGACAGCACATAACCGTTAGCTATATCAAAAGTTGTAAAGATGAGGCTTTACCTCTACGAGTGTGCCAAGAATATAATAAATAACAAAATATTAAAACTATTCTTAATAAGGAATTCAAACAGAAAAACTGTAGTTTCACAAAATAAGATTTTACATAAGTAACTACTTTCGACTAAAAAAGTCATTATCAGGCTCTCTTAATAATCACAGCAGTGTTTCTGAAATGTCGAAAAAAGTTATCAAAGGATATTTTGAAATTTTTAATTCTTCAGTATTTGAAGATTAGGCGAGTTTGGTAAAAGTGGTCGAACAAGCGAATTTAGCGGGAGAAAAATATTTTTGTAGTACCATGAAAATGGGACTTACTATGTAAATACACAGAACCATTACTTCTGTCGAAGACTTCAGTCAATGCGCTATCTCTGTAAGTATAGTCTTCAGCCTGAGGCAGGTTTGAACCTCATCCCTCCACCATAAGCAACGAAAAGCCATGGAGAGAGGGTTGAGGAGACTAGGCAAAATGAGGAGTGCCATTGCTTTCCTCACAGAGACAGAATGCTATGAGCGGAACAAGTCCACGAAAGTGAAGCACAATGACTCTTTGAGTAACGCTTTTCGTAGCATTTAAAAATGAGAGACCTTAATGGCATTATTCAACGTCATTCATACCTCAGTATCTTTCATATTACCAAATCCATGAACAAAACTGAGAGAAAAGTTAATGAAAGATACGTTTTCTCTGTTTTGTGCCACAAGAGAGATGAAAAATATTCCATTCATCTGGACATGGTAGCAGGACCTCTCAATGACTATGATAGGAAAAATACCTAAGAACTATCCTCGATATTTCCAGTGTCTTATTTCAGAAGTGATAGCTAAATTTTTTTGAGAGGATATTTTGGGAATTTTAATTCTTCAGAGTGTCGGCCGAATCTTCCATTTGGAAAATAATTCAAATACTAAAAATAACCGATAAGTAGAGGTGTCACCGTCATCGTCTAATCACATGTTATATTGTTGCGGGCAGTTATTAAATATTGTGATGAGCGAAGTGCTTCAAGAAGCGCGATTTCATAGACTGCGTGGAGCGTTGGAACGTCGAAACACTGCCATAGATGTCCTTGAGATATGTGCGTGAGGATGGGAAGAGGAGTGTGTAGTTAAAATGGAGAATAAAGAGTGGAAGGGGGAGGAGGGAACAACACGCGACGCCTCTTTGACGTCCTCCCTTCGAAGCACACGGCCGCGTTTCGCTGCAACGAGCAATCCTACGCCAATTTGCCTCGGGGAGAGGATGCTTTAAACCGCACGCAATTAAGATCATTACCGAAGCAAAAGCTTTATTCTTTCTCCTCTTCTTTCTCTCCTTTGTTCCTCTAACAGTCGACGCTACACCCTCTTTCCTTCCGACGCCGCGACTGCCATTCTTACATTCACCTGCTTTCTTTCGCCTCCTCCTCGCACTCCCATACTATCACGTAGCAGTAATAACTCCCTTTCTATGAAGTTGTTTGATAGTGCAGATTGTGCTGATGGTTATCTCAATCTTACAGCTTTCATAAAATCAGTATGATCAGGCGTAACTTTGTGGAAAGCCATAATAATAAGTTGAGAGACTTGGTAATTTTCCATTGATTTTTTATTTGAACGACCGGTTTCGTAAGGAGTTCTTACATCTTCATGTTGAATTTCCCTAGTCCTAACTGGGTAGAACTGTAAAATTAATGATAAATGTCAAGTTAGTCAATACAGTACCATCAGCTACGAATAACCAGGAGAGGGAAATGAGGACTACTAAGCTAGATGAGCAGTGAGATATTTTGCCTTTGCTTTTTCCCCCGAGCCAAAAATGTATACGAAAAAGTCCACGTAAGAGCCTCAGAGTAACCTATTGATAACTCTATTCGTCTATTCGTAGCGTTCAATGGGGGATACAATGACGAAATCCATCATTCAGGATAGATCATTTAATGCATCCTTGGCATTCTCCTTGGAACAGCGCGTATGCGTAAATACGTATGGTGATTCGCGAGACGAACTCCGAAAGATTTAATCGACTTTGTTATTCCAACTTAATTTCATAGAGGTTTTCTAATTAAAATCCTATCTATGTTGCTTTCTGAAGCTGAGAATAACCCCTTAATTGACATCCGCTAACTGTTCCAAAATTCCTCTGAACTTCGTACTTCATTCAGTCCCTCGCGATACTTTTCGTTTGATTACTTCATTCTCTGAATGGGTCAGTCCCTCACAGAGCGTCTTAAGTTGCGCTCCATCGTTACTTATAATTGTTTTCTCTCTCGCAGAAAAACTGTTTTGGTAGAAAAAAGAAACGTACCTATTCTGGTATAATTTGAGATCTTTATGAAGATTACTTTCCCCTTAGGTGGATATTAATTGCTATCCATAGACAATGGAGCTTCACATAATGAAGCCTTCTATTGTTAAATTTATTACTGCTTTTTTGATTGTTTGAATTGAAAGTTTCAAATGTAAATTTTACGATTTTGGAGCCATTCAGAAATAATAATCTGGCTTTCAAATATTACTAACCTCTTAAAGCGCATTCCCGGTAACTTGGCTGAAACTCAGTGGCTTACTGTGCAGGTGGGCCTAGTCTTACTCAGAAAACAGGAGAGGAAGCGCTCACTGAGAGGGGAGCCATTCGCAAACAGCATTCATGGCGTGACGCATGGCGGGCATATACTCCTCATATCTTCCTGTAAGCCTTTCCCCTCTCGCGAGTTATCATCGGCCAGGCTAATGCAAATGAGCTATACCGGGGGCTTCTGAGAATCTTCCAGATTTTTATGCTCGGTTACGCCGCGTTTTATGATTCTATCGATCATGCTCGTGATTTCGGGCACATTTCCTGTATTTCAGAACCTTATATGAGATAATAGGATAATTCGACGTCATTTAGAAAAAAAATACCGCTATTATTTTTATTGGATGGCAAAAGAAAAAAGAGGTACGATTTGGAAAAAAAAGGTGAGAGTCTACGAGTTGGCAAACTCAAAAAATAACTCTTAGGCCGTAAATGAATATATTTCCTTTTTAATCATCATATATACTTTTCAATGATAAAATTAGATAATATGATTTTCTTTGGAGTAAATCGTGCCCAAAATTCACCGAGGGAGGAGTTAATGATTTTATACGCAAAGTGAAAAACTTTCATGAAGATAAATATTAAATCACTTCTACGCTATACCACACAAGGTTTTTATTAAACGACCATGGCTTCAACCCATGGTCATCGTCATGTGATGATGACCCAACGGGTTGAAACCATGGTCGTTTAATAAAAACCTTGTGTGGTATAGCGTAGAAGTGTCGTTCTATTTATCTTCATGTTGGAAGACTACCACGAAGTCGAGGCCAAGTTACTGGATTCTGTGAAAAACGTTTTTGAATTGTCCACCAAAAAATCCTAGTGTTTATATCGCGATTCCAGGAACACGACACGAGTCACAAACACCGACAACGGCGATGCACGCTCTCTTTTTTACAAACTCCGCAGCTTGGAAACTCTTAATACACTCCTTGGATCCGCAAAAAGCTCTGCAGCATTCTACGTCTCCTCACTCAGTGTGTCTCTCTAGACCAAGAGATCCTCTCCCTTTACACGCAAGCCTTTCATCTCTGGGCTCAAAGCTCAGTCAAGGGAGACCTTCCCTCTTTCTCTATGCCTTAACCCGCTGATCATACATAAGAGGTTCCTCGCCCTATAACGAGACAAAGAGAAGAAAATGCGACGCGAGGCCTCGAAGTGAATGAGGAAGCACGGTTTGCGAGTCGTTCCTTTCCGTTTTTTTTCAGGAAACTAGGACAAAGGAGAGCGGAGAGAAGATGATACCGTTCTTGGACAAAAACCACATTAAGCACGTAGCTTTTTTTGTATTTTTCATCCTTATCCGCCAGTTTTTCCTTTGTGAGGTTGAGTTGTCACCCGGGGTTACAAATGAGAGTGGAATAAGGCGACGGTCGCTCAACTGACACGCCCAAAGGAATGGCCATCGAGGTAGGCTTGAGGAGGGATTTTGCTCCTTAAAATTTGGAATGTCTCTGCTCGTATTTCATGAGGTAAGCGAGAAGAGAAATAGTAATGGAGTTGAAAAATGGCAAGAAGCTGTTTGGAGCTAGAGACGCAAATTTTGGAAATGAAGATGAATGTCTTGAACTGGAAAATAAAAGACATTCTGAAAAACCGTTACACAAGTGAATCAAATGTCTATTATTTCCAATATTGCTTTGAATTGGAAAAGTTTGACCGAATATGAAATCGATCAGAGCGGAACGATCTCTCGCTACTGCGGTTCTCATAATATTTGGTTGGAAGTTCCTTCACCAAAAGAGGTTTATTCTTTTGCTTTTATGCTTCCGTTTTATATCTCAAAAACCGCGACGGATGAGGATATGATGATTTAAAATCACATTTACATTAGTCAAAGAAGTCTTATTCTTGTAATAGCCAAAAACGGTTGCGATAAGCTAATAATATTTAAAAATAAATCACCAATGGTAGAAGAAATACTCAAATTACTTAATTTCAGGCTGTAAAATACTAGGAAAGTGTTTTTATCCGTGAGAATTTTGCTCTACAGGGCGAGGCTGATGATAGTAAAGTGGATGCGGTTACTTTGAGATTTTTCAGTATGATTGCAGCAAAACAAGATGTTTATTGGCTATTTAAATGATACCCTACTTACTTTTTTACCAAACCTACCAAAATACCATCATTATCAAGATTAAATTCTTGTGATGAAGTCATCACTACATGTAAAGAAAACTTGGATTCTTAATTTTTTGCCCTTCATATTATTCGTAGCATTGTAAAATATTTCAAATTCGTTTTCTATTCATTCCCTAGTGCCTTCAAACACTTCCAGTAATTAATCAACTACAGGAGGGTGCGTGTGAAGGAACAATGGGCGAACACATGAAAACCATGAAATAAGCAGGAAATAACGACTCACAAGGATTCGAACCCGAGACCTTGGCGTTGACTGGCTATCCAACTCTGATAACTATTGCACAATCGTAGTCGGAAAAGTTTAATACAATAATACATCGGATTCTTGATTCATTATATTTTACACCCAACGCTTCTCCCTTGCTTTCTTAATGCTGACAATATTTACCATATCTCTACCACATTAATACCGCAAAGATTGTCCCGGCGGGATTTTAACAGCATGTGCGACACAGTATCGAGATTCCGTGGAGAGGCTGCGAGAGATGAATCTGTCAGTGGTAGGTAGAGACGGAGGAGAGAGAGAGAGAGGTGATGAGTGAAGTTTCGGATCGGAAGGAAAAGAGGATTAGCGAAAGACGGTGTAGGGCACGATCAGGGACCGCGTCCCCTTTTTCACCCCTTTCCCCACCGCCGTCTGGCGGATCCCCGGGGCCACAATTACCGCCTCTGCGCGAGAACTCAAAGAGGCCACGAGGCATTACCGAGAGAGACGCCTCGTGCGCAGGATTACACGGGAATGCAACTTCTCGACTTACCCATCCTCCTCACTAACCACGCCCCCCTCTACTCGGAGTCTTGCCTCCCTCCGTACTCATTTTGCTCGTAATNAAGAGAGTAAATTTACAGTAATCTCTCTTATCTAGGAATAACCTAATTTACAGGCAATCCTCCTTGGAAATCCACAGGGGAAATGAATACGTTATAAATATCAATCAAAAATATGTCAAACTTTATGCATTAGAGTAAAATTCATCACCGTTTTGCTACAAAAAATTTAAATGCTGGCATACAATTATGCAGTCTCACTTTATTACGAACTTGAGAAACTTGGTAACAAAAAGTACTGAGTAGCTTAGTAGAAATGGAAGGATCAACTAGGTGAAATTTTAAAATGGGAATAAATTGGAAATTTAAATGAAAATATTTGCGTAAGATAACTTCATTCAAGCGTTCGCGTAAATGTGGCGTAGTTATATACGCAAATATCTGGATTATGATCATGCCTGGACTGAATTCGAAGCATTTTCATGTGTTTGAGCGTATCATATTTAACTTTTATCCACTGATCTTTCAAAATATTATACCATCGATGTAGGTATACGGGAAATTTCCGTCAAACCCTCACTTCCTATTCTCCAAGCCTCCCGAAAGAAGCCTGCGAAATCTGGAATAGAGACCAAACGGAACCTTCTACGACCTCAGTCCCACTATGCGTTTGTACTTGCCACGAGTAATTGGGCAAAGTAGTGGAAGGGTTTAACCTCCAATTTCTTGTCCCCCTTAACATTCTGCACCGCGCAGTACGCCGTTCGATTTTTACGGAAGGAGCTGGAATTAAAGTGATATGTGAAGAAGTATGATATATAAATGAATGGTAATAACTTCTTTGATGGAAACAGGAAGAGTCCAATTACATAAATTTTGATAATTATTAGTATTGACGAACTCAACGACTGCCCAACTAGGAAAAAATAATTCAATTAATCGGTACTTCAACCCGGAACCTCGGAGTTAAAGTGGAAACACGCAAACAATTCCTCCACCGCGACGGACTGTACGTATGCAGCTGTAAATATAGAAAATATAAATAAAAGCTGCGAATGTTTGTACGTGTATAAAGAATTTTTTCAGAAGATTCGCACAAGCTCTACCTTCTCCTACTAAAATTAAGGCATGCGATGATTTGGTAGCGAATCCCCAAATGAAAGACATTGAATCCTCGTTTAAAAATGTTTCTAATCATTCAAAACTACACTGCGGCTTTCCACGAATCACGGGCATCGAATCAAAGAATCCATTTTGTTGCATCAACCTTTCCTCCACTTTTCCCCACTCTTCCCTCGCCTTACCCCGAACACCCATTTCTTTTATTGCTTTCACCAAAAACCCACCCTCATTCCCCTACGTGGGACGTAAATTTTATGCCTTCCGCATCCACTCACGTCTTTGGCAGAAGCTCTTCTCTCTCTCTATCTCTCTCCGTGTCCTTCTCTCCCTCTTCAATCCCATTTTTTCTCTCCAGGGCCACACCCCAGCTTTCTTTTTTTCTGCCTCCTTCCTCTCAATTTTTCCATCCCTCTCATTTTTATTCACTCCCTCAGAGTGCCTCTTTCGCGTATCTTATTTCTGTCCCTTTCATCCCTTCCCCATTCGTTTTTCACAGTCTCACTTCCCATCCACTCTTCCTCTCCTCGAATTTCCTCGCGAAAAGATTTCTCATCATTTTCATCTGATACAAACAGTCGCCGCTTTCCTTTTTGACCTCCTTCGTCGTCGGTTTGTTAAACTGATTCGATATGCCCTGCTCTCTACTTTCATCGTAACCTTAGGTTCGTGTCCAAAAGGGTAATATTGCATCAACGACTCGAAGGGTGTTCAACTTAATAACCGGCTTTTTGTTCTGTCCCTAAGCGCACTCACCTTTGTCAGTTTCGTTGCCTAACTTATGCAATAACTCCCACAAGGCATGCGAAACTCGTTTCTTAGATTCTCTTGCGATAATTGCCATGAAAATTCACTTTGGCAAGAGATAAAGCTGAACAGGAATCCCTAAAGGACAGCACAATCAGGACAGGACAGAATCCCGCTGGTAGACAGAAGAACAACCCTAAGGTGAGGTGATACTAAATTTTCTTTCTAGTTTATTAATAATTATTTTGAAGTCCTTAATTTAGAAAAACACATATGCAACTGGTTTCGAGGTAATAACCTCATCTTCTTGAAATGTTTCGGTTTCTTTCTAGGTAAAAAAATACGTGTAAATTCATACCTACTATACTTAGATTCACCTCGCTCTCCTCTGCAAAGATATGATTATAATATTATGATAGAATGCTATGACCGATCGTTATATTTCTAGGGGTAGCGCTTCCCAGCATTTGCATCTACGGCATCTACTGTGTTGAATAAAAGTTTGTGGAAAAGTTAAATATACATTCATTATCTTCAGATAGAATTCAAATGGTAAAAAATAACACTTTGGCAAATAGGAAACTTAAATATAGTTAAATTTTGTAGTTATTTTAGGATAAAATGCCAGAAAATGTTAAACTCTCAAAAAATGTTTACTTCATCATATGTAAAATTTGAAGAATATTCTGGATGTAAAACGGCACGCCTATATCCTATTATACTACATAAACCATCGGTGATAGGTTCTTGCCTAAGAAATAAAATCTTATCAGGTATTTTAAGAGGTAATTAAGATTGCGAAATATGATCCTAGATCTATACTAAATATGTTCGGGTATACCAGGCAAAAATATCCTTTTCTAATCACCATCTTTGAAATAATAATCTAATAATATAAAACATAAACAATTAAAACCTCTCTTATATAGTTAGGAACCTACACCGTGTGGCACGAGATAGAAATCATATTAAGGTTTCCAATTTAAATCTTTAGGTCTCTAAATAGATCCATACATAACTTCTAACAGACCACAGCGGCGAAGAGGTTATCGGCTATCACTCCAACACCATGGTCCCGGGTTCGAGTCGCGGTTAATCAGATCTTTCTGGTTAGGGAATGGATGTGAATGTGTGTGTCCTATTTTCCCTATAAGGGCTGGCGGCCGTAAATATCAGCACATCAATAACAAATTCATCTTCATCACTAGCATAAATCGTCATCCGACCCCATAAGTAATGGAAATAAGGCTAGGTAGTAAAAGTCTTGATATAAAATCTACCTCGACGAACATACACGTTAATAATAATAATAATTTTTAATTTGCTCTGGAATCTTCCCATGGAGCAGAAAAAAATACGAAAATTACTCAGCAGAAATGGACATCAATATGAATACAGAAGGAGAAATAAACATCAGTGTGAAATACAGAACAAAACAATTTTTTTAACATTTGCAGTTAAAAGGTGATTAAATAACTTTGCTTTAAATACTCACACAGCTCGAAAGGATTGGGATGGACTATAGGCTGAAAGCAGTTGAATGTATCATAATTGAAGTTCATTATTTCACCAGTTGACTATTATTGCTTCATTAGATTTAACTAATCTTTTACTATAGTTATAATTTTCCTTGTGCGGCTTTCCATTTCGGTCACGTCAGAGTAAATTCACTTTATTGCTCATATTTAGTGCCTATTCTTTTCGTTATGTCAAAAATAAACAGTTTTATCTCATTGGAGGAGGAGAGCATCAAAGACGCACCCTATGATTACTGCGACGAATCGAAACACTCGATCTCTGCGTATAACGGTGGTCACCTTTCTCGCCTTGTCCTTCCTCCAGGAGTGACGCTAAAGGGGGGCAATCCCTCAGCAGCATACTGAGGAGACAATGCGAAGGAAGGAAATGGGCAAAAGAGAGAGGAATTGAAGGGAAAAGGGGCGACGGAAGGAGTTTGGAGGAGCAAGTTGTGGGCGTGGAAAACGGAGGGTGGCGTCGGTGGTTTACCGAGTTTGGTGGAGGAAAAAAAGAGGGTGCGGTTGAAGGAAAGGAAGGAGGGGCGGCAAGTCGAAAAGGCAGGGGCATAGGGAAGATGTGGAGGTCTGGCTAGGGGTCCTGAGCACCGCGGAGGCAAGACGGCATGCAAATGAGATACTCCTTACGTCCTTTCATGTGCTACTCACCCCTTCAGCTCTCATGTATATATAAAATAAAAGTTGCTTGCGTACAGCATGCTACGGGGTTACAGATTTTTTACTAGTCGCAAAAAATTGTTCCCTCATAGGGACATACAAAGATATCTTTGGTGTGAAACATTAAGGCATATGGACGTACGCTGGCCCTAGAAGCATTTCTGAGTTCTTGTTGCGATGCAAACAAGAGAATATGCATAATTTTATAGATTAACATGTATCTGTTTCAGTTTAATCGTAAACACATATAATACGAGTTCCTATGTACCGTAATACATAGCAATTTCCAAAATGGTACTATCGTTAACCCTAGATAGGAGTAATAACTACGAGCAAGACTCGCCAAAAAGAAAAAAAATTCGGAATCTGACAATTTTTTCCACGAAGCATGAACGATTTCGTTTCTTGACTCTTCGACTCTAATCAGTCCTTCGTACAGTTTTCTAATTGAAGAAAAGCAATGGCTATGACTTATCATTTATTACCGATATATTCCCGGATACGCTTACATATTGGAAGGCGACTCATTACAATTTTCGTGACACGGTACGCTAGTTGATTTCGCCAGTTCCGCAAAGTTAATTCTAAATGTTCGACTTCATGCCCGCTGATAACGAATCTAATAGGCATTTCGCGATTTAAAAAATAATGTTTTGTGTGTGTGTATTTTTTCCTGCTCTCTTTTAGCCCTATCCCTTCCCCTCTAATTTTGTCGACTCCCTCCTTTCGTCTCTTCTCTTTTAACGAGGCCAATCACGCTCAGGAGATGGGTCTTCTCCTGAGGCAATGCGGAGCGGTGGCGATTTCCCTCCGGCGGGATGAAGCCGGAGACAGGTCGTTGGTGAGGGAATAGCAAGGGGAACGCGATGAGCCCTCCGTTCACCTTTTGTATCATCGTTTAACTCGAAATCCTTTCATCTTTTTCTCGCACTTAAGTTCTTGCGGAAGGGAAGATGTCTCGTGTCGTGGTCATGATAGTTCGTAAAATACTCAACTCAATCGGGAATTATTAGTCACAATCCCCTTCATTGGTTTGCGGTTTAATGAGAGTGATTTAAGGTTCTATGCCACGGTCTTTACCAGATGGGTATAATATTTAGGGAAATCTCCTCTTTTTTCTTTGCATTAGATTTTAATGTCATCATTTTTCTAATGGAGTACATCGAGTCTGTTTGTCAATTGTTCCATGATCACCCATACTTGCGGAAGAAAATCTCAAGAAATTAATCAAACTAATTTTTTATTTTTGGCAGAATTTAGTGCAACGTGACGACACGAATGGGAGAAAAGGGAAATATTTACGCCGCTTAAAATCAGTTTTTATTCATAAAACCTCTTCGATGTTGTACATGCTAGAGTACCATAATTAGAAACTTAACCACGTCAAGGTATCTCCTCCCTTTGTCGTTTGAAACGCTTTTGATTTATAAAGGCGGAATAATTTTTCTAGAAAAGAGTAGGTACCTTTCCCTGGTCCTAACTGATTAGGATATCCTATTTATCAAGTAGGTGTTTTAGCCATTTTACTATTGGGACCTATTACCTACATACCGAAAAGTTGTAAATAACGAATTCAACCGCTGACCGTGAGCAACTGTGGCTTACATATCAATAATATACGTTGGCTGTCCGATAGCCAAGTGGGCAACGCGTTCGACTTCAATGAAAGCGTTCCCGGGTTCGATTTCCTGATTGACCTACGTGCGAAGTGCGCACCTAAGTGCGAAGAGTTCTATCTGAAAATTTTGTCGAACAAAATGTCTTTAAAAGGTTGAAAATAATAGAAACATTTCATGGGGAGGATAATGTTTAATTTCCGGAGCGGAAAAACCGGTTCTGGCCTGGTCGACGGTGTCTGCGGGAAAAAACCGGAAAAAACAGTACGGAAACTTGGCGTTTCCATTGAACCGGGGCGGAAACCGGAATTATAATTAAAGTTTGATGCCTTAGCTACTGCTGCTTGACAATCATTCTACATTTTGATAAAATTACAATGTTATCAATTCTTGTATTTCTGTCGCATGTTTAATTAAACGTATTTTTCACCGCTGTCGAACAACACTGGGTACTAATAGCTGTTGGGATCGACTTCTAATTTTCCACGTACGGTCGCATTATGAACTGAAAATTCCACCGACGAGCCAAAGGAGAGAGAATAATTGGTGCCGCGTCCGATATTTCGAGGCAAAAGGGATTTAAAACGTACAATGAATATATTTTTGCCGATAACGTTCGGCTTCACTTTTTTAATGGCTTCCTTTGCATGCTTCGTTTCTGTTTTGGAGCGATCATCTATTTTGAAGCGTCAGAAATAAACCGGGCGAATAAATAATGGGGTCGATACATACATTTTTTCTCTAAAAAGGAAGCTAATGGTCCCGAGCTTCCTGTTATTACGTGTTTGAATGCCGGTTGTTTCATAATCAAAGCGCTAAAATTGGAAACGTTCAGGAGTTTTTGGTCGTTGCTTTAATGGGAGTGGTGGTTTTTATCTGATTTGCTCTCCCAAAGCGAATTCAGTCATTAAAGCCTTTGTGAAACGATAAGAAAAATTTATCATTAGGAGAGGTATCTTTTACATCGGTCTGAATCCAAATATCTTTGCATTTAAAATCAAAAGACTAAAATTAAACGGAATATATTATTAAATTTATCTTTTTAATCCTATCTTTGCTGTATGTCACATTTTTGTTTTCATTATCCACATTTTAATTGAAACATAAGTACTCCGATTTGTAAAAATTGTTTAAAATATTGCGGATATCTCCATAATCAACTAAGTTAGTATTCCATAAAATATATTAAATTATTTGTCATTGAGGCAAAATACCTAGCATTTGATACCTTCGATATAACAAAAGTTGCAGACTAAATTAGACAAGGCCAAAGTTTCTAACCGTGCTTATTTATATTAGTTAAAGTAAACATGTACTCGTAGTTTCTTTACCGACTGCAGTAAAAGTCGAATTAACGATGTTAATTTTTTATATAATCAGAGGTCGAGTAATATTTACGACATTCTTTTTTTATTAGTTCTTTAGTTTTTTAAATATCCGTAATCTCTTCTTTTCCCTGAAGTTTTATTTAACAAATTTATCTCCATTCATGGAAAATGTTGCCATAGACGATGACTTGGATGGAAGAGATGACATTCATATCTCATTTTTGCTCGAAAAAAGTGTATGCTATCTATTTATTCATGTAACCAGTTAACTTTATGGCTAAAAATATCAAGTACTTATCACTTGTGTGATAATTGAGATTAATTTGATAATTGTAGATTAATTTTAAACCTCAGAAACAGGGGTTTTAAAACACTCCGTAAGCCGTATATCGGCGGGCGAATCTCCCGTTTAGAGACGAACGGAAAGCTCCGGATTACCAATTTCTGGGAAAAGTCTTATGCGCATTTCAGATACAGTGCTTCCATTATCAAAGGCTCTTCGATGGGCAAAATAATTCATTAACAGCAGTGTTCCAACTCGCTTTTCTTTCATCAGAAACAGGGCCGAAAACATCAGTGTTGAAGAGCACGTTTCATCAAGGTAAAAAAATGCATTTGTTTTGACATGTGTAACGTGTTAGCGAGATATCTCATGAGAATCGGAATTAACCATTCCGCATTCTTCTAACCAGTCAAATTTAATTCAGGAACGAATTATAGTATATTCTCAAGACTTCACGATACCCCAACTTATTTATCGAGATTCGTCAAACTTTCGGCCACAAATATTATATTTCTCCATTCGTTTCGCAGAGTAAGGGGCTAATCTTTGAATTCCATGATATTGGGATATTGGGATCATTTCGGTATTCCATGGCAGGAGAATTGAAAGTTTGTCTCTCTTATTTCTCCCATGGTCAGTCTAATGTGATATTTCGTTTGGAAGATGAAGGTACCTAAAGTGTTTAATTCCTGATCATTTATTAAGCTTTGTACTTATCAAAACAGTTTATAGCTTATTTTCGTTACCTGAAATATATATCCGCAGTTTTTCGGAATGAGGGAATCGAAATTGTTATCTAACTCAAGGTCCACCAGGCGCCGGATGTCGCAGTCGGTCTTCCTATTTGAATAGCGTCAAAGAACGAGAGAAGGTGAGAGGGCCCTCGTACAGAATACGTGATGGGGAGGAACAAAGGGTACCCGAAAAGGGAGAATACGTGATCGGAGAAAGGAGTAATGTAGCCAGAAAATGCTAGCATTCCTGAAAAATTCTGCCAGCATTGGCGGAAAACGACGGGGTAAAGGCTAGAGAATTACACACCAATACTCCGAGGATTTGGGATACCCATTACCTTCAGAGAGGAAAAAACATAAGAGTGCGTTTAATTTTGAGGCTTTCATTAGCAGCACTGTTTTGTTTTTGTGTCCAGGAAAGCTTATTGATGGTAAAAGGATAGTGAGAGATTTTTAAAATGAGTTAAAAATGGATGAGGTAAAAGGGTATTGAATATGTTTGACTTTCGAAAGCAATAGCGCTACTTAATTGATTACGGATCGGTCTAAAGGGATCTGTTCATTCAATGAATGACTCATTCTATACAACTAAATGAGTTCGTGCTTAGCTTTGTGGTAGTGAGAGACGCAAAAATCCATAATGATAACTCTACTCAACGCTGCCACCTGGTCAGAAGGCCAAATTGCAGCGTAAATTTAAATAAATAAATAACCGCTGAATAACTTACTCTGTGTTTTAGTAAAGTTATCATTATGGATTTCTGTGACTCATTTCATGTTCCGCTGTTCACTGCTTTGTCTAAGAAATACCAATATAAGGTGACGATTCGGCTCACGAGTAATCATTTGACATACATGTGTATTAAATGAATTGAAACTCAATAATCCAAAATCCAAATAGCAAAGGTAATGTCCGAAGAAAGCAGTCCTATTCGTTAGCCGAAATATCGCAGTCTACTAAAATTGAGCAACATTTTGCATTGGTTCTTGCGAGCTTTTGATGAAATATTTTACACTTAGGATTATGATCGTGTTCATTATGTGTCACGCTAAAGAATTCTGATATTGAGTCAATATTCACTATCGGTGAACGAGATCGCTTGATTAATTTCAATTACGATTGTTCTGTCGATATGGTTCTAGCCCATCCAAAATTTCGTCAAGCCCAAAAGAGGAAATATTTTGTTGCTGTTGGAGAAACGGTGCATTAATTTTGTGTGATTCAAAAGCACGAAGCGTTGACGGTCAAGAAAAATTATCCGGGAAAAGCAACAGTGACAAAAGGTGTTATTATAATAATGCTTTAGAGAAGGGAAAATAAATTGAATTTCAGTATGTAGGACATTATTTATTGGGTGAGAATGCATTCGGTCACTGTATCGACGCGGTCGATTTCGCGGTCTTCTTTGACTGATTAATCTTTTGTATAAGCGCTCACTCTCAAGAGAAGTTCCCAGTAAAGTAGTACCTTAGTTAACGACAGTAATCCGTTCCACGATTTTCGTCATCAACCAAAAGCGTATGTATCCAAGGCGCAATTTTACACAACCATATAGCATGTCAATGATGAAACTCATTAAAATGTCATTAAAATGTCATTAAAATATAGTGGATATGATTTATTCGATTATATTTACAACAAAAAAATTATCATTGGTAAAATGAAAAGTCATTAAAGAAGTTTTTAATTGTCAATCTTCACGTGAAGGCAAAGTAAACCAAAGACTGCGTCGTTACCCGGGACACTTTTTGATCACAGCCATTCGTCGTTAACCAAGTACGTTGATAACTATGGCAGTCGTTAGCCAAGGTACCACAGTATTTTTAATACTATTTTTGTTTATCAAAAGGAAATGGATATTTTTGATCGCAATTTGATAAATTAGATGTAATTTCACCGTAGGTCATTTGATAAATGTTTATGTTAACTTACTTTATTACACCAGTTCAAGATAGCTTTCGTCATAGAAATGCTTCTCATCATGCGAAGGAACCGATTAGAAAAAATTTACTCTATGCTTCTGGTAAAACTTTTGCCCGATTATTGTTTGACAACTGCTCGATTGTGAATTTTATAATAAAATAAGAAACCGATTCACAAAGCTGAGAGCATATTTCTGTGGGTGAATCTCCATATGGTTCCACAACGTAATTATCATTTTACGCAAGCTGCTTACCCCTTCATACCTGGAAATTCATGCAAAACTCTCTCGTATATAAATTATATGCTCCTAATATGTCTACTATATGTTTTCACTACTGTATAACATTCGGGATATTTGAGATTTGAAACACATAGGCATTCCTTTTATTTCCTCCTCTTCCTTTCTCTGCGCTCGGATGCGTTACGGAGAAACATTCAGAGACTCGAAATTAAAAAAGACGTATTAGGTTTAATGTATAATCGATGATGACACCAAATGTATTCCCAAGTACACAGTTTGGAAAGAAAATCCGATCGCATTCTTCGGAGACATAAAAACCTTTTCATGGCTCGGGTATTAAGGGGGCTTTTTCTCGGGAATAAAAAAGACCACACCGTCCGCATCCTCCTTGGAAACGTCTAAAACCTTGAGGTATTTAATTCGATGTAATGGAAGTTTATTCGACGAGCCAAGATTTCAATTTATTTAAAACCTCTTTATCCGTGGACGGGTTTTAAAAAAATGAAACTTCAGAGTTTTTCCGAGCATAATAATTGGATTGTTTTTCCGGGATACAAAAAATGGAGAGCTTAACGACTCCCTCTTTGGTCTTTCCTGGGAGTGTTCCTTTCCCAGCGAATCTTTTATGGTCTGCCCTCTCTTCGTCTCCTTCCTTCCGATGAATATTTTTCCCGACCCTCTTTTTTTTGGATCCGAAAGGAGATATCTGCGGAACTTTACCCGCCGAGCTTAACATCATCTACGCAGGGAGAGATCAAGTGATTTACAATTTTGGAATCGTTCTTTCATTGGAGCGTGAAATAAAGAACAAACACGTGAAAGATTCCTCTAGGAGGTAAACTTCTTTCGGGACGTTCGGTATGATTTTTAAAGCTGTAGTAACAAGGAAGAGGAAAGGTTTTTTTTAACTTTGCACGGTAAAACCGTGCTGCTGAATCCCGAGGAATAACAAGCGTGAAAAATAGCGTCATGAATGGGGCTCGAACCCAGGGCTCCCACTTTCCACTGAACTACCACGCCGCGTTAGAATGTTCCCCCGCTTTAGAATATTCTTTGGTTCGAGTCACAGTCATGTCGCTATTTTTCACACTTGTTATTCCTTAAAGCTGTAGAAGGTCTTTAAATTTACTCGGAAAGTATTCTGAGAATCTGAAGAGAATCTGACCACTTGCAATTATTGCGGGAGAATATTTGGTATTTAACATTAAAAAGTAGTTATTAAATATTATGCTTGAATTCCGAATCAACTATATTTATTGTTTCAAATGGCTGTACTAAAGATTTCTGCGCCTAAAAATGTTTCACCTTAAATCGACCCTCCTCGTTTATCGCTTTGATATCGGATTTTATGGTAAAATATGATATATTTACAGTTTCACTGTCGTTTTCTTAAGCCGTTAATGATTTAATACAATTAGTTGAGGTGGCAGCTATTAGTTATTCATCGTAAAACTAGTGCTCTTTTCTTCTCTTAAATTGTAGAAACAAGAGTCACTATAAAAAAACAAAAATCTAACTATAATCTAGGTATAAAATTTATTCTAATGATTGGATGTATCAAAGACGACTTAAAATTAAATTTACGAAGAAAATTCCAAAACAAAAAAAAAGGTTGAGCTTACGAAGATCGGATTGAAATCCTTTGCAGAAAAATTGCACCAAAGATTCCGAGCAATATGCATTCCATATAACGAGCAAAATATTTTTGGAAGTTTTTTTAATAAAAGATTTACGATACAGTGCACTTATCCTCTAACGTGGAAGTATCTTGGAACTTTTTACGATGGAAACGTCTATTACACAATGAGAAAATAAAACTTGCTTGAGTTGAGAATTGTAACACTTTCGATTTTAATACTTATTTTATAATACAACATTTTCGAGTACTTTAATGATTAGAAAGTTAAAATTGCTGCACAGGAATACAGTCAGTTAGAGTTGATACGAAGAACTTTCATAATTAAAACGTTTCTGAAAATTTGAGAGTAAAATTTTACGTACAACTCTTAAGAATATTCGGGTGATAACTAATATAAATATAACCTGAGATTTTATAGTGGAAGCTCTTCCAGTAACACTAATATTACGAACCATTGGAAGAGAGCTTTTGCAGACATTGTTGCGCCCGAGAGTTTATTTTGGAAGGACACAATGAATTACTTTTAACTATTATAGTTTACGACTCCATCAGCCTTAGGAATCAACTGAAAATCTCTTTTCCGATACGACAAGGGGCGATTTTACACTGCGAGATGGAAACAAGCCAATGCGAGACGAGCAGAATCCCGCGGAAGAATTTTAATCCCCAACCCCAAACCGATATCTATCTCACGATTCCACAGCCGTCCTCTCGGAGGAGGCCGAGTATTTCCTCCACCACCATTTACACGCACCCCCTCATCCGTCCCCGCCCCTTTTAATTTCTCCCTCTCTTCATTTTACCCTCCGAACCTTTCTTATCCAGAGAAAAAAGTTAATAAAACGAAAAAGGGAGCGGTGAAAAAACCGCGCCCCCGCCGAATTAATGCCCCTTTCGCCATCGCGTGTATAATTTCCGGATCAAACTCTCCCGCGGATGTTAGGAAGGGGAGGGTTTTAAAAGGGATAAACTCCTATTTTTTCGGCGGGGATATCCCGCCCTTTCTCCCGGAAACCCATCTTGGTAAGGCCCCTCCTCCCCGGACCTTTCGACCAAACAACGATTCCCGGACTCATGCCAACCTCCCCCGATCCTATTTTCTTTCTCTTTCTCATCCCCATTTCCTCCTCTCTCGGCGTAATTTTCCGCAAAAAAGACCATCGCCTTATCCCCCCCCCCCAAGCCCCACCCTTTTCCTCCACCGTCGCGCGTCGAAATCCCTCTGATTTATCTCATGGAGAGATAGCAATCTCGCGGGGACTGTAAATCACTCGTGAGGTTAAGCCAGCATCGCAAAGTGGCAAGGGAAAGGACCTTCAGCTCCCCGGCAACTAACTCTTACGGGGAGAAAGAGAAGAAAAACCTATCTTTCTCTCTATCTCTCGCTTCGCAATCCCCAACGTGCGATGTCTTTCTCTCCGTCGCCCTCGGTGGGTTTTGCCCCCGGCAAAAGAGGTTCCAGCGGTTCTGCTGCCCATCGCTATGACCCTCGGGAAAGAAGTCTCTGCCTTTCGAATCGGCGCGTGTACGGTGACGTTGGGGATTAGATTACTGGGAATAAAAAGCGAGGAGGTACGTTAATCCTCCGGTTCGCTGCCGGTTGTATTAAAGGACTTGTGGAATTGTCGAAGAAGAAAAGGAATGGTTGCCCGAGCAATTCATGTTGGCGAGGTACTCGTATGAAGTGACTACTCCCATGAGTCAATAGGCACCGATGGCATATTCTCTATCTTCGTAATTTCGTTATCTATGAAATCGATCGGAAACTCGTGTAGTAAATGTACTAAAATACGAAGGCTTCCACTGCGGGGAGTTTGCAAGCATGAATTAATATGAAGTAACGCCGGTGAAAAGTTGCTTTTCATTCACACGACGACGCTCTGACCCGAAAGAGTTTTTCCATGAGCTAAAAAATTGTTAGATAGAAACCAGAGACATTTGGTGGAACATCGTAATTAACAAAGAAAAAGAAATATATACTGAACATAAATAATTTTTTATAATAATAACGACCATGGTTCCGGTGTTCCACTCCTGATGACGATGTGAAACACTGTCGTAACCAAATGACTATGTAACCATAGTCGTTCGAATCAATTATTTGTGGGCAGTATGAATTTCTTTGTTTTCTAAAATATTTGCTCATAGCTTTTTCTTTTACGTATGTAAAGTAATTCCGAAACATGAAGTAAGATAGACGGATGGAGCTAGAGCACGCCTAGTTACAGTTTTAATACCAGAGATTGCTAAAGGGAAACCCCAGTCGATTAAGTGCCGGCATCATGTATCCCTGTTGTCATTTACTGGTTGATATGGAAATTACAGTGACATCTGTATTTAAATATGTGTAGAAGCTTCAAATGAAGACCTTACTTCCTCTACATCAACCGTATACTAATTATCGTATAATTAGACGGTTATAAACTTATTTGAAACGAATAAACCTACAGCTTCTCAATAGGCGCGTTGACACTGTCTCATAGTTCTGGTAAAATTCTTTCATCTAAAAGCATAAACTGGAGATATTTTAGATCTTTTCTGAGAGATGGTATGATTTAATGATTTTATTCTACTATTTTAATTTAATCTTCACAAATATAAATTCCAACTTACGGTTGAACACAATATCAATTACGGCACATTTCGGATTTCGGCAATAGTTCTGCGAAAGAAAAGGAATTGTGGGTCGCTCAATTAGTTGTTCAGATATGCAAATATTTCAGATGTTTGACAATATTTCCCGTGGTTACTAATTCCTGGATAGGAATTTGAATCATTGTCGTTGATTCAAATTCCTATCCATATAAATAACTCATAAACTTTCCCATCCTTTTAGTATGGCCTATCTATAGGAAAAAGGGTGAAATGTAACTTGCGTTATTAAGTTGCGCGCCTAGGAGCATTCTCAAGAAGAGACAGGCATGAAAAAAGTCTGGCAGGATTGGGACTCGAACCCGGTTCTTCCACTTTCCGGGTGACTATTCGAGCAAATTGATCTATCGAGCCAGAACAATTAGACATGCCGTTCGGTACGAACTTGTCCACAAAGTCTCCCGAACGGCATGTCTAATTGCTCTAGCAAGATACCTCAATTTTCTAGAGCAGTCTCCCGGAAAGTAGAAGATCCTGGTTCGAATCCCGGTTCTGTCAGACTTTTTCACGTCCGTTTCTCCTTCGGAATTATGGCCTATCGCCCAGAAACCCCATTCTCTCACCTGAGTGCTTGATTACGCTAAAAATCTCAAACAAAATAAGTCATCCTTATCAGTATCGCTACCTGAGGTGTAATAACATTCGGAAACCGCGTACGTAATCCATCTGGCACCTTAAAACTTTCCCTTCAACGTCAAGTCCGGGGCGAAAACCACCTTTATATCTTTTCGGCCGCATTCCCGCCATAACTCACTTCTCCGTACGCCTCTTTTATTTTTAATGCATTCTCTCTCCTTCCAAATTTCTCCCCCACCAGACACCTTATTATTTTCCCCTTCTCCATTTTCTCCCATCAAACTCTTCCCGCCCTAAATCATCCTCGGAAACTTTCTTTCGGTATCCTTCCACCAGCATCTCTCTCTTTTCAGAGGAGGGAATAAATCAAACGCTGAAACAACTGATCCTCATCCGCCCCGACATTACTGTTTTCTCCGCTAATGGGCAAAAATGGATGTGGAGTCAGGTCGGAAAATATCCCGTCCCTGGGAATGGCAGGGTGAATTATGACGCCCGTGAAAAATGAGCAAATATTGGAGTAATTTAGTGCTCTGGGGGTTTTCTTACCTCTTCCTCTGCTGTCTTTTCTCCCATCCTCCCATTTCTCTCTCAAACCCTCACTCCTCACTCCCTACCCATCCTTCTCCCAGGAGGCACGTCGAAATCTCCGTCGCTCTGCAGAATTCCTATTGCCTCTTTTAACTTTATTCTTCCTCGCCCCTCTCAATCCATCTCTCCGACTCTTTTTATTCTCGGAGACCACCTAAGCCTTGGCAGATGCTCCTCCTGCTTCGGGGACGTTTTAGTGGAATAAATTAAACGAAGAGAACTGCACAAGAGAAGTTGCGTCTTGATTTCCTGGCTCGTTGTATCGGCTGATAAGATCTGAGTGATCAGATTTTTTGGTTGAACCTGCTAATCTTGTGGAAGCGCTTCTAAATCGCTCAATGGTTTGTTAAATCCACATCAAGGCAGTTTTCACTTTTCTGTAGTTTTAAGTGAACGATAATTCGTCGAAAATTTTGCTGGTGCTGTTATATTAGAGTTTTGAGAATAGCTAGAAAAATCCGTAGTTCGGAAGCAAAATAATCGTTAGGGTACTGCAACCAGCGGAGATCAGGGTTCTCCGTGGTCGCGCTTTGCTACGTATTGTTCTCAATACGTATTTCGGAAACTGCGTTGCAATCTTCAGGAGAGACGGTGTTGTGATGTTACATTGTAATATAAAGCGAGTGTAATAATTCCGTTTTAGTATATTCCAACCAGTATTTGCTGTCTTTACTCTTAAGTCATGAAAGGTTTATTAAAAATCATGCGCAACCTCAGGAAATAATCTACTGCGCCGCATGAAATCTGTTTAAGAGACTTGGTTGGAGGCCACTAGTCTACAACAGTATTAATTTCCTGCAAGCCACCTACCGAGGACTGGGAGAGTTTTTAGCACCAAACAATTCCTAGGTATTTGGATTATATTTCTGCAAGCTATGCGGTAACTCAAGTAATTTCACGCCTAACGAAACACAAGTTGGTTAATTGGTAGGCCAAAAGCGCTCGGAAAAAAGTAGAAAATGGGAAAATTACAATGATATCATTTTAAATATTAATGACGGTACCATTACGTACGGTCAGTTCATACCGATTTCACGGGATTACTTAACAAGAAAAATCGTCAATCAATAACTAAAATTTTGCTGAGTTACGTTATTTATTGCCAGAAAAATTAGATATAATATTATTTATTTAAAAACGATTATGAAAAATTGAAGGTTTTGAAGGCATTTTTTTATTACAATTACCAATTTCGCGGTGTAAGCACCATCTTCAAGAATATGTACGCTATGAGGTCAGCTCATTTATCTGCCTCGTTCTACGTATTTTCCATTCAGGCGATTTATTTGCGACTGTTTCAAAGTGTATCATAGTTACATAATGGAGACTGTCCCAGCTTTTAGTGCCTCTCCTATGAATTTGCCGTCTTTGAATTCTATAGCTTCAATGAAGGATGACCTTCAGGGAGATTATTATCATTGTGAATTCGTGGTTTTAGTACGCGAAATCACCAGGTTCTCGTGTACTCGAAAATGCGAAGAAAATATCGGAAATTAAGGAATTATTAACATAATATCGTTTCGACATGTATCAGAAGATTAGTTAAGAAATAAAAGAGTAGTCATTAAGAATATTATACTAATTGAACTGACGATCAGGTAAACAATAGTCGAAAATTATCATAGTTGAGAACAGTTGCCGTGATCCTAGCTGAAAAATTGCATTTAATAGCACCTCATCTATTCAAAGAACTAACTAATAAGCCCATTTCAGTTGCTGTAGACCGCTGAACCCATCATAATACGTCATACGAGCTGTATTCCGTTGATTTTCATAGACAATGGTACGACTGCATTAGAAATTTGTTGAAATTTTTCACTTACCACTCATGACTTGGTAGCTCGAATAGTTGTTGTAGAAACCCCGTTTTTGACTGCTCTCAAGCAGCCAGTTTCTTTATTGATTTCAATTCAGTTTCTTTATTGATCAGTTTATGAAATGAGTTGTTATTATTGTTGTTAAGCTTTATTGAATCTGTTTTTGCTCCTAAAATGCAAAAAGCCAGAAAACCTCTGTGCGAACACTTTAGCGAAAAGATCATACTCTGAGCTAATCAGAGCTAAAGAATTTATCTACTCCGAAACCCATTGAAGTCTTTGAAAAATCATTGCATAAATTCTGATACGTTCATCCTCTAAGAATAATTGAATTTCCCCCAATGTTTAGAGCTATTAATTGAATCACGACTTAATGCGCTCTGTTCCGGCTATTCAAGCGTGTCAGCCATGCGTTTATCATTGCTTAAGTACTCTGTTCTGAATTTTACCATTTAGCGATGCAGATTCGAGAACGACAAATTGATGAGAAAGACATGGGCATCACTACTAGTAAAAGATTCGTAAAAGGCTAATTTCAAACTGACCAAAGTCATAAAGTTCATTCTTGCGATAGTGATAACATCATTAGAATTGTACAATAGTAAGGCTCTTCCGGTAAAGCATTTTATCTTTTATACTGGAAATCCTATTTGAAGAATTTCGTAATTTATAGGGGTGAATAATGCTAGACAGTAGTGAGGAACATTTAACCTAAAAAGAAAAGATCACCAATAAATAGATGACCTTAAAAATATATGTATATATAACACAGTTTTAGTTAGGATTACTGTAAGGATTGTTGAAACAATCCTTACACAGTTTTTCTAATAAGACTCTTTTCAGTCATATTTAACTTTACCTGCTAACTGAAGCCGAAGCAGGGAGGCTGTGGAGAACAAGAAGTGATGTTCAGAGTCACGAACATCTGAGATAGAGAGAGAGCGCCCTAGTCAAAGCTTCAGATTGCAATGCAAAACATACAGAAATAACACTATCACAGAACGTAGAAACATCATCGCGTTTTTCCGTCTCTCCCTCTTTTCGCTTGTTCCCAACTGCCTTCTTTTGACTTTAAATTTAGCGATCTCAAGGGAGGATGTTTGCAAAGGTGAATTGATTCAGCTAATGTTTCGTCCAAATATGTAACATTCTTTTTTGTCAATCAATGACTGAAAACGTGGAGACTTGCGTCTTTAATGCATCTCCAGAAGGATTTTATAATTTGGAAATGAAAAATCGATGGAAATAGATTAGATTTTTAGAAAATGCGGTCAACTTTTGGCTGAGAGCTCTAATCACACCTATAAGTGTTAGAAAAACGTTCCACTCACCATCCTTGTTCATACCCATCTGCAAACACTTCTTGAGGCGACATGCTTGACATTGGTTTCGATGAGCCTTGTCGACTGTGCACCTCCCCGTGCCGGCTTGACATCTGCTCGCAAAGGAAAGAAATAGAAAAGTTTGTAATTAACAGTTCGAGTAGAGCGGTGCATCTGGTACAGTCACTACAATGACAAAAGGCAAACGGCATGTATCTTGATAAATGAACGCACCATATTCAGAGTTTAGAAATGAATAACATACTGCGCAAAATTTTATGATAATCATGAAACACTTCAATTCCAGAAATAGTGTGAAATTCTCAGATGTATAACAGTAGGAAATCCCGTGTTTAGGAAATAGGTCACACTCCATATTCTCTACTATTCATCGGCGGGCACGAATTTTTCAATCGTTACCCAGTAGTAATGCACAAGTTGCCCTTTAACATCGTGTAGACTTCGTTCTTTGACCTAACGACGGCATAACGATGACAGATTATTTAATTTTAATTTTATTTATATATATAAATTGAAGGTTTGAATGATCAATGAAACATTTTTGCGATAGCTGCAGTATTTTAAAATTTATCGAGGAGGATAATATTGTCAAAAAGTTATCCAGCGGAACGACCGTACAGGTTTTCCATACTATAATCTGAAGAAAAACATAAAATTTACATAGAATGACTTAATTATATTATTTACATACTCCTTTTATACAATCATCTTCGTTTCCGGATTCAACAAATAACGATCACATACAATATCGAACCAATCTTCGCACCTCAAGATGACAGTTAATCGGTGATGCTGATAAACCTACAGTAGATAAAGTTCATCATTTATGTAACTATTCAATAATGGACTGTCATTAAAAATCAGCCACTTCAATTGAGTATCTTGAGTTCTACATTCGTTTTCACAATTTCTCTGCGAGTGAGTGCATGTTGTCCATTTGGAATTTTACCTAACCTACTTGACGAGCACTCCTGATCCCGTGACTAATAAACCGCCAGAAATACTGGATAATTCTGTTATGGTTTAGATTTATCCATCAACATAGAGCAAATAATCTAGATTGCGCTCTATATTTCTGCTGGACTTATGAACTTCAGAACCCATAAGACTTAGTCATAAACGGTGACTGTACCGTGAAGAGATTGCACCTGCAACCAAATCTTTCGAAGGGTTGCCTCTGAAATAATGTTGTCGACTCTAAAGCCCTCTTCAACAACTTAGCAACTAGGGTTGAAGCGAATTGTTTAATTTTGACGTAAACACTTAATGGATTATTGGAAAAGTACTCTAAGGTTACAGTTCATACCCTCTAATTCGCATATTGGTGAAGAGAACGTTGCGTATTCACTCAACATTTTAGGATACGTGCATTCCCACGTCCTTAATTCGGTCTCAACCCAAATCATTAGAACGGGAAGATCCTCCAAGCTCCCTAAAAACTAATTCATCAAGATGAAGGTCGGACCTTCGAAGAACGTATGATCTTTCGATAGCCATTTAGGATTATCTCTATGGCTTAAACTCTCTCCTTCCGCTTGGCACAAGAAGGTAGTCGGAGGAAGGGAGAAATTGTGAGCCTTAACACTTAATTCGATCTGGAACGTAACTGAAGGATTCGTAGTCCTCTCCAAAAACCCTTTCCCTTGCCTGAAAGCCTCTCAAAGTGACATTTTCTTCCCCTCCCTCTGCCAATCCCAAATGACCTGGAGACCGATTACGAAAGGAAGATTCGTCTCTCCCCTTGTCAGCCATTCTCTCATTTCTGTCCTTTTCAATCCCTCCCGAGCACGCGATGGTCAGCATCACTTGGACGCCCACTTGTCTATGTCGTGTCATAACTTTTGCTCCCATTCTGATAAATATTAGCTCTCACGAAGTCTGAAGATCTCACTTTTAAGCCGGTATCGATGTTACGTCCTCTTCATGTGGTCAAAACGGAGACGCATTGGACATTAAAGATATTTCTGAATCGCATCGACCGAAATGCGATATTCCGCAAGTCCACAGATCCTAAGCACACTGTTATTACTATATAAACGCTGCCAAAAATCTACAGCGATTCCTCAACATCCAACAACCCCTGGATTCAGGTATTCGCGACTAAGCGAAAAATCTGAACACCTGAAGTATTACGAATTCCGTTATTATATAGAATTATATTGTCAGTAAAACGTCAGCACAGAATATTTCTACGTAATCGTATCTCTTCTTTGCGCCGATATACTGTAATAGAAGTTCGCAAGAGAGGCGATTTTCATTTCATCACTTAATCATTAAATACTAAAATATTCAAATATTGCGGAAAACGTGATGAAAACGGATATTTCCTGTCAGGGAATGGTCGTGTGTTCGTAAGAGAGCTATGGAACTTCAATAAGAGAAAATAAGGAATTCTCTCCATACATCCTTAATCGGAAGAATTTATTCTTCCTATAATTCAAATGAATATTAAGATTTTCACAGCGTCTATTTAAAAAATAAAAAGTACAACTTTTTCGGTGGATGTCAATATTTATTTTAATAGAATCGAATTAATACAATTATTGACAAACTTAATACTAGTAAGATTATCGGTAACTTATCCAATGCAAATGTTGAGGAGCTAGTTAACTGTTTTCACATTGTAGATAGAAGCTCACATCGAGAATCATAGTTTCTAATTGAATTTCTGCACACTGTACACTTAGAGCCATATTTATTATATAAGACAGAATAGAATACGTATTTATTCAGGGCGAGATTGAGACTAAAAAAGCTCCTCTTGCATCTAACCGTGTTAGATAAAAGCTCCAAATAGTCGTTGTAACTACTTGTACAACGGCTATTTGGAGCTTTTATCTAACTCTGATGTCTTACCACGGTCGTGTTCCTTTTCCTTATAGATTTAACCAAGTTAGGAAGACGGGGAAAGATAACGATCTCTTAATCTTACAACAAATTTTTAATAAGCAGCGACCGTTGTCGCCATACTTGTCATCGACAATCGGCTCTAAAAATTTCTAAAATCTGACTCTAAGAGAACGATGCGGAAAGGCATTACTCTCAATTGAAATTATTCACGAATATCGTTACACGCTCTCTTTTCGATTCACGTTCAAATAAGAAATACGCTGTTTATGCTACGGAACGCTTTATGATATCAGAACACGTAAACAACAAACTATTAGTATCTGCTCCCGTTGTACCTACAAGTTGGGATCAAACGGAGGATATTATCCTCCGACTTGACCTTCGTCACGCCTTTCAGTCTGAATGGGTTGACAGCGGGCGCATAAGTATCCCCTAGAGAATAGGGCCTCTAATGTTTCGTGACAAAGAACCCGGCGCAGATTTCATTCGACCCGCACCCAATGGATTTCATTAAAAGGATACAGCAGGCGGGTAAGCGCACCCTCTGGGGGCGCACCACCGCAGAACTCTCTCGCGGTCCCCTCTCAGCCTTCCCCTCGCACCCCTGCTCTCAATGGACCAACTATTCGATTCCACTAATCCTCCCTCCAGTGGGAAGCTTCCTGGGCAAAGCCCACTTCATCCTTCTATTCTTTCCTCAGCCCTCGCTCCAGAAATTGTAGCAAGTCAAGGGTGCTGTGTCATACATTCCCCACCCAACGCAACCCTCCCACCGGCTGTCACCGTTACCCTTGAATCGTCGGCGATTTTAGTTGTCTTGTCCAATATTTCCGGAGCAATGTATCTTTGATGAAGATTTGAACTTTGGTTGAAGATGTCCTGGAAAATATATTTTCCAGGACATCTTCAATAAAGCGAAATGGCGTTAGCTTTATTTCGCGGTAAATTAAACCGTCATTTCTGACACTCAGCTGAAATATTTCTTCCGGAAATTTCGATTTAGAATTTAGGTTTAAGTGCATAATCTCACGGATTTCACCAACGAAGCAAACATTATTGACAGGTTTAAACGTAAAAACCTCTTCAACAGACTTTTTTGTCTCGTTGTGATAATGAGTAGTAGTAGAATTGGAATTATAGTGCCTCGACTGCAGAGGTAATGTTGCACCTATTCTCAAATTAGTATAATTTATAATAATTTTTCATCAGCAGTATATAATACAATACACAGATTAGAATTTAATAAATAAAATAATAACCACTGGGCATCGTCTTGTACCTAAGATTATGTTAGAATTTTAAATGTTTAAGAAAATTCAGACGAAGTCCAAATTTTCAGCTAGCGTAATTCTTGTCCGATGTTATTGGGTTTTCGGTACTATTGACGTACCCTGAGAAATTACCTTAATTTGGGTTGATTGTATCTAATTTGGGTGGTAAATTGTTTCAATTCTTGGTAATGGAAAAGGTCTATGAAGTCTATAATAAGGCGAGATCGAGAATAAAGAACTAATCTCCTCTTCTATCTAACCTGTCGTCAGAGATATTAATGAATACACAAATAAAATTGTAAATAGAAATAGAGAAAAAACTTAAGAAGAATTTGTGGATCTAATAAGAGTATTCGGTGTTCATAGGTATAATAAATATATAAGAAATGCGCTTTATTAAGGCGAGATTAAGACTAAAATGTCTCCTCTTCCATCTAACATTTTGTTATAGATAAAAACAAACCAATTTATGAATAGAAATAGAGAAGAAAAATTAAGAAGGATTTGTGAATGTAGAAACCTAAGTAATATTTTAGGATAAAAATACTAACAGCAGGAAAACACCCATTGAGAAGAGAGGTTTGGAAAACCTGCGCAAACCTACTGATAGTACAAGCTAAAATATATGAAGGAAACTGAGTATATGGAAATCACTGGAGCAGTACTGTAACAAAATTAACTAAAATTGATTCGATAAAACAATAAAAATCGCAAATAAATTATCATTTTAAGCAACAGCATCTGAAAATTAGAATAGTTGGAAAATTTAAGTAAGAATGTTCAATAGAAAAATTAAAGCATTAATATGAAAGGTAGGGTAGGTTCTTAGATGCTTGTGAGTACCCCTAAAACGTGTATGTTTTTTTAAACTAAGGTTTCATCAACCATTCAAAATCTTCGTCCCTTATTTCAAAGTAATTTAATTTCGTCTTACTGCGTCTCAAGGAGCCAAATCCTCTAAGAAATGAACCCCAGAAACATAGAAAAAAATTAAAAGTAGCACCACATATCAATAGAGCTATTTTCCCGGGACACGAGTTATTTCAAAATGCCGACAAACATTTTAATCCCATCGGGAAATTTACGAGCTTCAATTCAACCAAACCATCGTTGGGATAAATGAAACCATAAGCCTACGTCTTAGGAATCCCTTCCCCACCCACCAGTAAGCCCCTCAAAACGCCAACATCAGCTGGAAAACATCTCTCTAGGACCCACATCAAAGCACCAACCGCAGATTCCTTCCAGAAAGAGGATATCTCCCCCGCCGACAATTAACGCGTGAAACCTCAGTGAGTCATAAAACCATTACGAAATAATATCCGAGAGGACCGATCCGAATCGTGGTCCGACCCTATTAATCCCAAATGGAAAAATAAAGCGATGCTTTCATGATTTTTTCGAACGCGTCTCGATGGTGGGGGGAAATACCACCATTTGGCCTATGCGGAGGGGAATGGTTGGACTTGGAGGTAGGAATGAAAAAGGATTACCTCGTGCAGTCATTCCCGCCTTGCCTCAGCAAGCGAGGCGGAGGTTCTAAGGGTTGTTCGGATTGTGAGGGGGAAGCGAATGGGACAAATACGTAACTGGTTTGGGGAGTAATGGACGAAGCAAGAGAGAGATTCGATCCGCTTCTGAAGAGTCTCCGGATGGCATAAAAATAGGGGAGTAGGTGGCACCGGGAGGGAGGGATAAGGTAATAGGGATTTAGGAGGTTGGGGGAATAGGGGTGGTGGGAAATTGAAAGGGCGCTGGTCTGAGGCTTGGGTTTAAGGATGTGTGATGGATCCAGAAAGATGAGATAGGGAAGGTCAAGCCTAATCGATTCTGGTTTTCTCACCCCATAAAAACGGTCCCTTTTCACAGTCATATTGGCGCGTATGGTGTCCGCTTTTTTTGTCTCTCCTGAGCCTGTCAAAAGCGGTCTAACGTTGGAGAATGTTTTGTGCCGCAATCACATTAGTTAATTGCGTGAAATCTATTCATCCACGGCCTCGTTGATGGAAAATGTGTAGGGAAAAATGGATAAAATCGCCATGAAGATATTTAAAAGGCGCCGGCGGTAATGATGACTGGTGAATATTAATGAAATACGACCGGTTGGTGCAAAGAGGTTTGCTGTAAGAATATAGTGTCATCTTCGGATTTTAAAATTAGTTAAATGCTTCATCACATGCTGCTAAATCTAAGATGCTACATCCTCCTCTGGAAATAAAGATCCACAAATATGGTGTTAAATATACGGGATGTTAGTAAAATATGCCAATCCATGAATTATGAATGGAATCGTGAGACAAGGAAAAGGGTCAAGATGACTTTGCTCGTAAAGGAGTACATCTAGAGAAATTCCCCAGGAGAAACGGGCATTAAAAAAGTCTGACAATCTGACGTCTGTCAATAATAAAACGGTCACTCTTCTTCCGCATACCCTCAATTTTCAACTCTTTATCTCCCAATAAAAACTTCGATCCATTTTATCTACCTCTAAAATCAATTATAACAATGATTGCAAGAGACTGATTTGGATCTCTATAGTGTTGATCACTTTCATTTTGCTTTTGTTTTATTATTTATATTATTATTTAAATTTGTTGATCATTTTTATTATCATTATCGTTGATCGTCAACCGTAATTGGCCTAGAGCTGTATGTTTATGTATTATTAATAAATAAATTAATACATTCATACCTAAGTCGTCATTGTGGGTTAATATACAGATCCGAGGATATGAATCCTATTAGAAAGAGAGAACCATGAATAAGTCGATTGTGCATATGAAACGCAATCGGAGAAGGAATATAACAGCTGATGTCCCCGCTCACCTGTATATGAGTTTTCTCCTGACACTCCTTTTGAAGAACCCCGAACATCCGTTGCAGGCCAAGATTCCATAGTGCTTCCCGGAGCTCGTGTCTCCACAGACGACGCACGTGAGTCCGGCTCCTGCCCCTCCGACCCCGACGCCCCCACCGCCCTTCACCTTGCCGCCGCCCCCAGTGGGCGACACTGCTGTGGTAGTGACGGTACCCTGCGAGGAGTTTAGGGAAGTGGGTGGGGTATTGGAGTGGTCCATTAGAAAGGACGGGGGTCCCGGGGCGGGGGAGGAGCGGTTCGCTTGCACCACCAAGGACTGCGGACGGGGGTGGGCCACTGGGGCAGGAGGGGGGCAGGGGCCCATGAGATGGTGGGCGGGGGGCGGTGGTGGAAGGCAAAGAGGGGGATGAGGAGGAGGATGATGGAATGGGTGGAGGTGATGAGGCTGTGGGTGGTGCAGATGGTGATGATGGTGGTGTAAGGCAGATAAGGGATGGTGGGAGGGAGGGGGAGTGGGTTGCGTGGAAGGGGGCGGTAGGGGGGGTTGAATGAGGGGATGGTGAGAGGGGGGCACTGGAGATGTCGAAGAGTCCGATCTTGGAGATTGGGCCGGAGATCCTCCGCACTGCTGCGAATCTGAGAGAAAGATGAAGAGGTCTGCAATTAGGATCGCGAGATGTCACAGTCTGGGTCGATACTGTAATTATATAACATGTGAGAGGAAGGGCTGAGATAGGTACTCAAAAATAGGAAAATTATATGTAAGTTGTGATTATTTTGTCATTACTTACGTATAAATAATTCCAAAACATATGTATGCCTGGTTGTGTTCACAACGGATGCCCTCAACCCTTTCCCTTTATCCAAATCCATGCGATTCTTGCATCATTCGGAAAATTCGCCGTGAATATATTCATGAACCGGTAATTGAGGTGATTTTTTATGCTTATGCATAAAGTTGTTCGTATCCATCTTAAACATTGCAATTACCTTATTTTTCGGTAAACTGAAACTTCACATATTTGTTTCTCGGTGAAGTTTCCCAGACCGGTTCTTGATCCCTACTACAAAATATTTCCTGAACCTCAGTCTGCTTAACTCGAATGCTAGTGATCCGGTTATCAACTCTAACCTACCCTACAAATGTGTAAGAACTTCATTATGTATAATAGTCACCACAAGGAATTTTACTATTTATATTTTGTTACGGGTAAGCGATGTGTTGAATTCCGGTTGAGAGATAAATGAGCGGAGTTGCTCCGGGTCTGCCAATGTACAGTATGAGTTATTAATTCTCAGATGCACTGCTAATAGTTGCACTGCTAAATTCTCAGATTAAACATTAGTCTTTTATACAGCTTTGTTCCTGGATGTCTTGAGGTAACATCTGGTGTCACTAAGGCCGTACCGTAAGGAATCGTACAGCTACATCTCATTTTCATCGATAAGCCGATTTCTTTGCAGCTCCTACTATTCGTATATGCTGGGATAATTCTTATGTAGTAGAATACCGGTTTAGATTCAGTTAAGTAATAAAAATCAGCTGTTAAGAAAAGATATCCAATCAATTCTAAAACGTTGGTGGATTTTCGGCTGTAGTATTCAACATTTATCAAATACTTTTCCTGATTATAACCGAACCAGAAGATGTCATCTCGTTGACGAAACCGGTCGTGCAAATAAAAAATTTTTGTGGAAGATACTAAGTATCCTTTTCTTCTAAAATGTCGTGTCCATTCCACGAAGTTACGCTTGAGCATATCAATTTTAGTATTTAGCTTACTATTGATTAATATAATTAATTAATTACTTCATTTAATTGCTCATGTTACTATCGTAGTAATTAGGGCAATATTAAATAATTACATCTAAATATAATCGTTAAATTATTCTAATAAATATCAATATTTTTCGAAAAAATAAATATAAATACCGAAAGAAAGATTATAAAATATCCTTAAGGGTCGCTTGAATTACAGCTTGTTCCGTGTGCCAATAAAACATAAAACTGGCTCCGCACGTAACTCACTCTCTTTCCTAGTCTACTCTTTTTTTGTTTATCATTAATCTTCGGATATATTAAATGACATATGATGCTAGGCGGACGAGAGACCTAACCTCAACAATAAAGAGTATCTATCTTTTGATATCTAATCAAACTACACAATTCAGTAAAGAAAAAATCCTGAACACATCTACCTCTAAAATAAAGATGCAAATCCCTCGAAAGCCTTTCTTCCGCTTTTTTCATCAACATCTTTCATTTATACAGCCCAAAGGCGTAAATCACCTCAGAGATGGAGCTTGGATTAATGCTCAATCTTAAAGGCCAAGGCATCGCAGGATTAAAGAGCCGTTGGCTTTAATCGAGGACTGGAAAAAATTAATGGAATAGGGTGCAATTTAACTCTCCCCTCCACCTTCTCCTCGGCACTTTATTATCGAACCCTTTCCCTTTTTCCACCCCTCCGCTCTCCTTTCGAGAACCTTAAAATTCTTCCTCCACCCTCTTCCATATAATGATCTCCTCCATCCATACGCGATCCTATCTCCCAGCAGGTTTAGATAATAGCACTCCAAATCCTATCAATGCTGTCCCTCGCGTCCACTTCAGCGAAACCTCATGAGCCGAAATTGAGTCCGGTATCCCTTCGGACCATCTAAAACCGTATCTCTCGGCCTTTTTCTTCTAATGAGCCGACCTATAACATTTTCAGACGCCTCCACTTCTGAATATGGTCTCTATTGAAGTTATGAAGGAAAAATGAGAAGCGAAATTACATCCAAGCTCAGTATGGATACAAGTCTAACCTGTCCATCTATTGAACTATTAGAATTTGAGGAATGAAAATGTATTGGAGATGATTATCCTAATTCTCGCACACAGGAATGCAGGTACTTGCTCAATGCAGTTAGTTTCATCCCCTAAAAACGAAAGTGTGCGGCTGAATTTCAGCCTCCCTGAGGCGGGAGGTTTCGGGTTTCGGCCCTTTCTCCCTGACGACACGTAATAGTGATAGGTCCGCTTTACTGTACCATTGACATTTAAAGCTATTTTAATTGATCCTGGATACTTAAAAATGATTACCATATACTTGTAAATTATTAACTTAAAATTTTAATAGTGGATTTTGTATACTAAATAACGAATTTTAACTAATTTATGAAAAATAGAACGGAAAATTTCAACTTTTAATGGACGAAGCTTATAAAGAAAATTGAAAAATCTCGCCCCAAATGCTCTTCGATATCGCTATTTCCTTTTCTTCCGAAACTTGGTAAAATACTATTTCACTAATCTGATAAGTAAAAAGCACTTTTTGGGTTATGGAAAGTAATTTTAAAAGTAATTTTTCGAAATTATTTTTATCTGCTTTTACTTTTTCAGAGCATAGTGATTTCCATCAGAAAATTTTCCCTGATATCAAAGAGTTTCATCAATAGCCACATATTTAATTCGTGTATTCGAGTCCCTTTATCCGAATACCTTTATCCTGCCATAGCTAATTGAGTGAATATAAATTCTGTCCGTGAAATTAAAATGCATAATGATTTATACTTTTAGTGAGATTTGTTGATCTCAACGTATTTTGACATATTTCGACAAAACTTCGTGATCGGTGATAGACTGCTGAAGAGATATAAATCATTTTAATCTTTGGCCCTTAATTTCACACAATAAAAAATTTTTAGTAAGAAAGTAGATTATTTATCTTCAGAATAGGTTTGGTTTCATAACACATTCCGTGTTCTAACAAACACAAATGGCACTTTTCATAAGGATTAAAGCGCGACTCCCAGCAAATCAGAGCTGATATTTACGAAAATCCACTACCAGAAAAGTGTCTACAGCCAAATAAATATTACCTAGCTTGTATATAAAGTTCAAGCTATCATTTTGCTCTTATTGTATCACTCTTCTTAGAATTACAAACCAATGACCGCACTATAAATGACTTAATATTTTAATTAATTAAAATTTTAACTAGTTAACATATAAAATATTTGTCCTAGTTTCGCGTGTATAAATAAATTGAGAATTCTAAGAAGCTCTTACGAGCAATATATAACCTCTGTATTAATTACGAGTAAGTTGTTTCGTAAATTAACCGCCCGGACAGTGATGGATCCTGGACCGAGTCTCGGCTGTGTCAGACTTTCTCTCTTTCGTTTCTTTCTATAATATAAATCGTGAATCCTTGCGTAGCTCATTCCTTGTGTATTGTAGTTCGAATTATTGGTATGTAAAATAAGTAGATTCGAATAAATAGAGTGTCTGCAACACTACGTAATTGCATGACCAAATTAAAACACAGGAATCGAATTTCCTAATGGAAACTGTAACCAGAGGTTAATACTTTAGAAATTTCCACAGAAACACATGAATGATGGGAGCGTCTTGTGTCATTGCGCAAGAACCGTCATCAGGTCAAGTTAATATGCAGTGTGAATGGAAATAAAGAACGCCGAATGATTATTACCGATAAATTACCGAATTTCGGATCATTAGCGTATGATCGAATATGTTGCGTGTTCGATTGGATAATTTATAAATTATTTATGTCGAATCTTAGTTAATTGTTCGTCAGCTGTCTTCAGTACTCGGGAATTAAAACTACTGAATTATTATGAAGTATGAAGTATGGTATTTTTATGAAGCTAACAATTAATATCGTTATTGGGCTCTCTTCGTGAAAGAATATTGATGTGTTGCAAAATGGTAATCTATTTTACTAATCCTGTGACACTGGTTGTTATTCATCCATTTTTATGTGCTATGCTCAATTAAAAACCTCGAGGAATGTTATCTGAAAACTATTTGAGGTTTTTAATCTTATAGGAGAGACTTTAAAGCTTTTCCCTTCTTAGTCATGCATTGCTGAGTTTAAATCACTGTTTTACAATGCACGGAAACTGTAGAAATTCATCATTTACATATTATTCCTATTAATTTATAAATATCAAGTCTGTATTTTATTACAAAATAAGAAAACTTTTCTTGGAACTTGAACTGTTCGAGAGTGAAAATTTTCGATTGGAGAGGTCTTGATTTGGCGTTAGCCTGGACCCCTGAGTTTGTATAACATTCGCCCTGGTTACTTTTAACCTATTGAAAATTTAAATTCTACCAAATTATTGTGATAAAAGGTGTGATTTTTCTCTTTATGACGTCGATAACTCTTTTCATCATTCCTGAAGCCCGACATGAAATGCTCCCTTCGTTTTGATTGCCGATATACATTAGGATGACTTGGACACCAATACTTGCATTCTGAGTTGTAGAGAATCAGCCGTTCAAGAGCGAGATTCCCGTGTTCCGTTTTTATATGGTCGCTTTCCAATCCGCATTCCCCCCTCTCCACTCCATCTTCCTCCAATGCAATTCCGACGTCATGAGGCAAGGGATCGCGCTATGTATCGACCAATCCGACGTCGTACCCAATGGCGGAGGGCCATCACGGCAGAGAGGGAGTGGGCACAGAGGGGGTTAAAGCGGGAGATGTGGAAGATGGAAAAGAGGAAATGGAGATGCAGACGGCGAGAAGAGGGAATATTTATAGACGACTGAAGATCTTCTTTCCCGAATTCCCTGAACAAGGGAAATCACGGGAAACAGGCGGCGGAAAAAGCAAACGATGGATCCTTAGGGAAACTCTTGTGTGAACTTTGGTGAACAGAAGGATGGTACCAAAAGTATAGGTAAAGAATAGAAATGGCCACCACCAAAGAAAAAATGATGGCACAGATATGGGTTTTGACTTTAGATACGTGAAAATGTGTGGTGTGTACATGGAAATACCAATATCTGCGGTCACTGGGGCTCGAAGATTGTATCGAAAAAGAAATTGGTAGCGAAACACTACTAATGAAATTTGGACATCTAAGGAAGAATAGTGCATCGAAAATTACGATCTCTTGAATCACGTGGTTCGGTCGTATCCAAGCGAGCATATTTCTCTCTTTCTAACGTAACTTCTTAAAGACTATTATTACTATTGTGCAGTTGAGGTTTCAGTGAACTTTCAAACGACATGGAGTTGAGAAATGTATTTAAATTTTTTTTTTTTTCAGTGCCCCAAATTGGTGCTTAAACTTCTACAATTACAATTCTTTAATTAAAATTTATTACAATTTTAAACGGTTATTCTAAATGTTGGGGATATTTATGGTCAAATACTGTGCACATATATCAAGGAAGAGACAGGGAGACGTATCAGGCTACTACAGTATCAATATTTTTGGTAACGCCTATAAGCACGAACTTGAAAAAGATTGACTTTTCAAGCTACACGGTAATTAAGCCGCGATAAATGATAAAAAAACATTATGTAAAACTTTGTTTATGGTTGACAATCTAAATTTATTGACTCGGAACTCATTGATGGATGAAAATCCGACTATTGTAAGTGAATAGTATATCTATAGTTTCTAGTAAATTTTTTAATAAGATAACGTAAAAGGATTTTATTTGGTGTTTCATTATTCGTCAGTCAAATACAGAATTAGAGCCACCGAATTCTATATTTTTCCCCCAAGTGTGTCGTAAAACGCGCTAAAACCACCCTTCGATGTTTTAGTGATATACCGAACAAATATAGCCACTAATTTCACATCTGAGTATTTGCCACGAGACCACTTTGGAAATTGTATTCCACGCTCATTTTTTAATTCAGTACCCCTATAAGAATCCGAGTGATGGAATTCTTCCTCTATTACCATATCCCAAAGTGGATCCTTTCTGGGGGAATGAATCATCTCCAAAGGTTACGGGAATGTGACTGAGGTGGAAGAAGAAGCATCAGAGAGGTTAGAGAGTGCGAGGGAAGAAAAGGGCGTGTGTCTGTGTGCTCGGAGGGCTTCTGGCGATAAGTGGTGGAGAAGGAGGCCCCGAAGAGAGAGGGAGAGAAAGGAGCAATTTGCGAAATTTCATTAGCATATCTATTACTGGGGCCCGACAACGCCTCTTTCCTAAAGCCAGCGGAGATAGGGATGCCAGAAGAGTGCTCCGTCCCTACTCTCTCCCTCTGCATCAGAAACGCCTTCCCACTAAAGCCATATAGACGATTCCTACGCTCTCCTTCTCTTTTGTTCTTCCCCTTGAGGTCGGATAGAGGAAGGATGAAAGGGATTAGAGGAGGTAAGAAGATTCCAGGCGTGCGAGGAGAGGAATGGAAAAAGGCACGATGAATAGAATGGATGAGGGAGTAAGAAGCTGATACGTCTACAGTGATACCTCGGTAAATCGTTCCGGAATCACCTTCGCTAGTCGAGATGTGATCTCCTCTGGAAAGGATGGTGAACTTTTCGCTGGAAGGTTGCTGTATTTTCTAAAGTAAAGGATTTGCGTACCAATGCGGTGCAAAACTATTACGTGAGATTTGTTATCTATGTTTTCAAGTCATACTTGGGTTTTAGATGCTTTCATCGACGAAATTAATCACTAGTTACATGTACGTATAATTAACTAAATCCACATCTACTTACTAAAGAACTAGGAGTTTGTAAGTGAAGAGGTCGCCGTCATAGTTCGCAGTACCTAAGAAATTTCCTCGCTTGCTACTTTGGACACATGTACTGTAAATTCGTAAACGTAAAACGAAAAAAATCTGCTACGAAAAAGAAAACGTTTCAATGATGTAAAAGATATAATTGCCTATTCTATCTGAAATATTTTACTTACAAAAAATCCGAATTGGAGCTTTATTTGCTCTTAGCTTTCCTCCATCGTCGTTCTCCATTTCGCCGAGTTGAACTTTATGAATTTATTCGGTATATCTTGAGTCCTATGAGTGCCAATTTATAACGTAACAATGATACGTTAATCGAGAATCAAGATTGGAAGCTGAAGTTGAGGGCTAAACGGAGCAAAAAACTGTTGCACGGTTTTAAATCCCTAGGTAATATATAATCGCTAATGTAATATATCTCCTTTGATATTATTCTTTAATAATCACCGCACATAGTATATAGTAAGCTTCGGCTATCACTTCGAATTCTTTGTCATACGCAATGTTTATATTCCCCTCCTGTCATCTTCTTTGGTGCTTCCATTTTTCTCGTCACATTTCCCTTCTTAAGGATTGAGTCGTGTCCCAGGCATGCCGCTATTTTCACACTTGTTATTCCTTTCCCTTTCTTATTTTATTGCATATTTTGGAGTTCCCTCTCACGTTTTTTCAACGTTTTTACATATTTTATTGATTGTCTACGCAGTGTTGCAATATAAATAATATTAAATATTAGTAATAAGTAATATTAAACATTAGTTGGAGAGGTGGAATGGCATGTGATTCCAGTTAGGTTATAGCCGGGTAGTATGTGATCAGTTGTTAAACATGAGGAACTCTGGAAAAAGGCCAAAATTACTGTACATAGAAATTCAGTAACACCTATCTTATTGTGTAGTAGCGAATTTTGGTTATATCAGAAGAAGCATAAGAGTAAACTGAATAGAGTTTCTATTGGTTTAATCTGGATTCCGCATATCAAAATTAGTGGAAACAAGTGGTAATGGTATTGAAGAATGTGGACATAAAAAAATGATGTTTGGTCTGTTTCAAGCTTATTCCGTACTACCAATATGAAGCTGAATAAAAAGAAAAAATCAGACTTTTACCTTAACCACAGAAATGCTATTCTACGATCATGGTTTCGACCCCGTGGATCATATCAGGACCTGATGTCTGAAGGGGTCGGAATCAATGTCGTAGAACAAACTTTCTGTAGTAAATGTAAAAGTCTGATTTTTCATTTTTCTTCAGGGAAGAAAAGTACCACGAAGTCGGGACCAATGTAGTAGATTTTAGTATGCAGCTTTTCAAAATTACCCGTTTTTGCTTGTGTAGACATGTAGCAAGGACGGATGATGCAAATGGCATAGATGACGTTGGCAAAAAAGGCTATTATAAGTAAAGATAGAGAAGGACAGAGAAGAGTTGGCTGAATGTACGAGGGTCGTGCAATAAGTCCTTAGAAAATCCAGGAGATGGCGCTCTTAGTATCGTAAATTGTTAGTTTTTAGTAAGCATCATTACTCACTAGATAGCTGTTTAAGTCTCAGTTATGTCCATTTCATTTTCATTTTCGGTTGAAGCAAAAGACTTTTGTTCATTTTGAAAAATGGATAAAAGTTAGTTTCGAGCGGTGATTAAACACTTATATTTATAAGGCTAAATACCGAAAGAGATCAAAGCTGAGTTGGGTGAGGTTCATGGCACATCTGCTCATGATTTTGCAACTGCTTACTATTGGGTAAATGAGTTTAAACATGGCCGTACACCCACAAAAGATAAATACTCGCAGTAAATGAGACGCTGAATTAAAAGTACGCACCTATCACAAAGAACAAAAGGAATGGATGGAAATATGTTTAGATAAAGGAAGCGAAGGATGGGAAAATGTGAAGGAGTATTGTAAACGAGAAAAATGATCAACTTACCCCGACAGTAAATAACACGATAGAAATATAAGAAGTATGATGCGATATATAACAGCTTGTGTTTTAAGTCTTAAATATAGAAAAGAATGAAAGGTAGAACGCGGAACGAAATACTGGGGAAGAGAAACAAAGAAAATGGAGAATGAGAAAGAGATTGGCTGAAGAGGCAAGAAGGATATCCCTGGTTTGCAGAATTGCTGGAGAGAGGAAGTAGCAGTAAAATAGTGGAGAGAGGAAATCAGGCGCCTTCTTCCTCGAATCAGATTGAGGGAAGGTGATTTCCACGTAGGAAGCGACGCCAAAAGAGAGAGACCCTTTCCGTCCCCTTTCATCCTCTCGCCCTTTCATTTCTTTAACGCGTTAAGGGATTTCTCACGCCAAAGTGTTTCCAAGAGGGGAAGGAGAGGCGGGTTGAAGGAAGTTACCCATTCTGTCGCAAGGAGGCATAGGATGCTTTTCGGTTCAACTTCCTCCATCTTATTCCCCGTCTCTCTCGTACGCAAAGGTAGTTTCACCCTCTATCCGCCTGCGAGAGGCTTTTTGGCTCATGAAATTCATATGCGAGCTTCCTCCGATGAGGGCTGCGTTATACTATCCGTACGAAGACGCATTCCATTAGAGAAGGGAAATTTTTATCTTCACTTTTTCTCTTTCTCTCCGGAGGTAGAAAAATTCCTTATTTTCGTCCAGAGGCGGGTTAATTTGCTCTTACACTCTCTGAACCTGCTAGGGATATCTTTTCTTGCTGTACATCGAACTTTAATTTTTCTTGTTCTCGTTTTCGCACGAGTTCAAAGAGAATTCCGAATATCCGCTTAATTATTCGGTTTCCGTGTGGTAGCTGCCGCCAAACCGGTTTTTCCTACCCGAGTATTTCTAAATAAAGCCTATTATTTTAGTTCTGAATGGATGTGATCATGTATAATAATTAATAGCATTTTATTACGTCAATGTCTATTAAAATTATACAATTTATACCATTAACTCTAGGATTGCAAATAACCGTGATATTTAAAAAATGAAGTAGGACGTCACTTAATATGTGTGGATTTGTTTTCGCCGTTGTCATGTAACGGTTACATACGATTAATAAATGTAATTGCTTTTAACTGAAAGACGAAGCGAAAACCGGTACGGAATAAATAAAGGTTTATAGTGCAGGTTCGTATTTAAGAATTTTAATTTCTCAGTTCCGGTTCGGTTTTCATTGCCGCATCATAACGGCATTTTTTTTAATTTTCTGTTTCCGGTTCGGTTCCTATACTATGCCTGACATTTTTAATTTCCGTTGGTAGTTTCGTCATTCTTTTGCTTTCACGATGTAGTCATTACCTTATTTTAGATGCTTCTGGTCGAAAGTTCCAAATGAAAATTTCCGAGTTAAATCGATTGATAATGCAATTCTTAATATGGATTAGTCATTGGAGTGCTTGTGGCGACTAGGAAATGGGTTGTAGATAAACTCCGCACGATAAAGGGCAAACCGACGAGATGGAAGGAATACACGGAAAAAAAGGTCGGACGCGACAGGAATTCGATGATGGATGATCTAGGTTCGATTCCAATTTTATTGTTTACATCTTCTTCTTCCCTATTATTATCTCTATCCATTGGCAGAATGATCAAAAGGAGGGTATTTCATGAGATAATCTAATGAACGAAATTCTTCAGAAGAGTGGACAGTAATTTTTGCAATTTCTTAAGGAACATCAGTTCTTTCGTTAAATTTATAACGCAATTTTTGAGTTTTCTTCGGTAATATAATAAATTTCGAGGTACTAATTACTTCCTTAACGGTTTTTCGGAAAATAATCTTTTTATCATTCGCTTCCCATGATATTGTCGAATTTCTCTACTAATCGTTTAAAATAATTTCTTAATTAAAAATGCCATATATTTTAACATCGTATCTAAATATTTTTTTAGGTGATACTATGAAATCGAATTTTCCTGCACATATTTTCTGCACTGATTTTCTAATTCTTCTTCACCTAAGGCAATAAATATCTGTAATATCGCATGAATCTTGATTTAATCCTAATATACAAAATGTATAGAAACACCGAGTCATACGAGGATTATATTAACCGCGACACATAAAAATAAAATGGCTGCAGATATTCGAGATGTTGAGGACAGTTAAAAAATGTACGTCCTTCGTTTCAATTTCACAGTTTAACATAAATTATGAACATCTCGATAAAAAGGTCAAGTATTTATAATTCAACCAACGCTTCACTCAAAATCACCCTCGGTAAATACTTCCCACTCACAAATCTTACTTTTTATGGCGAAAACATTCCCCGGTGCTCTTTTTTACCAAAGCGACCCCTTCAAGTTGGAACTTCAAACTTCAACGAGCCAATTTACCTTCGAGCGTTAAGCAACTTCGTTGAGATCATCCTTCTCCTTTTTAATCAGTCTAATAAAAAAAAACGAAAATCACGTTAGGGGATCGATCTTTCCTTTCCATTTTTTGCCCTTGCGGAAAACAATCTCCTCTCGACACCATCCGCGCAGAAATACCCCCGCCAATTTTTCCGATCCGCGAAGAAATCAGAAGAGAGGCATAAAGTGGGCGGGGACGCAAAAAGAAAAGGAGGGATTAAACACCCTGCAACTGTTTTTGGCACTGCTTGGCCCTCAACTCCAACTTCCAATCTCGATCCTTGCCCAATTCCTAGATGTAGTCCATCAATCTCCCTTTCTCCCGCTCGCTCTCTGCCGCTACAGCCATCTCATCGGAGATTCCGGCACTTAATCACCTCCTCTTCTGCGCCATCGTATCCTCGTTCACCTTCCTTTGCCTCCTTCGCTACGGCGGAAGAAGGGATTTAGCCAGAGAGGGCGACTCTGCCGGTTAAGCCGCGCCCTTCCCTCTTTGGCAGGGCAGATGAGGTCGGACCCAGAGAAGGGATTTTTAAGGTGTGGTCCAGGGAGGCTGGGAGGGCGAAAGTGTAGTACTCGGAGAGAAAAAACAGGCGTCCTAACGTACGAGGTTTTAGCCGGCGGAGCAGGGGTTTGGCTTGATTAAACGCCCAAGCTTCCTCCCCCACTCGTAACCTCCCTAATCTTATATCCCTCACTCCCGTAAACTCTTCTCTCTCTCTCAACGCGCGTAAAACCTCCCTACTATTTCAGCCTCGCACCCTGTGTTCAGCAACCCTTTGACCAGACTCCCTCTCGGAGTCCTCAAACTCCCATCCCTCACCCCCTGGGGGATAATTAATTCCCGATCGAGTATCCCTCACTCTCATCTTGCCACTTGTGCCGAGAATAAGGGATTGCGAGGGTGGGGACGGTGAATTAGGTTTTCGAGTAGGTCTGCTACGGGAAGGTTGGCGGGAGGGTGGGGAGGGGTTTGGGGAGATGACCTGCTCTCAAAGCCGATGGGTAAGATCCCCGGTTTTATTCCGACGGTGGCGGGCTAATGGATTTTGGGCAAATGCACCAGAAGGAGCCTTTTAAAAGTTGGGGCGGACGGGATTGGAGGAGCCGAAGGGAATTGGGGAAGGACGCGGGAGAAAGATTAGCGAAAAGTCATTAATCGTGCCGGTTAGGACGTCGTCGATTTTTTTCGAACTAACTTTTGAGCGTAATGAAGTGAGGAGAGGGAAGTCGGAATCTGTTTATGTCCCTCGCGCCCGTCGCCTTTGTTCGGACGCGCGTGGGTGGAGAAGGTGCAATCCTTGACCTTTTATTTGCTCCGCGGGCAAGACTTGGTGGCAGAGTGTGCACCGTTGTCTGTCAATTACGCTGACAGTGAATATGTGACTTGTCTCCATTCTATCCATGACGCTGGTGAATCAAGCCCAGCACAGAAAGAGTTAAATAGGTTATTTGTGAAATAGTACTTGTATATGCAAGTTAGGATTTTTTGTGAGATATTTTTGGGAAACAAATCTCACATTAAGAAAAGTTAATGCTATCATGAAGTGGTACGAATCATTATTAATGTCTAATATGTTGCGAAAAGTAAGCATCGTTCCCCTCAGACTCAATGGCTATTAATGGTGCTTTTAATCATTCTTGTATGGAAATCCAGTTGATCGAAAAAAATGCTTTCATTACTCATGCAAAGGTATAATACTATATCTATTTAATGAATCGCAGATCAATTCTTAAATCTTCACTCTATGCAGTATACTTACTAGCTAAATCTCAACGGCTGAAGTATTTTCCATAGATTATGAAAAAATATTTTTCCATAGATTATGAAAACGATCCACTTACTTTTTGTGTTATGTAAATCACCTTAATTGGGCCAAGATGACACACTAAAAGCATTTTAAAATCTGGAGAATGAAAGTGGATACTGTAACTATTTGTTGAGTTTACGTATTTCAAAGTGGTAGCAAATTACAGGAAAGCTTCGATGATTCCAATGAAAATGTATCATTCGTAAAGAGTCAATCATCAAAGACCAAAGGCACAGGACAGGGCAGTGGGGTGCATAAAAATATTAAATCAGTGCCGGTAACATAAGATTAAGGATACACGAAAAAATTGCGAGACATGTAGCAACGCTGTAAGACCGGACTCCTCTCCCCTCCTCCTGTACCTATCAATTATTTTGTGTTTCTGTATGATAGTTAAAGCTTCTTTGCTTGAAATTATGAAGTATCGCTGTCATCAAAATTGCAGGTAAGACCATCCGAGCAGAGCCGAGTGCGACAAACGTTTCCGCATTTGAAAAAGTAAATAAAAACGACGCGAGTAGAACGCAGCAGAACTCCGTCTATTTTTAATGGCAACCCCTCGCGAAAGATGCTCCTTCCACACAGCCATTTCCCAAAAATATGGAGCATCAAAACAAGGGCGGGTTCCTTCCTCGCCACGCGACACTTTATTGCCTCTTATTTCCGGCTTTTATATCAACCGCGGGAGGCGTTATGAAATGAGGCACTCGAGATCTAACTCACGCTCGAATAAAAAAACACGGAATCGAATAAACAAATCCTCCTTTTGAGTGGGAAGTAGTCACATTCCCGCGGATGTCACCATTTGCATGGGCACCTCTTCCACACACTTTCCCTCTGCGCCTCCCCCGACGATAACGTTGTTTTCGTGAACTCGGGCTCGGCGCACTCAAGAGGATTAAAACCTCAGGTTTTAAGGAAAGGAGGGGATGCAGCTATCCTTTTCTCGCGATGGAAAAGAATTGAATCCGCCTCGGTGCGGAGGCAGGAAAACAAGAAAGATAGAGAGCGCAAATTGAGATTGGGGAAATGCAAAAGGTGACAAGGTACCGCTTCCTCGAGAGAAATGGAGGAAAATATAAGAGATGGGTTAAAGGTGGGAGTGCATTAGGCAGTAAGGTGCGGGATGGAGTGAGATTGGATTGAGTTGTGTTAGATACTCATAGGATGGAGCGTAAGGAATTGCCGGACGCTGTGGATATCCTCTTAGCGAGATGGAACGTTCTCGGTTGGGACCTGAGTCCATCTACGAATAAGGGGCGCATAACTGTAAGTTTGGTAAAGATTGGTGGTGAGGTCAGCGTACAGCGCTGCTCTTCCTTGGATGTAGGGGTCCTATCTTCTGGGGAAAGGATGATGGTACACTAGGACTGAATTGGGACGCAATTTTCTAGAAGGGTTCATGCATTGATTTACGTACATATTTATCTGGCCTCTCGGATATATGCAAATAATAAATTGACCTACGAAATTAAATTTATAACCGCACCATTAGTGAGAAATTTATATGTTCACCAACATTAAATAAGAATCTGTTTTTCATTTGCTTTTATGCAAGCACATAAGGGTTAGTTGATATTGACGAATTAAATATTTATCATTTGTCTTTTGGTACGAGATAAAGAAAAATGTGTCTTTTACACACTTTTGTCTCAGTCTTGTTCATGGCTGTGATGATATAAAAGCTACTGATGTATGAGTTATGCTGGCATTAATTAAGGTTTCTCCGTATACAATGTTAGGAAAAGTGTTACTCGTATAGTCATTGCTTCATTTTCGTGAGATTGTCCTGTTTCTAGCATTCAGCCTCGGTGAGGAAAGCAAGGGCAAAATACCTCACTCCTCATCTCGCCTAATAAGCCTCATTTCCCTCTCCTAACTATTTTTAGCTGATGGTAGAGGGGATGAGGTCCCAACCGGCCTTCGGGCTGAATACTTTACAGACAGAAGGGTTCGTTGGAAACAAGAAGTAAAAATTCAAAGAAAAGTGTGTGCTCTTCCTACTTCACTTATTCACATTGCATCCAGTAGTTTTGCGTATCCGAATTTCACTCATTGTAGTCAACGATTATTTCTTTTAATCAGTTGCTTATGCAGGATTTGCCGTAACCTTACCGCAGAGCAACATTTACATTTCGCAAATACGTTTCATTTTCATAGAACTAAGTATTCGCTATATTTTATATTAACCAAGACCATGTTTGATAACACTTCCTAAGATGGCATATTTGCTCAATATCAACTAAGCATGCTTTCTAATATGAGCTTAGTAAAATATCACTTTGGAATCACCTGTTGGAGTATTAAAATGTCATTGTGTGAAGTAGCTAAGAATTTGTTTTAGCAAATGAGTGTTGATGAAAATGCCTTTAAAAGTTTTAAGTAATGTAAATTAAGTAGGTTAAGTTTTAAGTAATTTAAAATGTTAAAGATTATTTTTTTATTCTTTGCAGTATCCAGAAATCAGTATTGTCTAGAAATTCTTGCATAGCGTCCTCTTTAGAATTTCGTTTTTCGTATTTCAAAAAGCCAGATTCGTACTCTTTTTTATATAGAAATATTTCTTATACCTGTCTCCTAAAACGTTGCCAAATTTTCTAATTGTTATATATCGATGAAAAATAACGAACCTCGTACACGCATGATACATTTTAATTTTAATTTACCTTGCACCCTGCGAGATTTACAATAAATTCCCCTCCATTTACCGGTACTCAATCAACTTCATTATTATCATTCTATTTATTAAATGGCTTTTTTGTCGAATTGATATCAATGGAAACAGTGTTGAAAATTCAGTAAACTTACATTTCCAATTGGAATGAGAAATTAGTAACTATTTACGCATTTTGTGAGCATTATTTGTGAGTAATGTAAACCGCATCAATATACTGTTTCTTTGATGTAGTTTAACGCCAAGGAAGTTATTATTAACAGTTATACGATCCAAGGAAAAACGGGCAATAAAATATCTGACAGGATCAGGATTTGAACCCGAGTCTCCTACACGCCTGTTGGTTGCTCTAACCATACAGCACCTGAATGGCAGTTGGAAGGTCCGAATCGAGTCCCCGATCTGTCAGACTTGTTAAGTATCCTTCCTCCTTTAGAATTTTCTTACGGCCCCCTTTATAAGCAAAGTCTTTTTTAAGCCATTCTCTTTGAGTAATACCTAAGGAAGGTTAGTATTGGAGAATCGAGTGCCTTTGGCGTGACTTCGTTAATCCAGGAAGGCAGAAAAATCAACCCTTACCTTATTCTCGTATGGTTCGGTCAAAGTTGCTTTTTTTCTTCCACCTTTATCGCTGCTCTACTTTACTGATGTTTGAAGTATGTTACTGAAGTATGTTATCTGTCATAACCCATCAAGTCCTTCATGCATCTACATATGCACAGATGAATGTCCCCTCGTTCTTTGACCCTATCCGACCACAGATTCTCCGTAAGGCTATTGACTCCAAGCGTCCCACCGCTGCAGATCGACAAGGATCCTGATTCGGCGAAAGGCATGAGCAGGGCACGGGGATAATGACGAGGTACGGGGACCTCCCTGGATCCTGCGGCTTAGAGTAGCGAGGGTAAGGATGGCATGGTACGAGAATAATTGGTCGGGTGGGGAAAGCCAAAATCTTCACGCCCCCACCCTTTCAGCGCCCCCATTATTCCCCACCCCTTTACAGGGAACCACTAACATCTCGTCAATGCTGATGGACTTAGCTGCCAAAAGGTAACGAAGTTTGCAATCGCTGTGTGCTTATGGACGGAGGGGAGCAATAGTGTGTTTATGGAGGTGGAAATAAACTGATAGAAAGAGAGACACTTAATAATCAAACGAATCCATTTTACTTTATTGCTTACGCTAGGCTGGCACCTCTCGGTCTTTGTGTGAATGGCGTGCGTTCCCCTTTCCGCACCCCATTTTCGGAGTGCTTCCAAGCGTTTCATTTTATCCTCCTTTCTTTTGCTATTTCATTTCGATTCTCCCGTTAACAATCGCACGCCCATCTTCGTAGGTGACGACCATTTCTCGAGTTAAGCCGTTTAAAGAGCAAGTTATACCCGAGAGGGAAGAATATACTGTGGATGACTACGATATGATAGAAATAACTGTTATATCCAAGGTGAGCTGTAATACCGCAAGAAAACAGCTTAGATGCTACCTTTGGATCCAAATTTTTGTGGATTAATTTTCTTCCTGATTCGAAGTAATCTCCAGTTGTAATAGACGACCAATTACGTCATGGGGTACAATGCTTTGCTTTGCTCAAGTTGTACCTAGAACTTAAAATATACTGAGTCTACCGGCGAATTGCAATTGATCGCGTGTGTAATTGCATTGAAATCATGTACAAAAATGATCTGATTACTCCTCGAAACCAGTCGCAATAGTCGTTAACTACATTTGCGGAATCGCTCATATTTTGAACGTAATTAAATGTTTCCTCTAAGTTCCACAAAGCCTCATTCGATGTATTTCATTCTACCAACCAATATAGTTGATTGACTAATAATTGATCAAACGGTAAATTTCTGTGACCCTATTACATATTTATTTCTGCCCAAATTGACTTCATAGTAGTTCGTCGTTTTCATGAAAATATCTAAGTTACGTATCGTCATCTTGAGACATTCAATATGAAACTTTGTCAAACCTAATTGAAATAATATGAAAATTAATAGATCGAGCTGGTGGAAATAATTTGCTCCAGAGACGAATACTCAGTTAATGCTAGACGTGCGGCGCACATCCAAAGGTTAACGATTTAACCTGTGTGTTACGAATTTTAAGATTTTTATGAACTTTATAATTATAAGTTATAAATACCGTTGCACTGTTGGTCGAATAAACCTTATTTACATAAGCGCGCACACAATCTATATGGGTACACGACGTTACTGGTATGCGCATGTATCATCATAACATTACTCTAATAATTGCGGTAGTAGGTATCCTAAAATTAATTTTATTTTCTTCCTGTGTTCGAGTTCAGAGTATATCGAGGTAATTAAAGTATCACTCAGAATTAATTCGTAAAAGAGAAGCTATATTGGAAGAAATTTACAATGAGCTAACGCTCCAACCCCTAGGTTTCGGGTTCGAGTCCCGGTTAGTCGGATTTTGCTGGTTAGGGAATGGTTGTATATGATCGTAAATAATAATTACTTTTAAAATAGATGCAATTAGGGTCTTCTTGTTTCCATAAAGAATTTTTTTATTTTAATTTATATATTTACCACTCACTGTTGTGGAACAAGTTCAGAAAGAAAATATCTTTCATTGATCTAAGTACATTTATGCTCCTGATGATATTTGCCGGAGCTTTTAACCATCATATCTTTATCTCAAACGCAAGAGTTAAACTCTGTAATCAAAGTAAGGAAAAATTTACTGTAAAAATAAGTTTACTTTAGTTCAGGTTTTCACAATTCACAGCAATCAACACCTCATAGGGCACACCATTGAGTGACTCCCAGTAAGTTATCAGTCAATTAAATATCATTGTTCATTGACTTCTTACGGTTTACATTATCCTCGAATTTTCTTAGATTGATAAATTCCAGTCGCTTGAATGTTTAAATATTTGAGTATTTCAATTCCAGTCGTTGAATATGAATCCGTACTGTTTACTTTAATAATCCCTTGCCTAGAGTAACTATGTTTATCTAAATATATTTCCTTGTTCCTAAAGGAATAAAGAAGATAATAATATCCACTTGATTTGATTCATACGATCAGCCAATGATAGCAAATTGACTGAAACCGTATGTATTGGCATATGAGCAAAGTGAATGGAATGGAATATCTTTTCTTTCCCTTTTTCATAGTATCGTTCCCCTAAGTCGGACCTAACAATTTATTGAACGACTTTTATCACTCTAGTATTGCCTTGCATGTATAAGAATACTAAGAAAACCAGTAATCCTAAGTCCGGAGTGAAACCTATAGCATTAACGGATTAGGACACAAGCTAAGGTCTCGGAAGGATTGAAAAAATTAGTTGATACTCCGTTTCTAAGGAATCCTTCAGATCACGCAAATGCACTTCTTCTACTATCCCCGCTTCTCTAACACAATTGAAACCGATCTCCATCGCTCGCCGGATTTTGGAAGGAATCCGCCTTTGGGCTGAGCTAAAATTAATCCGAATTTCAAATCGAGAGCGAGGTCACCGTTTCTTACGGCGCACTTTCCATATCCTTTCTGCAAACCCCTTTAAAACAATTACAGATCAGAACCAAGGAGTCCCCCTCTCTCTTCACGGAGTCGGAGGGAGAAAAGAACTCATTTATTTTGACACCTCGTCTCCAAATAAACTCCCTCGTACACAGTCTGCCGCGAGCTTCCCGCAGAGGAATTGGCAGGTTGTTCACGTAGATGCAGATGAGATGAGGGGGTGTGGGGAGGGCAGAGGGGAGCATCATGGCCTTATCACGCAGTTCACACCGAAAGTGGGAAGAGAGCTTTGCCTTATTCTTATTCATCTCTTACTCCCTCTCAAATCCTCTCTCCTGACAACTCTGTCCATTTTCCTCCATCTTTTCACGTCTTCCTCCTCTTCTTCCCTGCCTCCCTTTCCACGCTTGTTCTTCATTCTTTTTCCCTTTTTATGTCTGTCTCTTTCTTTATTAGTCGTTTTGTTTGGCATCGTATATTTTTCGCTTCTTGTGATTGTTTCTTGAGAATTCCATGCCATCACTTATACATTTTTTCGGTTGTGTTTACCTACCTCTGTAATTATTTCCTTTTCTCTCCTCTGTTATTTTTCTAAACGTTAGTTTTTCCTCTCATTGTATGTTATATTTAGACTTTGCTGCTTTCATCTTTTCTTACGAGACGATATCAACATAGCTTTCATTGTCCTATGACAAATATGTGAAATTTCTGATTATTTTCAATTTCTCTATTCGTGCGTGTGATTTTTATTGACGAAGCAAATAATAAAGACTTTTATCCTATCTTTGGCTATCTTTCTTCACACTGTCTATATACTTGCATGAATTTTTCTCTAATGGTTTACACTGTTGTGTGATGCAACGATTTACTCTAAGCGCTGTTGTTTCCCATCCGACCTTATCCAAAACCGCTTAAATCTTCACTCATATGGGGTCGGAACCAGCGGTAATGAACTGCTCGATGACACTGTGTTCTCGAGTACCAATGATAGAAACCCATTGTTTTTCGCCTTTTCATGGATTATTGGTGGGAGTGGACTTCGAATTCTGAAATTTACCATTAGCTCACTTCCAATAGGTTCAGATTAGTGGTACAACGAAATCCTTCGATATATCCGAAGGCGAGACTTCGCGGAAAGACATTGCAGAATAAAAGAAACTTTTTACTTTTCCGCAAGGAATTTAATTTGCTACCGGTTTCGTAAGCGTATTTGCATCTGCAGGCCTGAAGATGTAAGTACGCTTACGAAACCGGTAGCAAATTAAAATTCCTGTGGAAAAGTACAAAGTTTCTTATATTCTGAAATCCTTCGAGTATTAATTCTGTGGTATTTTTCACGTTTACTTTGAGAAGGATTCTCTGCATCTCGGAACAGCGAGAAAGTAACTTTGTAGATTAAGGTGTGCTCCTAGGTATGTTTTCAAAGAGAAACGGACGTGAAAAAATTTACCGTTCACTTTACCTTCACCCTTTTCCTTGTGACCACCTTAAGGGGGGTTCTCTTTCCATCACCTTGTGTGGTCGGTGCCACTGTGAGGTCGTGGCTGTGGACGATACTACTTTTCAGACGAACCACTCGCCCTGGCCAACCAAGTCTCTCAAACAGCATGGGTAATTAGTAATGGGCACGATAGATTTAGATTTAGAATTTTACCACGCGAGCCGCTGATTGGCATAAGGCAGGGGGTGTATCAACGTCAAATATTCGTACCTAATCTATCCTGTTAGCGTCTCTAATGCTTCGAGGAAAAAACGACCAGAAGTAGCTATCTGTTCTAGCGATTATCTCCTTATATCGCTAGGTCGACAAAGCGATAGCTCACTTGGATTGGCCAACCGAAAATTGAAAGAATCAGGTTCTAGTCCCTGTCTATCGGGCTATGTCCGTTTCACCTTGGGAATATCCCTATACCTCCATTGTTTATCTCAAGTGTTAATTTATAATTGATTGTCATCCTACAGCTGGAAGTCATCATTCGTCATTATCTAGCGCACCGACTGATGTGAGAGCTTGAATTCATCAACTGTTTTTAATTTATTCCACTCGACATAATTCGCTTCTGTTGTGGATTTGATATAAAAATGGGACGTTGGATCCCCAATCCTTTCCGAAATAACTTCGTTTGAATTTCTCTTTCTCTCCCCCACTCCTTCTTCGACGTCACCGCTCACTCCCTACCCAATCCCTCCCGCCGCTCTTCACTTCACTTCCTCACTCCAAAGCGCGAATCCTTTCCATCCTCGCCAGCGGCGACATCAGTCGGGTAATTAACGACGTTACCGCCCAATCGAGTTACCCGCTGTCAGCAGCAATAATCAGGCCGCGGCAACAATGGATCCGATGGTTAGTTCCAGGTCAGTGAATCTGAGTTGGACGCACCCACTCAATACTTCCTCCGACTCCCCTCTTTCGACGCCCCCTTCTTCTATAACCTTGCCCTGTTCCACCATCCATCTCTCCGACTCTCTAAATGTACACAATGTATCCAAAGCATATTACTCGTGCTGTTGCAATATGCTTTTCAAACATGTGAGGTTGTGACATGGGTGCAAGCATGGTTATGTATAGGAAGTAATGAAAGAGAAAAAGTCTGCCGGAGCCGGGAATCGTACCCGCGTCCTCCACTTTTCTGGAAGGTACTCTAGCTCCGGAAAGTGGGGGACCCGGGTTTGATTCCCGGCTCCGGAGACTTTTTCTCTTTCATTTCTGCCATTATAGTTAGATAAAAGCTCCAAATAGCCGAACTAACCGTTGAAGAATTCCTACCAGCAGGGGTTGGGGTTCTCCGTGGTCGCGCTATGCATGTATTGCTCTCAATACGTATTTCGACAACTATGCTGTCATCTTCGGGAGAGAAGAATAACAGTTATTCTGTCTGATAAAAACAATATACAAGTTATTTCCACCACTTAACAGTTTTACCTGTATGTTCAAAATTACCTATAACCCGTTTCCTTATTGTATTTCAACGTTTGTCTAAGTCCATTCTCTTTCACCAAGTTTTATATTTGTCTAAATTTTAATATTTATAAATAACAAGGTAAGTAATTTTCGGCGCACTTTTTTCCATTACTTAGCTCAAAATTTGAGGAAAGAGTATCCGCTATATTCTCATACGAAGTTCACAATATTCAGCTTAAATGACAGACACTATGAGGAAGAAAATACCTATTATAATAAAATACGGTTTCGTTCCTCCGATATCTTTCTATAGCAATCTCCATTGAATATTTCAGAGAGAACCTGAAGACTGAATTTTCTGAAATATTTGGTGAAGTTTGACTTGTGTATTTTTTCAATGCTAGGCAGTGATGCTTAAGTGTATATATCATCTAGATCGATAATAATTTTCTGTCAATGATTACCAAAATCGATCATTAGTAACCAATGTTTCCATCATATCGTATGGTGGAATCCCTTTTTTTTCTTTGGTATTTCTCTCTCTATCTCTTTCATCGGTTTGGGAAAAGATTGTTTTCAGATGTAAAAAAATTATCATGACTAGTAAAGCTGTCGAAAGAAACGAATTGGTTTTCTAACCAACTCTAAGCAGAAGCTGGATTCATTTACGTCGAAATTCAACTGAAGTGAAATTCCTTTTATAGTTCTACTGTTCTTCGAATGCACCGTTGCCTTCGAATTGCTCATAAAATGAGCCATAAAAATATCGAAATAATATATTAACATTAGCATCGATTATGAATTTCCACAGAAATTCACCCGTTAGGATAGCTTAGTTGAACTTTCTATATGGTATGCTGAACATTGGAATAAATCCATTGTTCTCTGTAATTGAAACTGGTTTAAGTAAATAACTTAAAATGCTACAATGTTTTATATCTCTTAATTATCATTTTAACATCTTTGTTAAATTTCTTATTTGAGAAATCTGCTAACGTTTCTCAAGCACTCAAAATTAGAGGAACTACTTCAGGAACATAAAGACGCGAATTTATAATTATTGTATTTGCCTTCGTTAATACCCTAATAATTTGTGTAACTTATTGTTTAGCGAAGATACTTATAGTCACGAATATTTACGTAAAAAAACAAACAGAAACATTTCTTTCGATTTTTTTTCTTCCGCTGTTCAATTTTTTTCGTATCTATTATAGAATGAATAAAGAAATAATAGTTAATAAACATAACATGAAGAACAATTTTTACGAATGTTGAGATGGTATAGGCATACAAAGATCAACTGGGCTTTTGTGATTGTTTTGGAATACGTCTATGGTATTTTACGTCAGAATAAAGGAAAATTGTTTAATTCGCCTAAACGAGGCTTCAATCATCCATCTACTTATGCGAAGAATTAAACTTTCATTATCTCGGCTACACTATTGCAGAAAAAGTGATTTTATTCCATTACTCCATTGGTTTAGTGTTCACTTATGCTTCCCAAACTTCGTGCACCAACTGCAATTTATTCAATCTAACGATATCATGATTTCCATGTAAAGCGGGATCAAACAACATTACCGACTTGTCAAAATGAAAACGTAATTTATCTGACCCACGTATCTGAATATTCAAACTTTACAACGCACTCATTTCGTTTATTTACGTAATAGCTAAATTATTATGGGGTCGATATGAGCTATTAATAACATTTACCTCCATAGAAAACCAGGAATTGAGTCATCTCCGTGTAATCTTTTGCACGGTTTATCACCCTCTCTCGGAAGATTCCCACGAAAATATTCATTTCTAAATATTTCTGCTTCCAATCCTCCATTCTCCTCCATTTCCTCTCCTCTCCGTGAGTTACCACTTTCCGTGCCCAATGCTCAGCCCTCGCGTGGAAATGACAGCCGTATCGACGCTCGGATTCCTTTGATGTCGGAATGAAAGCTGCGATATATCGTTGGTCTCGATGAGAATCGCTGAGGTGTGACGCTTCACCCTAACAATGGTCTCTAGCAGGGGAGGGGCATTAATAAAACCCCTTCGACCGAGCGCTTAGGGTTCGTGTATCATTGGTACTACGAAAGCGGAAGGGATGCGCTGTTTTCGATGAGGATATGAAGATTTCAGCTCGTCCGCAGCTATTCCACGGTTGCGCAACCATGCAATGTTTTGTTTTCGGAAGGCGACTGTTTGGGATGTAATTATACCCCAGCCGTCCGCGGCGCTCGGATCGGCGGAGTCCCCAGGCGACTGTCGTATGCTTTCGTTATCGCCGATTATCTTTGCTTGAGCTTACCCGGAAGGTATCGTACTGCTTTGCTGTGAGAAGAAGAGTATAACTAAAAACCCGAAGTCCTGTGTTTGAGTCAGGACTAATCGGATGTTTCTCGTTAGGGAATGGTTCTGTATGTTCGTTAGTAATAATAATTTCTAAAATGTATGCAATTGGGGTATTCATGTTTCCATGAAAGAAATTACTACTGTGGGACAAAATATGTCGCGAAAAGGGAAGGAAGCGTAAATTGTTATTACTGAATAAATATAAGTGGCAACAAATCACATGTTTATTTTCGTGCGGTGTGATATTTCGATGACTTGGGATCCACTTTTAATCAATGGATTATTTGAATTGGTTAAATTAAAACTGATATTAATATTTAATAATAAAGTCGTTCGGAGCCTAATCATCGACTGCGAACTATCGGTCGATCGGAAGTTGTTCTGTTTTAGATCTTTCTTTTCCCTCAAATTACCTGCATTTTCAATCGTTTATTCACTTGTTCCTAGCTGGGAAAACTAAGAAAATATCAATCAAGCATCACCAATAAAAATAATGGATCATTCTAACCCATTTAAACTATGTGCAAGAAAGTCATGCTTGATTTATTAATTCCTAGTAAAATTCTGTCCTATGTGGATATTCTATTTGTTTGAATTCAACTGCAAAATTGAAATATTTTTAGTTTTTATATTAATTATTCTCTTAATCTGAAGAATATAGGAGGTGATAGGATGGCATTTTAACCCTTCCCACAACAGTCCGAGAATTCACGACAGCAAAAAATTTCTTTTAAGGACTGTATTCCTTAACAATTCTACATCACGTCACATAGGGTTGTCATTGGTTAAGGAACTTGGCCTATGTATCGGTTCTAGGATACGCTGACGTATGCTGACACCTCCTAATAGTTTAGGCAGAAAATTTTCAGTGAAATGTGTTAAAAATTATTAATGAGTTCGAAAACTTTCATGAGTTACTAGTGCTAAAAATACAGATCGAAATCTCCTTCGTATAATCGAAAAACCGTTCGGAATAGCAGTTATTTCTCGGATCATTCTTAGAGAAGTATTACTTAATAGAAAAATATAGCGTACACGTACATATTCTTAATAGTAATAAACGAGATAACGATTGAAAACTTGTTTTCGAAAGACTTCTGACATCGCTACATCGTAGTTGTTGTTTACGTTTCTCCCCAGCAACGCACCTCTTGCCTTCGTAAGCCACTTAGGCATTGACTCAATACACGACATGTGGCCTTGCATCTTTGCATCGATCGAGGGAGTATTTGCGACTGCTAAGGAAAACAAGCGACATCGAATGTATCTCCGCAAACACAACTGATACAACACTCTCAGTGCCCGCACTCCAACTGCAAGAGTTAAACTGTTGCGTCCTCCACAGCGGGTTGCGACACCAGTGCACCAGACAAAAGAACCACGTTAAGTGAGGGAAGATATTCGGGACGGGAAATCAGGGTGCATATCCTCCCTCTTTCCGATGCATTAGGGCACGCCCCCAGGGGACGCTTTAAGGGACGGGGACCCAGAAGGAACGGGAGATAGGAAATCGAGGCGTCGCAAACGTATTTAGCGTCTCCCCTCCTCTCCCAGGGCGCTCTCAGGTGCAGGAATGGCTTATGACGGTCGCCACGATGATTTTGATGGATCGCGAATGGGTCTGGATTGTTTTGTTATTTTTCCTCCGCGACAGATGCCTCTTTTTCCCTCAGCCGCTCTCAGAGTGCGCGCAAGACGTCACCTCGCTACGACTTCCATTAAAAGCGGAAAAATGTACGGAGTGCTGGGAGCGGAACGTCATTTTCTCGCAGGGCTGGGGATGACGGATGTTTCCGTCCGCCTTGACGTGCCGCAATCTTTTCCGTTCGTCGCAAGCAAATCCTCCGCCGCCGCTTTCGCGTTTGTTTTTTCCCATTACGAAATTTTGATTGATACGTGGGAGGGATCGCCTGTCTCCGTTCTTCGAAGCGTTTCGGAGGAGACGTGAACCTTTCCGACCGATATTGGAGATATTTCTTCGTCGGCGTTAATTGTCAATCTGTTCTGAATGAAAGTTACGGTAACGGTCATGTGGTAGCATTTGTACTTAACGATTACGTAGCAAATAGTAAATATCTGTTTAATATATAAAATGATCACCATCACTTATTTATTTACTAACATACATTATGCATTTGTATATGTATTATTCCGATTATTTATTTATCTTATGTCGGTTTCTTCCACAAAAAACACATGGTAAATTCAATTTCCGTATCATTTGTTATCACCCTTAGGCCTGTAGACCTTTTTCCTTTTGTCAAACTTGTTGTCGATTTGTTGATCTTGATGTTGATTAAAACAAATTGTCGTAATAAATCAAGAGAGGTTCAAAAGAAAATTCAATAGAGATTCTGAATTTTTCAGCGATTGATATATTGCTGAAATTCAGCAAACACAAACCAAGATAATCTAAAGTTATAGATGCGTTGTGTACTTCACAGTATTAGCCGTTGTGCCATGGAAAACCATCGCAGGAACAATAAAACTACAAAAATTACTATTCGTTGTATAACGTATCTATAGAAACAATAACATTACGAATAGTACTATTCGTATACTTATTGTTTCTAAGACGAATTTTCACAACATAAATATTTTGAAGTTTGAACACTATGTCTCTATAGAAACAATAAATTGATATCACTTTCCAGAACCTCTACTGACGCTGTTAAGCTCTGAATTTGCGATTTACTTTGATTTTACAATTCTGAATCTTCGACATTTAATCCCATTCTTCAAAAAATTATCGCAGTATTAAATTATGGATCACCTGTAGACAGGGTCCCGATTACGCTGCGCGCGTGGGCGGGAGCGCAATTTTTTTAAGTGCCGCCCAATTAATTTTTCTACAGTCCAGGACTTATTGAAGAATTTGAGAGCCCTTAGCTTTACCTTTTACAAATGTTAAAGATATTATGTATTTTACTATGGGATCAGAGGTTTCATTTTGTCGTTTAAATGAAGAAAATCAGAAATTTTTCAAACTTGAGTCTTCCTTGACAATGGTGGCGGAGATCCGTAAACTAAACGCCCGCATAATTTTCTTGCTGCTGAATGATGAAGAGAATTAGAGGGAAAACTTGTAGAAATGTCTATTTTTCTCTATGGTAATTGTGTCACACTTGTAGATTATGAACCTCAAGCATAAGTTACAGGTCTGAGTAGGGAGTAAGGATATCAGGCAAGGTGAGGAAAGAGGTAGTTTGTTTTTGCCTTCCCCACTGAGTCAGAATACATCGACTGGCATCCACTTAAGTGAGATATTATAATAATATAAGAAATAATTGATTGCATTCAATGAGTGACCTAAATGAATTCAATAATTCAGCATCGCTCATACCTCAGCAGCTTTCGCGCCATTACAGCAGCTAACAAGACTGAGGCAAAAATATACGTCTGTGTAAGTATCCAGCGAGACTCCTATCGGTGTGTGGCATGGGATGCATGGACCATAATTATACTTCCCTAATTGATTACTTTTACATATTGTTCACTGAAAGTACGAATTCTCGAAACGATTCGTCTTAGCATCTATTTCCTTGATCATCGCCGTATCAAAACGGCTTTAATATAAAGCTATACTATATAAGAGGTGGTCCTGCTACCATGTTTCATGAATGGAGTATTTTTCATTTTTCTTTTGGTACAGAATAGAGAAAAATGTTTCTTTCGTTAAATTTTATCTCAGTTTAGTTCATGGCTGTGATAATATGAAAGCCACTGAGGGTGAGTAATGCTAAATGATGGTATTGATTAAGTTCTCTCCTTTTTGAATGCTACGAAAAGTGTTACTTGTAGAGTCACCGGGCAACACTTATGTGAACCTGTTCTACCCATGGCATTCTGCCTCAGTGAGGAAAGCAATAGTACTCCTTATTCTGCCTAGTCGCCTCAGTCTCCTGTCCAAGGCTTTTCGTTGCTTATGGTGGATGGATGAGGTTCAAAACTACCTTCAGGCTGAAGACTATACAGACAGATATAAAAGGTAACAGTTTCTTAACCATGAATAAAAATGAAAAATATTCTATGGTATATACAGTGGTACCTTGGTTAACGACGAATAGCTGTGATAAAAAAAATGTCTCGGGTAACGACGCAGGTTTGGTTTACGACGCCCTTTGGTGAAGATTGACCATTAAAACCTTCTTTTATGACTATTCATTTTATCAATGATAATTATTTGTTGCTAATATAATTGAATAAATCGTACGTAATTTATATTAATGACTTTTAATTAGTTTTATCTGCATAATTGACATGCAGTGTGGTTCTGGAAAATCGCATCTTGGATAACGACGAAAATCTTGGAACGGATTACCGTCGTTAACCAAGGTACCACTGAATAATATTTATAATACACCATATATAATATATGATTACAGATAGTAGCAGGAACCAGAATATGTTTGCTCTCAGCCAACGAGAGAGCAATTTTGAGCAGTAATTTAGCAATCGCACTTCTGGCAGAAGACAGACCAGTGGGAGGTGGATGAAGAGGGAAGGAGGGGGCGTAGCTATTCCCCTAGGCGACGTGGTTTCCTAGGGCGTCCGCGGATGCTCAAGGCAAGATAAGGGGGATTGGGACCACAGGGCACGAAAGGGTTTAGCTGCAAGAGGGAGTGGGGAAATCTTCCCCGAGAGAACTCGGGATCAGGGGCTTTACGGCGGATGCGGAACTCTCCGGCTCACGGTGGAAGAGAGAGAGAGGGGGAGCTGCATAACGAGCAAACGATGAGGCCAGGGTCACGTGATCGGGATTTCTCATGTGCCGCTAGGATACGGGGAAGAGGGGTTAGGCCGGGGAAACTCCCGTCCTTGCCTTCGCCCCCCACGATTCCCGCCTCCGCGCACAAGGAATGATCGGGATTGTAATTGCGTCTGATGAGATTAGATGCCGCGGCGGAGTGCATTTGTGCCACCTGTGACGTGGTTTCGGACGCCTCTTTTATTCCCTTACGGTCTCCCCGTTGGGATCGACTTCTTCTATGTAACTTCCTAACTAACCGACGTTGGTGGCCGAGTTTTTTGATTAGGTGCGTTTCATTTTTGGTATATTTGAATTTCCAGGTTCTTCGGTACCACAATCATATTGGGAAAAAATGAACTCTCGAAATTTACCGCAACTTTGAAGTGATATTTTATATTTCTTTCCTCTAAGGCATTGGTGTCCAGTGTCCAAGCTTTTACCGCCAGCGGATTTTATATAGCTCCTAAAAAGTCATCGCAGACTGTAGACAATTAACCTTTTTGTGATTTGAAATTAATTACGATGGGACTACAGACTCCTGTCTTCCATTCTGCTATTGTCAAAATAGTGTACCGATACGAAAATGTAACATAAAATAAGGTATTAATCTACAATATATATGGATTTTTAAGAATCTCAGTGGAAATAGAAATAGAAGAAATGGCAGAATGGTTTTGTGAAGGAAAAAAAACTGATTTTCATATCACAGAAAAAATGTTTCCTTTGCAGGAAAATACACGAAAATAGAAGGGGTGTGAAAAACCTGAGAAAGTTGAAGGAGAGAGTGAAAGAGAGAGATAGATCAGATAAAGGATGGTAAAAATGACAAAAGTTGTGATAATATACAATATATATCAGAACTTAATTTTTTTTCGATAAATAAATAATATAAATATTATGTTGGTAATGTTTATGATATATTCCAATCAGTGTTAATATTTAATATCTTTTGCTTTTGATGATTATCGTAGAAAAGTTTATGAAACAAGAAAGGAAGGAAGGAAAATCGTTAGACCATTTTCTGTGTGATTAATTAGTGATTTCATATAGTATTAAAAATTGTTTCCATACATAAAATAAATCAATTTTTGAACCAGTTGTCCGAAAAATGTGTTCCAAGCAATACTTGTCAAGTGTTAACATTTTCTGTAAGAAATTCGGTACCATTAGCGTCTATATACTCCTAATAGAAAACCGGCTGAATTTCAGTACGAAAAATCAGTATATTTTCATTTATTGTTTTCTGTGAAATAAATAATTTCAGAGGACAGTTCATTGAGTAAAAATACGTATTTTCAGCGCAAAACGGGGGCTCTAAAGCGATCGAAGTCGTATTACACGAAAGTAACCCCAAAACTAATCGCAGACCCAGCGAGCACCATTCGTAGAGTATCGCTAGGATTCGATCACCCCTACACCCCCATCTAATTCATTGAAAAATTTTCAAAATTTTTCTCATCAAATTGTTCTTCATGACGCACTGCGTGATCTCCTAATTAAATTTCACTTATCACATGGTTTAATTCACCAACTTTGAAGTATGTATAATTTTGAACAAAAATTAATCGGTTGATTTTTCATTTCCTTACGTTCTAATCTTGCGCTAATTATATCTTAATGTGTTAATTATCGTACTTTTACGAATATTTGAGGTTCGGTAGTTAACCAAGTGTGGAGACTTTTCCTCCTTAAATGGTTCTGCGATACAAGGTGCAAATTTATCTTAGTCATTTCTAGAATGTTTTCATTAATTTATGCACAGAAGAGGATGTTTAACAATTCTCAGAGTAAAGTAAGAGGAAGAACTTTCTGCATTTAAATTAACGCTAAAAAGAGAACCACGTGAAATTCCGACTGGAAAAAAGAAATATATAGAAGAAATATAGTATAATTATAGAAGAAATATAAAAAATCACTGTGGAACATGCAAGGAAGTAAAAGCATATGTTGGAAAAGCGGGCGTTGAGAGTATACGGACAATTGATATTTGAAATACATCTGAAATTTTCTGAAATTGTAATTTTATATGAATGTGTTAGGGTGTAATCTGACTTCAATAATATTGGAAAATGTTTCGTACAAGGGTAACTATTACTTTTAGAAATTCATCCCAATGAAAAGGGTCGAAAATAATGGTGTATTATAGTAATATTTCTTAAATGCGACTATTCTCATGATGTAACGTTGTTGAAAAATATATAGCAAGTTATTACGATTAATAAACGCCTAAATTCTCCGAATATATGGATAGAATCAGAAATAGAACCCATAGAATAAATGTTAGGTGGATAGTGTACCGAAGATATGCGTTTGGCTCCACCATGAAATTTTCTTTCTATCTACAGCTCTTTTATTCACTAAAAATTTCCATTTCTCATAATTTTATTAAGTTAGCGATCTAATTAAAATACCTGAATTGGATCTTTAATGCTAGTTACAAGAAGTACTTGATATTATATTGCGGCTTATATTGGTATAACTTTGACGTTATAGCTAATCACATAATATTTAGTTCTCACTAACATTCTCAGCGTAAACTATTTAATGAAGTTTCTTGTGGCCATCAATAATAAGAGCCTAAGTAGTATTTTAAAGAAATACACAGACCTATATTAACGCATTCTTGTATATTATCTTTAGAAAATCGTAAACATTTTCGTTAACAATAGATTGCAAAGTAAACGTAATTTCTCTATGGAAAATAATTTTTGTTGATATAAGAATGACCGACTGTGGCTTTCGTTAAGGATGTCCTCGTTTTGACTCGGCTCTACTACAACAATAAGGTTATATATCTGTGCGTTAACATTCAAAGAATGGCTTTTGCCTCAGCGCCCGTACTACTTAAGTAAAAACGCTCAAATGTTCACTTAGCTTAGAGAATGTGATTAATGCTTTCTCGGAAACTTCCGTTGTTGTGCACATCTTTTCTTTACAGCGTATTTACAAAACCTATTATTGGTGGAAGTGGTTTAAATCAGTAATCACTAATCTTTTACTTCCAGAGTTAAACAAGTATTAAAACTCGCTGTAAGAATAGCTAACCTCCTCCATACAAGAGTAGTTACAAGTGACAAGTCTGCTGAGTTATATCATTGGACCAAGATTCATCTTCAGTGAAATAAATGTAGAGAAGATGAGGATAAAATATGTTAACATCTCTATTTTAAATTGGAAAATAAATTGCCATTCTAGATTCGTAAATAACTAATAGGATGATAGTATCCGTGATTTTTAAATATAGGCTGGTGTTCAGGTGGTCTATGCTCTCATAATCTTTAGTAATAATAAATTATTCATCACAAACAGGATATAAAAGAAATCAGTTACATGTGGAATAATAAAAAATGACTAAAATAGAGAAAATTAGTAATAAGAGAACGGTAAAATACGCAAATAAAAGCTTAATTATGGTGGAGAATCCTAACAACTCTTGCCTAATCATCGCAGAAAATTATCCAAACCTTCCATCCAAAACATTTTCAATGATTTGGATTTGGTAAAAAATAATTTCAAACGAAAGCGACCCTCTGGATTCGAGTGAAAAGAGAAATATTTTATGTACAGTGCTGTCTTGGCTGATGACGGTCTTACTTAACGGTGTACTTGGTTACCGACGAATGACTGTGATCAAAAAATGTCTTGAAAAACGACGATGGCTTTGATTTGCGACTCTGACGAAGATTGCCTATCAAAAGCTCCTATTATAAAAATTTAATTTTATTAATGATAGTTTTATGAAAATATATATGAATAAATTACATCTTCTATATAGTTATAACATTTAAATGATTTTATCTACATATTTGACATATAGTGTGGTTTTGCAAAATCGCGCCTTGGATAAAGACGGTTTTGTTTATCGTCGGTGCTCTTGGAACGGATTATTGTCGTCGCTAACCTTGGTACCACCACATTTATGTTAGATCTGCTGCCTCCATTTTACCCTTATTTTCTACTTACGCAGATCTAACGCTAGGGTTCGGAAAATCCCTAAACGCACTTGACACAGCTCTCCCCCTGAAACATCGTATGGAATACTTAAGCAGTTTACAAATTTACAGAATCCTTACGCTGAAACGACCTAGATTCAGCGATCTGTAGTCCTGGCATCGACACAATTCACATTGGTGGAACGTTTTTAGCCCTATAATATTCGGCGAAATTATACAATGATTTTATGTGGTATTAATTGAAATAAAAAAAAAGGTTTTTCATGTTCATTAAGTTTTAATGTAGTAACTTAAAGCGAAAAGGTATACATTATGTTAAAATTACGTTTTTCATCTAAGGTATCACAGTTGCTCATACATAAACAAGGAAATTTCGGTCTTTTACAAACCACAACATTTATAGAGAGACGAGTATGTTTTCGATTCATCGATTCCTGGTTATGAATATATTTGAGTTTAAGTCTGTAATATCCAGTCAATAACATTGTAATAATTTCAAGAAGTGTTGCATATAGTAGTGTGCTCTCATTATATCGTACTTTTAATGTATCAGTATATAAAATAATGCTATGATGATGTTACCACCGTACTTGTAGGTCATCTGTAACGTGTGTACTACTACTACTAATAATAATAATATTAATCGAAACGATGGTTGTCTGCCAATGAATATAGTGGTTTGTACAGGTCAGAATTTCCTGTGTTCATTCATAGAGTGCCACCAAGAAGTCACGCCCAAAACGGATGATTCTGCTTATGAATAATAAAAATTACTTTTCACTTAATATTAGGAAGATTTCGCCATCACAATACCGTAAATCTTTTGAAAAGTTATTACATTTCGAGAAGATTAGAACCATCACCGTGACTTGGAAGTATATTAGGTATATATACTCTCTTTTAAGTTTCATTTTATTTGATTACCACTACTGCAACGTCCTGCGGAAGAGCGGCTTGGTTTTCTCCGTTAGCGCCGCCTTCGATTACCGGTGAACTTAACTCCGTAGACTCGAAAACAATTCTGACGTTTAAATGCAGGAAAATATCATCTTCCAGTTTCCCTCAAACTCAACGTCCGCAATAATTTTATATGTTAAGGCGCAATCAACAACTGGAATTAATTACAAATAGGATTATCGGAACAGTAAAGTAAGACTGAATTTTAGTAAAGAAAAATTTTCAGCATCTATTATTTACCGCGACAATCCTGGTTACTCGCATTCATATTTTACGGATTTAACGTAAACAGCTCTCACCTTCTACAATTACACATTATTCCATTCTCCAGCTATACGTCTCTAATAGGAAAGCTTTAGAGGTTAAAAAATGTTGTAAGAATCGGATGAGGAAAGCTTCCAAGTTTGGAGTTGTTATTATCGAGGAAAACTGTGTTTCAAAACATCATGGGTAATTTTTTTCATTTTCAAACCTCTATGACTACATGAAAACAAACCGAGTTAATGAGTTCGGTGATTCAGTGGTTTGACTTGATGTTAACTGCCCTTCGTAGTGTTTCTAATCACTTCGTCGAATAGGTAGATATCCTATCCTATCTACAAACAATGTAAAAGAAATGCGACTTCATCTGTAACCCTTTGTGACAAAGTTTTGGAAAACTTCACTCAACTTTATCATTTCTGGTCGTTGAAATCCAAAAATATATCAAAAATCTCCATTTCGTGTGCCGCATCTCCGCTTCCTAATGCAGAGAGATCTTTGTTTTTCTATGAGAAATTCTATTTTCTTCTCCTTTCGATATATGCATAAGATGAAAGAAAAATTATCAAAGGTAGTGAGATTCAGTCGAAATCTTTTTTTTTCCTCTCGATCATTATCCAGCGAAAGATAACAAAATTTCCTGGCAACTCGCAGCATCGCACGGCTTGCATAAAAGGAACAACTCTACCCTTTTCCAGGACACAAATCACTGAAATTAACGAAGTTTCCTCGTGCTAAAATCTTAGCTGTGATCGAGGCTGTTTGTAATCACCTCTTCACACCCACAACACTAACGTGCGTCAATTTTGGAATGAAACAACGTGCGCGCGGCTGAGGTTTCCGTTTTTCGTTATCGTTTATTCTGATTATAAATGAAAGAATTGAGGATAACACGTACATACTTTAGGCTCTAGTAATAATAAGAAGGCATATGTATTCCATGCTTTTTCGAGAAATATTTTCAGGAGTTCAGAACACGCGAGCAGTTTAAGTTCCGGATAGGATGGAATGTTCTAAGTTTTTTCGTAATAGTAGATGAGAGTAAGACAATAGAAGTCATTTCTCTCTCTTGATAGTCATCAGTAGGATATTTATGAGAGTGAAAGAGCTTTTAATCAATCTTTATCTCCTCCGACGACTCACTACGAAATCCAACACTCCATGACAGGGTTTGCATAGTTTAACAAACATAGAAGGCATGACAAACTTATGAACTCACCGGTCAAATCTACGTCAGCTTGCTGGGTCCTTCCCTCCGGCTCTGGATGCCCGTGGTGCTGCTGTTGCCGCCTTCGAACCGGGCTTCCAGACCTCGAGCCGAACCCTCCGCCTGCTGCTCTTGAATCCTCCGCCTGCGTCAGCGGCGACGACCTCGGAGACCCTCCGTTACCTCCGCCACCCTGCTGCGACACCTGCTGCGGCGGAGGCGAGGGTGTACCGGAAGGCGAGGCGTGTGCAGACGACGAAGAAGGCGATGAAGACACCGAAGATGAAGGAGACGAGGACACGGAGGAGTTTGCGGAGGACGTGGCCACCACGGAGTGATGTCCTTTGGAATCCGAGTGGCGCCTCCGGTGGTGGTGATGGTGATGGCCCGTCCCGATGCCGTTGGTTGCCGGCGCGGAGACCTCCATAAAGCCCGCTAAGGGTGCACGGCTTCTATCCGGGAGCAAATGCTCCCTGGGTACCCGGAAGAACTCGGGAGGAAGTCCCGGCGTGCGGGTGAAAATGCCCCTCGCGTCGGACGTTGCTCCTTGCCACTTCTCCCGTAGTGCCTCAACCGCTCAGGTCGTCGATGATGGCGGATTGGGTGTGTGAGATATTGAGGGAACACGCTTGTTTTTCCTCCTCTGGTCTCTGGCGAGGGGTGGGAGGCGGGGGGAGGAGTCCCGCCGAAGTGTGCGACGCTGCGAAGGATTTGGGTGCGGGGGGTTGGTGCGGGTCAAAGCTGAGATGCCGTTCTCTATCGACGTCGGGAGGGGGCGAATGGGAAAGGGGGCTTTTGGGAGAGAGTCGAGAGATGGAATGGGAAGCCACGTGGGGGATGCGAAGAAGGCGGGGTTTCTGAGGGCAGGGCTTAGTCGGAGTTCGTATGGCGGGAGTGAGGGTGGGTGGGGAGGGGAGAGTGGGCCGGTGTATTAAATCTCAGCGTGAGTCGGGAGGGTGTTTTTTTGCCGGGAGAGTGGGGGATAGGGCATAGCAAAGGGTTCTTTGCGCATGGTCTTTACTCTGTCCTCGATGTCATTAGGAAAGGCCGGCCCTCTCACTCCTTCCCTCCCTCACTCTCTCCCTCTCTTTTTTCCGTTTTGCTCTTTGCGGACGTTTTATCGCGGCCATAGATTCTCCCTTAACGGCCCTTTTTTTTCGTCTTTTTTCTCTTCGTTTCATTCCCGTGCGATTTACGGAGATGATATCGATTTCCCCTTGAGATATGTCCGGGATTTGTTGGTTTTTATCGCTAAGAGAGGAGGCGATTAATCGATGCGTTCTACAACGTTACCGATCACGAACTGGGATCGTACTCAGAATCATACAAGGAAATGTTGGTGCTCCTTCCTCGACGTCTTTTGCATAGCGCGACTGATTCTAATGCCATTGTAAACACGATTTTTATGTATAGGAGAAGAAGGCGGGCTTATATTTTTTTCTAAAGTTAGTATTTCCGCGAAATAAAATTCACTGAGGGAAGCGTAGCTTTAAGGAACTCCATTGCGATTAGTGAAAAAGAAGGAACTGTTCGTTTACCAAATTCTAAAATCCCTCCCTTCCTCGTCAGAAATATCTCTCAATTTCAACAGATGGTAATCTTCCATTCATCTATCAAGGTTCGTCTTAGGATCGATGCCCTTATGCAATACAGGTTAAAGGTTACATATAAGGGATGGCAAAAATTCTGCTTTTCGGTCGATAATCATTGACTGCGATCAGTTTCCATTAGTTAAACTCGAAATTTACCACGACGGAAATTGGTTTATATGTAATTTCTGCCTTTTACTGAACCTTTATTTATGAAGGTAGGCTGAGCGATTCATGATGCTTATAGTCTCTAAACCTGAAGTAGTAAATACATTTTTATTCGGAGCATAACAACCTCCAGCACTCCTTAAGTTGGCCGCGATCAAAGTCTTGGCCAGGATTGTAACTGTACTATATTTCATCAATCAAGGGAAACCTGCAAAGAAAGGGTATGAAAAGAGGACTCACCTTCTATAAATATGAACACTGATAGGATAATAGCTATGATAAACAAGTTGGATAGCTATAGGATTAGAAATGTCAAACCCACAAAATATTCCTTTAGTTGAGGAGGAAAGGAAACTTAGAAAACAGAACTTTTCTTTTAATAATATTACATAATAATTATTAATTAATGCATAATTGTTGGCATAAAGGCTGTGGGATCAGCAGATAAGGGCGTTGTATGTTGGTATGTTGTATATATTGATAAATATGCGAAGGTTTGGACATATGAAAAAAATGGATTGATATAGAGTGACTAATATGGTGTAGGGAGAGACGTTAGTGACGCAGAAAGGGAGAGGAAGACAGGAAAAAGCTGGTTGATTGTCACAAATGAGCTGCTAAAGAACACAACAATGTTTCACATAAAAGGTGTTTGCAAGCATAGGAAACAGAGAGAATAAATGAAGCGAATAGCGTACTTACTCCGAGAAGGAAATCTAGATAGATACATATGCATTTTGATAATTATAATTATGTTTATTATATATATGTTTATTATATATTATATGTTGGCTAGCTATCTTAGGGCGACAATGTGAAAACAACACTGGATACAAGCAGTCATACATATGTATAAAATATCAACTGCAGGTTTAGCAAAAGTTAACATAAGGAAATAATGTTTACTTAGAGAAATACATAAATTTTACAGTATTCAAGAACATAGATTCAATACATATTCATAGGAATGTACGTGGGAATTTAAACGTTTTTTTAGTTTTTGGCTCTCGGATCGTTATTGGGAATGAGTTCCGGAAAGCGATAGTCCACACAATGAAAGGTTTACGAATAGTGCTTGATCTGTGTGAAGGAACATAAATATAATTTGACTCTATGATTTCATTACTGTATTTATATTACATGTATTGCGTTATTTTGGGGTAGATTTTGTAGTTATTTTGGGGTATATATTGTACTTATTTTTGCGTTATAAATTGAGTTATTTGGTTCATTATAATATAGGAATGATTTTTAATTATGTATAAGGTTGCCATCGTGGAATTAATTCCATAGTGTAGCCCAGGGATGGCGAACCTACGTCACGCGTTCTCCTTTCGATATATGCATAAGATGAAAGAAAAATTATCAAAGGTAGTGAGATTCAGTCGAAATCTTTTTTTTTCCTCTCGATCATTATCCAGCGAAAGATTATATCAAGACAAAATTTCCTGGCAACTCGCAGCATCGCACGGCTTGCATAAAAGGAACAACTCTACCCTTTTCCAGGACACAAATCACTGAAATTAACGAAGTTTCCTCGTGCTAAAATCTTAGCTGTGATCGAGGCTGTTTGTAATCACCTCTTCACACCCACAACACTAACGTGCGTCAATTTTGGAATGAAACAACGTGCGCGCGGCTGAGGTTTCCGTTTTTCGTTATCGTTTATTCTGATTATAAATGAAAGAATTGNTAGTAAAGCAAACGACATTGGTGGACTGTGTCCGGGGAAAGATTGAAAAGCCACTCTCCATTGTTTATATACCTCTACATAAAATATTCTGTCTGTCTGTAGGATAAAATAAGCGAGATAGTGGCAAAGTGAGCAAAGTTCACCAACATAGCCATCTTTGAGCGCCATTTCAAGGGTGTACATCCATAGCATTATCACTTGTCGTCGAGGGCAGAGCAGTAGTCAGGGAGACACCATTACGACATCAAGAATCCAAAGAGCAGCGAAGGGAGAGGGGGGACAGGCAGAGATAGAAGGAGCTTGAGGTGGCGTGGGTGGACGGAGGGTAACGCCTTCTACCCTATCACAGATAATGTGATCTCGATCCCGCCCATTGATTGGCTGCAGGCGCTGCGGCATCCACTAATCCCATCTGGCCACGCCCCCGCCATGACGTCGTGATCTCATTGGCTCTCGGCTGTGGCGCGGGATTCTTTCGCCTCTCCGAGAAGATGGGGGTGAGGCAGGGGAGGTGGGGGATGAGGTCAAGAAGGGGAGAGGAAGTTAAAGGAACGGAAGTGAAGAGGGGGAGGGTTGGAAATGGTGTGGGGAAGTCGGCGGAATCCCATCCACAGAGAGGAAAGCATTGCATGTGGCGTTGGCGAGGGAATTTTATTGACGTAATACGTTTGGTATTTGTTGCTTCCGGAGCACGGCAATTTCCGAGGAGGCCGATTTGGATCTAGTGATTTTAATGGGTTTCCGCGTTGGATTAAATCGACTTAAGTAAGGGGAGCATTTGTCTATGATTTGCGATTATTGAGTCCCGTTAGCTTGCGGCTGGATTTTTTTCACATATTTTATCACTGGTCCCCTTTACAGGACTTTATGTATTGTCCCTTAAAAACACTCGCATAGGTTAGTAAAAAATATAATAAGAGCATATATATTTCAGGATTTAATGCTAAAATAATTAATCATTTGATACAGCTACGTTACATTTCTTAAGAAAGCAAACGAAAATATTAATGTTTATTACAACAGGTAAGCTGTTCCAGCTTTTGTCTAGATAGAGGTGCGTGATTAATTGTTTCGAAGAGTGGATTGCACGGAGGAAGGGGTAGTTTTGTGGAACTCAATCAAATCCATCAACTTTTAAGTTTAAACTTTATTTTAAGCCACAAGTTTAAACTTGTGGAAAAGGTGAACTCCTGTCTTTCTTTCATTCTTTCAAAGAGTTTAGCAGCATACTGTTTTACTTCAGAGTTAGTTATTTGATACTTTATAAGCTTTGAATCGATTGTTACCTTAACTTTTTTGTGATTTTGTTAAATGTTTAAATAATTTTGATAATTTGTATCATCTAAGCATCATTATAATTGTATTGGTATATGTACATCTGCATTTGCTAAAAAATACAAAACTTATAAACTAGGGAAAAGGTGAAAGGTTACATTGCACGTTAAAGTGTGTTCCTAGGAATATTCCCAAGGAGAAACAGACATGAAATGGTCCGACCCTGGTTCGGAGACATGAAAGTCTTCCAGCGGTGTGTCTGATTTTTCTAATACGATAGCTCAATTGGCTAGAGCAGTCACCCGGAAAAAAGATCCGGGTTCGAGTCCCGGTCCTGACAGTTCTTTTCCGTTTCTCCGTTCTCCGTATGTCCGTTTCTCCTTGGGATAACCATAAACTGTAATCCGAACGTCGGAAGCCGGTATTTACGTAGATGTAGATGTGAAAAAAGCGATTATACCCCGCTGTTGACGTATCAAATAAACGAGAAAAGCAACCCTTCCCTATTTAATCGTCCTAAACAACGAAATACTCATAGATAATACGAACCGAATTGGAAAGGGGATGCAGCTTGAGCACCAACGATTAAATTATGAAACCTTCCACCGAGAAAGAAATGGCGCGCTTACGTTCATTCGTGTTGTAATATTTCAAAAATAACGATAAGGGCAATAAAAGCCTCAAAAACTGCATTGCATAAGTATCGTAAGCTTAGATGGTAGGGATAGGAGAATGGAGAATGGAAGAATGGTTGAATGTGAAGTATCTGGAAGAGGGGTTGGATGTGAAAGGGGGGGGAATGGCAGCAGGGGCGAGGAGGGGAAAGGCAGAACGGGGTAATACGCTTAATCCGCATTCAAAGAGCCCGAAGCGGCAGCAAAGTAAATGCAATTTTGGAGAGGGTCTCCTTGAGCCGAGAAGGAAGGGCGGGGGGAGATAAGGAAGCACGAAGAGAAGGAAATGTTGAGAGAAAATCGAAGAGAGAAGGAAATGGATGATGAGGAAGCATGAAGGAAAGGGGAAAGAAAATAGGAGAGAGGAAACGGAAGTAGGATATAAGGAAAATGGCACTAAATTGGGAAATATTGGGAGATAGAGAAGTAAAAATAAGTAGCGGAGAACAGAAACCGAAGAAAGATAGTAAGGCAAAGAAAAATATGATCTCGTAATCGCGTAATCTCGTGGAATTCCATTGTTAAAATATAGTAAAACTTTTTAGTGTTATGATCAGGTCTGATGATGATATGACAGTGTTGGAATTGGTCGCAAGTGTTTTAGCTTAAATTTTTCCTGTGGATTGTACCTGTATTGTGTTTTATCATATTTCTGCTAAATTAAACAGAAATGTCTACTATTGTAACCTCAACTGTGTGTATAATCTTAAGAGTTGGGGGGTTGGGATGTTTTCTAATTTGGACCAAACGTTACTGCCACAAACCAGAAAGTTGCTATCGTAAGGATCTGAATTGGGGCAAGGACATAAATGAATAAGGAGCGAATCTGTCGTCTCGAATGTGTATGTAAGAGAAAGTGTAATGGTGATAATAAAGGAATTATAAGAAAAGAACGAGACGAAAGAAGGAAAGGTTGGGAAAAATCACTAACTTCAGAAAAATAATTACCTGTTTCAACATATGATGCGGTCGTCATGCCAATCTGCTTCCCTGAGCCTGGTAATGACATAAACGGTCGTTTGCTGTAACTCGACGGCGAGATTTATGGCTCGTTACTCATTCCTCCAAAAATAAATGAAAATTATCTAGGAGAAAGAAACAAATAGAGATAGTAGTCAAATATTACACTTGAAGTTATAAAGAGTTTATGTATGTACAAAAGAAGGGAACGAAAAGGGGTTAGCGGTAATAAAACAAGTTCACTAAGAATCCATAACTGTGCGGGAAATATGAAAAATGTGTAAATAATGAAAGAACGTGAGAGTGAATTTGGAAATATTTGAGCGAATCGGGTGTAAATGGGGATGACGCTGTAAAAATAGGTTCTTTTCTGTAGCAGTTGATTAGAAGAAGTGGGTCTATAAAGTTGAGGAAAAGAAGAGGTTGAAAATCTTACAAATAAAAGTTCGATATAGGGGCATGAGAAGGGAGAAAATAGGGAGTGAATGGGAGAGAGATGAAGCAATCAAATCGATTACAGTGTACAAGGTGCAGTCGTAGCTTCTCGATCCCTTTTGAACACGTAGCTCTCACACGTTGGCTCAAAGTTTGCGAAATACTGAACCATACCTTCGCCATCTTCTGCAATGCCTCAAAATATTAAAAAAGGTAAGAGTATGTAAGGAAGGGAAATTCTAATATTTTAGTGACGAAATACTACTAAAAGATACGAAGTACGTGGAGAATTAGAAGCACACAATTTAAAGAATTCGTGTAAATACCAGTTGGGGGATATCTGTGTTATCTTTTTAGAAAGCTTACGGAATACAATGATTACTAAGGCTGCGGCTATTAATTCCAGATCCATTCCAATATATGCGTGATCTTCAATACATCTCCAAATATCCTCGTAGAAACTGTTAGTATCATTACCTTATGTTACGCTTTATTTATTTTTTATTTTATTTATTCCCCGCTATCCCATTAAACAACCATTCATGTGGCAATTACAGAGAAGAACGTAAACAGAAACAATGATCCAGCTCACCCAACCAGGAGAAAAGCCGATATCTGGGACTCGGACCAAAGACCTTGGAGTTAAAAGGCTGGTATGCAACCAGATCGACTTTATTTTTAATTTTTATGACTTTGAGGTTTCTTTTCAAGTTATATGGTCGCTTATATTTAACCAACTTAGATAGGGTCTAAATCTTAGGTCGCCAACCGACGATCCGCCGACCACTGTTGGTTAGTGAAGAAATGAAGAAGTTACTTGAATTTTTTAAGTTTATTATACCCTTTCATTATATACGGAATCCTCCACGTGTCACTAACACAGAAAAAACGAAAAAACATTGATCATATTAATGAAAACGAACCCTTATAGCAATAATGTATATGTGGTTGAACCCTTTAAAAACATTTCCATTAGTGTTCCGCAGGAGTGAAATTGTAAAATTTAGTGACCCATAAGGTCCGAATGTTTGGCGACCACTGGCCTAAATCCTATCTTCAGAGCTTCAGGCAAATTATTAACAGTAATCAGGTCTTTATATGGACGAATTTAAGAGTTTTTTTGTTCCTTCTAACAATAAGGCAACGGCAAGCACATTCGAGCGTTTTCATGTCCGGAAGTATAGGTACCCAAAACCCCGGAGTCGACATTCTAGCACTCTAAACAGGCCACCGGCCGATTACTCCTGAAGATTATGCAGCACGCCAAGAGCTCACTTACCGATCCACAGAGAGCCTATGTGGAAACCTAACCCGAAACGAAATATCAAATTCCTTGAAACTGATTGTAAACCGGAAACCGTCATTTTTATCGTCCCGATTATCGGCTCATAGCCCTACCAAGGGCAACAGTAGTTATACTTAACATATGCAACGGTGACAAGAAATCAGTATTAACCGAGCCTATTGAAACAACCCGAAACGAGGTGTCAAATTCCTCGAACCTGATTCGAAACCGGAAACCGTCATTTTTACCACTCCGATTATCGGCTCACAGCCCTATCAAGGGCCACAGTAGTTATTTTTAACAAGAAACTAATGTCCTAATGAAAATCAAACCGAAACGATTTATCAAATCTTTTGAACCCGATATGAAACCGGAAACCGTCATTTTTATCGTTCCGATTGTCGGATCACAGTTTCATCAAGGGCAACAGTAGTTATATGACATATATGCAACAGTAACAAGTAATTCTCTAAAATTCACTCATTCTAATAACTGAACTTACCCTTTGATTTTTTTCCTTTACCACATATCAATTTTTTAGTCTTAAATTTAAGTAACAGAAATTCTGTTTAAAGGCCACCCGTAACATAAACCCAGCACAGAAATCATTTATCGGTTTTTTATCGGCAAAAAAACTGATCGAACCGGTTCGACGGTCGCGGCGAGAGCGAAATCGGAGCCGAGCCAAATATTGTCGTTTTAATTGAACCGGAAGGGAAATAATCACGGTTCGAAGACCTGAACTTGCTGCAATACAGCGTTCCGCGGAGAACCGGTAGTTAAACGACGGGGAGTAGACGATCTGTAGGGACGTGACGGAAAAGAAAGTTGTGGGGAAAGGATAATGGGGAGAAAGAGTAAAGAAAGGAGGAAAGCCATGACGGAGGGGAAGTGTAGGATCGATATAAGTTCAGCGCCACGTGTAAAAGCATTGATTATTGATCGCCGCGCGTGTCAAAGGGATTGAACTGCGATGGAGTTCTCATCGCACATCCTGTGACGTAATCCGCGAGAGGAGCTACGTTTCCCGGAGAGATCATCCCCGACCAAGATTACTGCCGCTTCGTCTCCTCTTCATTTCCTTGGAAACCTTTCCTCGGGAAAGGTTTCGAACTATATTTATACCCCCGACGAAGAGGTGGTGATTGCGCGGGCGTCCGTCACATTCAGAAGCGTGGCGGAAAACGCACGCTAGAGCGACTCGAACATACCCTCGATGCGTTTATTAGGGTGTGAAATCCAATATTAATGCAGATAATTTTTGGGTCCCGTGGCAGGCATTTTAGGGATATCCATCATTAATATACAGCATAATCCGATACAGGCGTAGCTGAAACTAAAATAATATTCGATACATTCATTTAATAGAAGTGTACCGTAAGGTGAAGAATGGAGGAAAAAACAATGATTATTATGTCTTAATGACAATATTATCTTAAATCTGTTTAGGTATGTTACTTCCGGTGTACAGCTGAGTAGAAGATTCCAAACTTTGACGGCTCTCACAAAAAGGAAGAAATACATATATGCCACAGATCAAAACGGTATATTATGGTTCATAATAATAATAATAATGCGACTTTATTCGGACGAGATTGAGACTCAAGTCTCTTCTTACATCTAACCCTTTGTCATGTGAAGTTTAAAAGAGATAGCTTGAATAAAGTGCAAAGAAGGAAACTACTTTGTGGGTTTAAGTGAGAACTTAGGAAAACATGCACCACTGCAGAAAACTCCTACAACAAGGGGAGCGTGAAAAACCTGTGAAACCTACTGATGGTTAATTAAGTTTTAAGGAAACGACAGGTTAAATCCTATCTGAAAAGCAAACAATATGGTAATATTATTTCATTACAAGATATTACAACTAGAAATAAATTCAGAAAAACGGGTAAAGGTGACTTTGCGCAAGATTGTGTGCACCCAGGAAATTGTCATAAGATATCAATAAAGAACAGCATGATATAAAAAAACAGTGGTTCCAAAACAGGTTCGTACCAAGATTGCAATAAAAGTTCTAAGTTGATATGGACTAGTAAGTCCCGCCATGACTTTAACTTATAATTTGGTAATTTCTTTGTGATTTTTATCGTTTTAGCGAATTAGTTTTAGTTAATTTTGTTACTTTACTGCTCAAGTGATTTCCAAATACAAATTTCCTTCTCATATTTTAGCTTGTTCTACCAGTAAGTTTATGCATATTTTTCGCACCCCCTTCTTTGTAGATGTTGGATATTTTTTCCTATGATACTCAGGGCTTTTACTTCCACTCAGGGTTTTTTTTTACTTATTTTTAGATTCTTCTTAAGTTTTCTTCTCTATTTCTTTTTACAAATTTATTTGTTTATGCCGACACGTCAGATGGAAGAAGAAACTTTTTAGTCTCAATCTTCTAAAAAGAAAGACCTAAAGACTTATAATAAAAAATAATATACAAAAAATATAAGACATTAAGGTATACCAATACAATGTGTTTCATTCGATCATCATATGAAATTATTATTACATCGCTTTGTTTTCGTCTGTACCTCATCGCTAGTCGTCATTTAGTTCCTCTGGTTACCCAGTTTCACAAACTTGAAGTAGCTTCGTCGAGTCATGCTCTTTTTAAAGACATAGATATATTTGCAGTTTATTCTTCTAAATATTCCTTGTTTAACAATTCATCAATATATACGAGTAATATAAATATTACAATATGATTTCCAGCCTTTGAAAACTCTCTCTACTTCGGTCTGTTGCATTACACATTGCCACATAAATTTATATACATTCATTGTTTCTATTCTAGTTTTTCCAAGGGAAAATGTTCTTCTATTGATATCTAGCCAACAGTCCGATGAATACATTTAGTGGTCTCACTGAAAAATGATAGAAGGAAACGATAAAAAATGTTTCAAAATTCTTTAAATACCCAGAGTACTTCCCTTTCAGCAACGAGCAAGCTGATTTATAACGTAGAAAGATTGCGAGTAAAATACCAGAGGTATTGCAGCAACAAAAACTGATGATTGAGCAACTTTTCACTTCTATTGCGCATTCAACAAAGATTTGAAAGGGAATAAATCATGGAGGATAATAAGTAAATATCGGTTATCAGAGGGTTTAGAAAGTAGCAATATTTAAGGGTGGTAAATAAAATGCACCTGTAAGGAAATAGAGGCCTCTGGTCATTCACTATCACGATAGTTAGCTAAAAGTCGAACCAAAGAAAGAACTGAGTGCAACGGTAGCAAACGTGAGGGCGGAAAAAAAAAGTTACATCGCGAGATAATGTGAACATCATGGACTATTTCACGGAAGGGGAAGTTAGCGCGGAGGTATTCAAGATCCTCCGCGCTAACTAATACTCTGACAGCGGAAGGGATACAGAAAGAGAGCAAGCGCGACGCAGAGAGAGAGAGAAGCGACTAAGTAAATTAAAGGACAAATCGGCAGAGAGTATGGAATCGAAAAATCGAAGGAGAGGGGAAGTTCCCTCCCCCACGTTAAAGCGCTAAGGGAAGGCGAAGGTGTGGATTAAGAGAGAAGAGGAAGACGGAGGGAAGAGGAGTGGATGGGGAGGATGCAATGGAACTCTGCTTCGGCGAATCTCCTGGAGAGGGGGAGGGAATAACGAGGTTAGGCCTCGCTCCCGAAGCAGAGAGCTGACTGGCGGCCATTTTGGCGAGATATCGACCCCATGCTCCCTGCCACCATGGTAACACGCCCCCCCTTTCCGCCCTGCGCCCCCCTCGACCTCTTCGACGCCACGGCTCCTACGCTGCAATCCAGCCTCATAGACCCTCTCAGACACTATCTCTCTCCCCGTCCGTTTTCTCTCCTCCTTCGCGGGTTTTTTTAACCCCAATTCTCTGTGGGTGTATTTCCGCAACGTGGGTTTTTTCTCCGTAGACCGCAATCTGAGAGGATGTTTTCCCGCAAACATCCACTATCTTTCCATCATGAAATTTTGTGAATTATTAAGTTTAGATTGAAGACCAAAATTGATAAGTAGGGTGTCCAAGAAGCTCGTATGCAATTTAAATGGAAATAATTTCGTAAGAGAAGTTGTTAGAGAGAATTTTTAGAGAGAGATTAGGAAGATTGATGTATCTATATTGTACAGACAGAAAGTCTGTACAGATAACAGAAAGTCCTTGCAGGGTACAAACATAGACATAGACATCTAGATCTATGGTTTGGATTTGTTTAGCTTATCATAGACGTTTAGTTAAAAAAACTAGCTACTCTCCAGATTCACTTCCAATAGACCCGATGTCTCACAAGAAGAGAGTAAATTGTAGGCTTTGAGACTGTAGCTTTCATTTCTTCGTCTAATTAGATGTTGAAATCCTATTTTTTTTTGCTCAGTTCTTCTGCTGGGTAGTTTGGTTGTTTCTCTTTCCACTTTAATTACGTCTATACTACTTCCCATTCAACTTTAAATTTATAGGTTTATCTCATCCATGAGTGCATATAATGAGCGTAAAAATAATAGTGTTCTTATCTTAGGAACGTTTCGACTCCATAATAAAAGAAAACAAACTATGAAGAAATAATAAAACAATTAATAAACGAAAACGAAAGATTAAGTGAATACATTTTTGTTTTCTTAATATATTACTACTGTCTTTGTTTACTGAAGACACTGAATTTAATTTAACTCCTAACGATATTCTTTAAATCCGAATAATGATTTCATACCGATGGTTTTTCTGTGATCATAATTGGGTAATTGGGTATTCCCTTGTCTATTCTTTTTAACGATTCGTAGTGACAGTAACAATATTGAAATAAAAATCTTTGAAAGTCTTTAAGTACTGTTAGTGATAATAAAGACTTATCTAATGGAAACAGGGGAAGTATCTATCTATTATATATCCAAATATATCTATTTTAATAATTATTATTATCGACGAACAGACATAAGTATTCTCTGACAGGAAAGATCCATTTTTTCGCTATTTTTCACACTTTTTATTCCTTGGGATTCAGCCTCCCGGCTTTTTCCTCAATCCTTGTAATGTCCGATTAACCGAGACTCGAACCCGGGACCTTGGGGTTTCTTCTTACATCTTTACTTCTTGAAACATGTCTAGCATATTCTGTTCGTATCTTCCTTTGTTGTGTATTCATTTCAATTTTCTTTTACGTAATGATCATAGGAAAGACAATAACGCAGGAATTAAATAATTTTTAATTTGTTCTTCTACGCTATGAAAAAAAAATGTTTTAGGGGAGCGTGAAAAACCTGTGAAACCTACTGATGGTTAGAGGAAACGGAAGTAGGATATAAGGAAAATTGCACTAAATTGGGAAATATTGGGAGATAGAGAAGTAAAAATAAGTAGCGGAGAACAGAAACCGAAGAAAGATAGTAAGCCAAAGAAAAATATGATCTCGTAATCGCGTAATCTCGTGGAATTCCATTGTTAAAATATAGTAAAACTTTTTAGTGTTATGATCAGGTCTGATGATGATATGACAGTGTTGAAATTGGTCGCAAGTGTTTTAGCTTAAATTTTTCCTGTGGATTGTACCTGTATTGTGTTTTATCATATTTCTGCTAAATTAAACAGAAATTTCTACTATTGTAACCTCAACTGTGTGTATAATCTTAAGAGTTAAGGGGGGTTGGGATGTTTTCTAATTTGGACCAAACGTTACTGCCACAAACCAGAAAGTTGCTATCGTAAGGANTTTACAATTACAGAAATCCACTTGAAACTTATAGCGCAACAATTTTTCAACAGAAAGCCGTACGGCAATGAATAACATAACCTTTAATTCGGGAAAAATACTTTTTCCCATCCAAAATCTATGGATTGATGTGAGGAACTGAAAAAGATCTGTATTAAAGCATATATAAAATGCTTTCATGAAATGAAATATAGATAACGCCTATTATGAACAAATGCGAGTCAAAGAGAATGTGACTTATTTTTCACGACGTGTATCTGTTGCCTTTCTCCTCTTTCCCTTCAATCTCTTGTTATTCAACAATTAGGGGAAGACGACTAAGAAAGAAACAGCGAAATGCCGATGCCTGTTGAGTCTATAGCTATTACGAAATCCGCTTGTTATGAGCAGAACCGGAAACAAATTACGCGATGGATATTTGTTGCCTCACATTTCATGGAGCCTCCCCTTTTACCCCCTCAAAGGTACTCTTTTAATATGGGCCAACAGCTTTATCGGATGTGTTTTCAAAATAACAGATGTCTTCGCAATCCCGCATTTCCCTGCGAGAGCGCTGGCCAACGTTTCTATTTACGTTTCGCGGCGAATTAATTACCCGTTAAACTCTCGGTCAGATTGTCGCACATCCTGGAGCCTCGCTTTGTTATGGAAGTGGCCAAATGTTCGCTGACCGTGGCAAATAACCTTCAATGGGCGCCGAGGCAGCCTCGTCTTTTTTCTCCCGCTTAAATAAATTTCGCAACGTCCGATATATCCCTAAACATCGTGACGCGCACAACGATTCTCTGTCGACATCCAAAGTGTTTCCACGTTGTGTATAGAATGGGCTTTTTTCCTGTCCACGGTAAAGTCTCTTGATGACCAAGCCGTGCGTTTATGGGGTAGCGGATCAGTAAAAGGCATCGAGCCAAGCATCGATCTTCGGATTTTTGGTCCTACGATAGTGATGTGAAGAGCGGAAGTCTGTTTTTAGAACTTTTTTGGGGATATTTAATCCTGATCTACAAAGGTTTAAGGGTTTCATCGCTAACGGCTTAGATTTGACGCTATAGGTCAATAGTATCTTTATCTTTAACCTCCTCGGACAGGATTGAGATCCTCATTAGTACGTGGGATTCAGATAACGTACTTATATATTTTAATTAATGATTATTCAAAGACAATTTTAATTTCATTTTATTTCAATGTCGTTAAAGTAGTACGTAGTGACGTACTCGCTATGGTAGAGATTTGCCAAAATAGTCTCTTCTCTCAAGAATAAACAAATGTGAAAAATGGCAATATGACTGGGACTCTAACCCAGGTTTTCCACTTTCCGAGAAAGTATTCTAACCACTGAACTACCATGCGGTTTCTCTTCCATACTACTGAACTACCATGTTGCATGCCATGTCATGTCGCAATTTTTCAAATCTGTTAATCCTTGTGTTTTGCGGCGTACAACTTTATGTGCAGAGTTAACACCTTATCCTTTCCCATCTTTTCTCTACTTCTGTGACGAATCTATTGGAGAAAAAATTGTATGTAACTCTCAGGAAAGAATTAGCTGCAGAGAAGTACGGAATTGGTTTAAGGATAGCAAGTGATCTGTTCGATGAAGATTAAACACGCCTGCTTACGAAGGGAAGGTTCTTTTCCTACGAGTAAGGAAATATCTTACCTCTCCCTCGGTGATCTATCCATAAAGTGATAAGTTGAATTTGATTAATTTAAACAGGAGAAAATGTTTCCAGCGTAAGAGCAAATTTTTGCTTTAATTTCTGCGCACAATCACATCGCCATTTTACTAATTTTAGTTAAGTACTGAGCTAATTGAAGAATAGGATTTTTCTATACTTAACATTATTATTCATTTTTTTCTGCACGATGTTTGGCACATATTAGTTCATAGTTCGATATTTTTTAAATAAAATGTTTCAATCATCGTTATCTTGAATTCCATTTTAACCGTGTTTACTTTCGATAAAGCTCCTAATGTAATTGAAAGAAACCAGACTTATATCATTGATGGTTGTTGTATTTTTTAAACTATCAACGCTTCCGCATTTAAAGTTATGACAGTAGTAGTTTTTTTTCTAGCACATCGCAAGAGACCTTCCATAAGGTTTGGTATTATTCTTTTCCATCTAATATAAATATCCAACCCCTCTTCTATTTCTAATACATAGTCGTTAACGATTTCGAAGCCTCAGGCAATTTTTCGACTGAATTTAATGCTGAGATTAACAGCTAAGAAAAAAAAAGTAATAATCAAGGGATAATTATTAAATCATGATGGATATGAGTAATTTTCATTTATCTTTTGGTAGAGAATGGAGGAAAATGTATCTTTCATAACTTTTCTCTTGGTCTTGCTTATGGCTGCGATTATACGAAGGCAATGAGGCATAAGGGATGCTGAAGAATTATATTCAACCTGTTCGCTCTCTTTAACCGCTATGAAATGTGTAACCGATTTGATCATTGTGGTACTCTTACGTGGAACAATTTCACAAGTAGCATTTTGGATCAGTTAGGGCAAGGGCAAGTTACCTCATTCCTCATAAAGCTAAGTTATCTCATCTTCTCCCAAGAACTTTTTTAGCTAAAAGGAGGGGTTTAGGAGTCTTTGAGTTGACGACTACACAGATAATATTCTTCACGTGTCTGAATTTTAACTCTGTGAACGAATCAAATGACCCAATTACCTTAAGGCATTATGTCCCGCATCGTCACGTTGTGCATAAAATGTTCATTTGATGAAGGTGACGCATTTAATTTCATTTCCTCTTAATTGATGGAGGTAAAATTAGAAGAGAACATCGAAGCGCCAAAATGTAAGCATCTGTGAAAACGTACCGCAAAGGTAATAGGAAAAGAGACATAGAAGTCTACGAAAGTCTACAAAAAAGTCTTGCCAACAAAAATCTCCCAAACGGCATAGCTAAGAATTCTTGCCTGATTTTCAACGTTAAGAGCAACCAACCAAAATCGGGAGTGCCGGGTTCGAGGCCTGGTCCTATCTTTATTTTCATTTCGTTTCTTTTTGGGAAATATTCCTCGGTATACGATTTTCCGCTTTAAGTCTCCACAATCGTGCTACTAATCGGTTAATCTTTATCGCTATTTCTATCACTGCTAATGGGATTTAATTTATTTTTAATTATAATTCTAATTTTTTCAACCGAGCATCGAAGGAAGATTGCTCGGCGTACGTTATTTCCAAGCGCGTTTTACAATCACTCTTCGCCGCAAAATTGTTTTCTGCGATGTCTACGTCGTTTAACCTCTTCACCTTTACGCTCTTTCAGCCCAACTTTTTGCCGACCCATTTTCCCTTTACCCCACGTTCTCTCCACCACTTTCCTCGGCCTTTTTCCCGCCGTCGACCTTTGAATTTATGTTTTTATATTTAAACACTGGACTTTAGTGTTCTCCTACTCACTCTTCACTCTTAATCCCTGATCGGGACTGCTTTTTTCCTCAAAAAAGGATAACATCTCTTCCCCCACTGTGATGAGGACGGGAGACTCTTGTTCCACGCCGGTCGTTCTTCCGGAAAAGGTTATGGATAATGTTGCGAGGTGGCGTAAACAGCGCCTCTTTCGTGTTTCTTTTTTTTCAATTTGCCGCCCTTTCCTTTTTACCCGCCGACCATTTCGTTTTTTCGCATTTTTTCCCTCTGAGGCCAAGGGTAGGCTTTAATTTTTCACCATTAGCGCCCTCGAGCGGAAAATCTCGTCGGTTTATTGAACGGCCGATACCTGAAGAAGCCGTATGAAAGTAACCTCCTGTTGTTCGAAGGAGCCAAAATTCAAAAATAAATTGTCAAAGTTATTACGAAACCTGGTTTCTCCTAATGCAGAAATTGATTTTGGCTTGAGAAGAGAGTTAGTTGAGAGAAACTCTTTTGATGAAGATTCTTAAATTGATGAAGATTTTTCAGTAGGAATTTTTATTGATAAATAATAGAACAGTGTGTCTTTCTCTATATTCATCAACCCAGCGACTGACTTATCCTGATCCCCTCTACCATTATCTACACAAAGCCTTGCAGAGGAAATGACGCTTACCGATCAAGATGAGGAATAAGGTAGTTTGCCCTTCCTTTCCTCACAGTCCCAGAATGCCAAAAGTGAAAGTCTACCTCAGTGCAGCTCAATTACTAAGGAGGGACTAGGATGAATGTAATTTTTCAGCATTAATCACATGAATTGGATTGAGCCAAAGTAAGAAAAGACATTTTTCTTTATCCTGTTCCGTTAAGACGAATAGAAATGATTCCATTCATCAAGACACGGTTGCAAAAACAGCATGATAATTATAGAAGTGCAAATAATACGATTATCTCGACGTCATTTTATGAAGAAAAGAGATATCCCTGTCCCTGCACATGTATTAGGTAAGTAAGAACCATACGGTACTCTTTGAGATAATTCTCCACTGTAAGATTCCACAGGGGCCTTATTTACAATACACTACTATACAATACAAACGCCCTTATTGTACGAAAAAAGTTGAGGCTAGAACATTAAACCACTATCTACGAATGAAAATGATTAATCTTCTGCCTTGTTTCACACAAATATTTCTGAAGTATCATATCTTAAGATACGATTTATTAACGTGTAGGATTCCTTATCTAGACTCCTCGTATATTCCTAGACAGTTCAAATTGTAGAAATTATGATTTTAATCAAGCAAATTAAATGCAGAAAGACTTTTCGGGGAATTTAAAACTTTTAGTGTACTATTTTCCTTCTCCTAGAGAATGTAGTGCGTGCATATCGATCTTTTATGTATATCTGAACATTAATATAAGTAGATATTTAAGGGTTATAACCCTTAAATACTCAAAAATTCTATTTTATTTTTAGTCTTAAAAATGAGCGTATTCTCTTTGCCAACCCTTCCAAGAATAGTCTCCCATCACATTGTTCATCGTATCATACATATCTCTTATGTAAGAATTCATTCATACTCATCCGTTCGTAGCAATTAAACAATAGACGTAAGTAATTATTTCCGGTAAATATTTTGAAAAATTAAGTCACCGACAGCATCACGAAAACCGCCAGAAACGACTCTTTCTCGGTATATTACTCGAATTAACTCCGTACTAAATGGCAGGGTGACTCATTATATCAGAGCCAATCTTATTTACTTTTACTTTGATCGTTTCTTGTGATTCCACTGTATCTTTCGCCTCCTCCTTCTCCCCGTTCCATTTTCCCCCGGCGTCCTTTGCCCACATCCCTTCATCGTTCGACACGCTCCCTCCCAATTGCCGTATAGCACACACGAGTGCATCCTTCCCTTCTCCCTTTTGCCCTTAATCTCATCGCCTCTGCGTCCGCCCAGTCCTTAAGTTCCCTCTTCGCACGGTCGTGTGCACGTGAGCTGGCACGGCTGGTTTTGTTTAACGTTCCGCAAAGGGGGAATGTCCGCGCGGAAGAGTGGATGGACGTGGTTCCACCCCTGGCCGAGAGCGGCGCCAGTGTTCCGCTCGCCAACGCCCCCATCCGCCCGTGCTTTAGCTCCGCCACAGCTCAACTCTTCTCTAATTTCTTTCCCTCTGCTCTTCTCGCCCACTCTTTAACTATCTCCCTCTCTCTCTCTCTCTTTCACTTTTCGTAGTTTTATTTTTTTCACGTCAACTCTCACACCTCACGGGTGCTCCCAAAGCCTCGTCATCTTTAATTTTTTCTCACCTTTTATTTTGTGATCCCTGGCTGCCTTTGCTCGATGCCCTCGAGCACTTTGAGGCTATCTTCGTTTTTGAACGCGGTTATATTTTCGTCGGGGCGTCCGTCGCTCGGATCGCCTCTGCGGTCGTTTATTTCTAGACAGTATGTCGCCATCTGTGATGCGGCTCCCTTTATAATTTTAATCGTCTCTCGTGTCCGAGTAGAAGTTGAGACGATGCTCGCAGTCCGGCTCGCTAAGTAATCGAATTGCGTCGTCATTTTATCTAGTAAATCGTGTATTCCCGCAATTTTATCTTCTTTTAAATTTTAGTTGCTACTTTCAGTAAGTTTCTCGGGTTTTCAATGCGCCCTTCGTGTGGGTGTTTTTCTGCGCGGTTTTAATTTTATTCCCAATTTCAGACAGGGTTTTTTTTTACCCACACAATAGTTCCTTCTTTTGTTGCTTTTCTTTAGTTTAACTCCCATTGCCTCTTTCATTGTATCTGTAATGACTAAGGGCTAGATGTAAGAAGATACTAATAAGTCACAATCTTGTCCTTAAATAAAGACGTTTTATTATTATTATTATTGATTTTTCTCGCTTTTTGTGGTCTAATGTCGGTACTTTGACGGGTCTTTACCAAGTCAAATACCTTCCTGTTGAATTCCTAGGAACTTTCTTACTATTGATGTTGTTTTAAGTATGACTGCCTTTTGAATATTTGAGTGGGTGTTCTCATTAATATTTAGTTTTTCCAGGTGTGTATAAAAATGTTTGGTTGTAATTCCGGTAACTGACACAACTATTGGCACTATTGTGACTGTTTCTTGTTTCCAGAGCTGCTTTATTTCCTGTGCTAATGGGGTGCATTTGGAATTTTTTTCTTCTTATTTATTTTGGATGTTGGCGTCATTGGGGATGGCTATGTCAATTAGGTGTTTTCATACTTGGTTAGTGTTAGTGAGTGATTACATAGGGCTATAAGAAAAAATTAATTCAATGGCAAAAAATAAGAATGAAAAAGATAATGTCACTAATCGGACTCGAGCCCGGGTCCTCTACGAGTGAAGAAGACACACTAACCGCTGCACCAACTCATTCCGCAATGGGTTTAAATGGCTGAAAAATACGAAAAGAAAATTATTTATTACTAATAACCACTTTTGCTACACTTCACCTCCTGTAACATAAAAAAAATATTTCGTTCATATCGGCGGAGCATGTTTGGCGGTCTCTCCTTGTAAGTACCGTTTATCTGAAAAACTTTACTTACATAGAGGACGAGTAATAGTTCATCACAGGAGGCTTTGATGAAGACAACATCTCATCCCACAGATGCTCTTCTGCTTATTACTTATTTACAGCGTTACTTCGAATAGCTAAGGTGATTCTGAACGAGTTATTTTCGTTAGCCTACATGTACTTTCCTATTGGGTCCCAAATCGTATTTTACATGCAAACGCAACCAAAAGTAGTCTGATTTTCTTCAAGAAGAAAAGGAAAATGGAAAAGTTAATAAATTAGAAGTTTCAAACACTTCGTAAGCCTTATGTCGGTAGATGGATCTCGCGTTCGAGGCAAACCGGAAGTTCCGGATTACCGATTTCTAGGAGTGATTGCTAGAAATCGGTAACCCGGTTCTTCCAAGCTTCCCGTTGGCCTCCAAACGCGGGTTCAATCTCCCGACTTAAGGCTTATGTGGTGTTTTTAAACCTCTTTTTTCCCTGATTTGAGCCTGATTTTCTTACTAATAAGCCAGAATGGGATGCACTCGTACATATTCACTCTTCCACTCATATTTAACAAAGCATTCGTTACCCGCATCAGTATTCGTTATCCGAGTTAAACTCCGCAAAAAATCTTCCGCCTTTATCTGTCTTTCATAAAGGCCACTAACTAGGTTATTTCTTTGGCATGTCATCCCGTATTAAAGGTCCTGCTACCATATCTTGATGAATAAATATTTATCATTTGTCTTTTGGTGCAAGATAAAGAAAAATGTATCTCTTATATACTTTTGTCTCACACTTGTCAGTCTTGTTCATGGCTGAGATTATATGAAAGCTACTGACGTGTGATTCATGCTTAATAATATCCTTAATTAAGGATTCTCCTTATGCAATGCTACAAAGTGTTACTCGTAGAGTCATTGTGCTTCTCTAACGTGGGCTTGTTCTGCTTATAGCATTCTGGCTCAGTGAGGAAGGCAAGGGCTAACTACCTCACTCCTCATCTTGCCTAGTAAGCCTCATTTCCCTCTCCTAGCTATTTGTAGCTGATGGTAGTGGGGATGAAGTCTCAACCGGACTTCGGGCTGAATACTTAACAGACGTCATTGGTCATTTTTTAGACGGTCATTGGTTTTCTCCCCTTAATGTTTTGGGATGCTACCCGCAGCACTATAGTGTATTGGTGGAAGCCAGATTTCACGGGGTAAGAACCTTTCGTAAACGTGGAAGAGGAGTCCGCCTGTAATCTACACGCAAGGGTGGCGAAGGTATGGCACTCGTAGCGAAATTGCCGCGAGAGAGAATTTTTTTTGGCACGCGGGACTCAGACAGCTCTATCTTAATTACTTATTCACCACTTAAAGGGTGTGGTGCCCCAGAGTAAATAAATATGGATTCCGCTTATGTAAAGATAACTGATTAATATTTACGTCATTTACAATGTCTTAATATAAATGAATATATAAATAACGTCTTTGTTTGGGCAGAATACACGCACTTAAATCTCATCTTCCATTTAACCCATCGTCGATGCAACTTAGATCTAATTAGTTAACAATAATAAGTGGTAATCAAAGTAATAGGAATAGAAGGTTTTTTTGGATTAAATAGACCTAAGTGAAGCTTATGAGAAAGAATACACTGCAGGAAAACACCCACTAAGAAGTGGGGTAGGAAAAACCTGCACAAACATACGATGGTAATAACTTTAAGAGAGTAAAGTAAATACCCTTATAATCTGGAATGTAATATCGTCTTTGGCATACAAAATAGATAATATCCACATCTCACATCATGGTCCGGCAGCACTTTGGGACCCAAATCCTTTATATTTATCATTTATGGCAGTAACTGCAAAAGTTTCGCCATCCCTGACCTATAGCTTTTGACTTTCTGCCTTTGAGAAAAGTTTAAACTGCAAACTTTACGTCCATGGCGCTGGTAACTTCGGTTTAATCAGGACATTATTTTATTTATGACGGGTTTCTAATTTATGTCTTAAAAGATAATTTGATACATACCGTACTACCCCATGTAGAAAACGAAATTTCTTTCGAAAAATGTAAACCTAAAATCGGTCCAGTATGTATATAATATCATGTAGTAGATTTGTTTACTTCCACTTACCGATTTTTCGAGCTTGTTGTTTTTGCGCTCTTAAATTCTCATTATTCGTAAATCTCCGCGCATGCCTACGCAGCTCACTACGCTATGGAGTACTTTCATAATATTTTTGCGTATGTTGCTTTCGCGCTTATGATCTACGCGCTCGCTAACTCGCACTTGTTACATCAGGTTGCATTTTGCCCACAAGTGGCTCAGAAAATATTTTTTCACAGGGCATCAAACTATAAGTGGTACACTTAGAAAAAGTTAATGGGAATTGTGCTGCCATTAAAATCGATTAGTCAGACCTCATTTGAGTATGCGTGTAGTGTATGGGACCCTGCCGATAAGTGTTGTATTAAAGAATTAGAAAAGGTGCAGCGAAAGGCGATACGTTTTGTAAAGAATTGCTACGATAAATCAGTGAGCGTCACTCAGATGCTACAGGACGCAAAATGGGAATCATTGGAAGTTAGAAGAGTCCAACAAAGGATCAATTTACTGGATAAATTCAGAGAAAGCACGTTTAGAGATGATGTAGCGGATATAATGCGTTCACCATGCTACATAGGCCGTTCCGATAATGCGAGAAAGATCAGAGAAATAGATGCCAGAACGAATAGATTCAAGAACTCATTCTTTCCGCGAACGATACGCGAAAATAATCGATTAGGGAAATAGAGTCATGGTGCATGCACCCCCTGCCATACGCCGAAAGGCGGCTTGCAGGGTAAAAACATAGACATAGACATAGAGATTGTGGCAGGCTTTACGTATTACGTTGTGCTGCCATAGTGAATAATACTCGTACCTAAGTTCGATAGCTTTATGAAATAAAATTATTTTTTCCTAATTTCGAGCCCCAAAATCAAGGAGTACCTAATACATCGGAATACAAGAGCGTCTAATACATGGGGAAATACAGTAATTAAGTTTACAACTATTGCTACATGTAACAAATGTACGCAAAACGTTTCCTTGTATTTATATTGTAAACTAAGCGTTTTCTTATAGACTCAAGCAAAAAGTTTACTTGAGGGTTTCCGTTGGCGTATTTTGGTTCTCAAAATCGGACCTTACTTACACACAAATAATTTTAAATCATTTATTATTATATTATATTTAAATATATCTTTTACAAAACACTTCCTCGTCATTAGGAGGAGGAATTTTCGTTCTATATTGAACTTTTTGGCGATCGTGGTCGCTAAATGTTACCGTGAAAACCTTCCTTACGGCTCTTTCTTGCAAATTAGTATTGAGCTCGGTGATGTTGTACATTTCCCAGATTTATATATCCTTCACGTTTTCAACTTATCTTTAATGCCTTAGCGCAAAACGGTAGAATAAAAGCACCCGTCGCGTAGTCAAAATACAAATCTTTCATCCTTCTCTATCTACTTAATTATTTAATTCAAAATATGAGACGCATTTTTCTCCCTTAAGAACTATTTTCCTCCTTCTGAATCAGTCTCTCACCCAATCCATATACAGAACTCCATGTATCATCTAAATTATGTATTTAGGTACTTCCAGCTTGGAAATATTCTATGAGCCCTCTGAAAGGCGGAGGAAGAGAATGTTTCCAAAAGGATAAAAATTGTTCCATGCCCTTCTTCCTGCAGGGCTCTATGTTAAGTCTATGACGGGAAATGGAAAAGGCCAATTCCGCCCCGGTGGTGCTATAACAGTCCCATCGCTTACAATGCATTTCTCCCCTGTTCCGCCACACATCCGCCCCCTTCACGAATCCAATGAATACGGAGAACCGCTCTTAAGAGTAGGGTTTAAACCCCTCTTTGGGAAAACACCCCTTCGGACCACGCCCACTCCCTCACGGCATATCCCTCTCACCTCCGCCAACTTTCGTATCAACTCTCCCCCAGATGTACTCCTTCATTCCATTTGTCTCTCCCAATGCTCACTCTCCTAAGCGACTAACTCCTTCTCATCCTCCCTCTATTGGTCACCTCAGTGGCTTGAGTTAATGTTTACGAAGTCTCGAAATAGAAATCAGGGCTGAGGGTAAGAAAAGACTTAGAGAGTTAACCTTCCGCATGTGTATGTAAAATTCTGGTTAAACGAAATGGAAATTTAGGGTGAACTAGCTCACGTTTCTCAACTAAAATATTTCACAATAGTCCAAACATGACGATTCATACATTCACTTACTCCAACGGCGGCTTTTCGTAGGATCATCGTGCTACTCTGACGTGGATATTTTCCACTTATGGAATTATGGCTTACGAAAGTAAAGGCTAACTTTCTGATTCACAACTCTCCTAAGAGTTAGATGAAACTTTCTACCCCCATTTTTTTCCAATGAAGACGTTTTTAATTCCTTTTCAAAGGTTTTGATAGCTATTGGTGGTGATTTTGAGTTCCAAACTGGACTCCGGGCTGAATAACGTAATGATTCACTATAAAATATGCTAAAGTTATATATCGTCTGATAATTGAACAACATAGAAATACTCCGAAAAAAAGACTTTTAGAGCATAATTTATTAAACTGTTTCCGTGATACTATAAATAAAATATCTTAAGTTTTACTCCTAGGTTTAAAGTGAAATAATTCAATATTCAAATTTTGTCCTTCAGTATCATTCTACAATTTTCACCCAAATATAGGAAGTTATCATAAGTGTGGTTTGATATTTAATTAGCACTAGATATTATTGGAAATAATTTTTTTGCGTAGAACTTTAACAAAACCACGCATTAACATTAGTTTTTCGGTAAAAACAGTTTCATCTCCAGCATTACTCCCGATGCGCTACATTTCAGAGTTGACGATTTAAAATGCTCGATGAGTTTATGATATTCTTCCAATAATTTTTGAAAACGACTCCAAAGACTACCTTTCTAGACCGTGACTAATTTTCTAAACGATTTCTCAGGATACGTCAGAATAATTGGAAACGACCCAAACAACGTGTTGACTTATGTTTGCCAAATTGAAAAAAAAAATCGTGTTACACTAACAAAAAGCCATCTGATATTTAAAATACATTTTTGTCTAAGTATTCAGTTTAAGTTCTCGACAAATTATCACGTTGGATGACTTTCTAAGGTGATATCTGTTAGTAAACATCAAGTCTAGGGTTGCAAAATCTCCCGGCAAACCCGGGAGACTCCCGTAATTGGACAATAATTGTAAAATTATCTGCCTCCCGCATCAAGGCGTTTTTCTTTCGTTTTTACTCAGGTTTGCCTTACTGTTTTTGCCCTAACTTACCGACTTTCACTACTTTTCACGACTTGTTTTCTTTTACAGTTCAACGCCTGCAGTCCTTCTGCGTAATCCAAATTGTTTTCCGTCTCGAGATATTAGGAATTATTTTCTTCGAATAATGATACCGCTTTTTATCATTAATTCGTGGAAATCGCGTTAAATATCCCAAATTACATCTCAGAGTAAAATATGCAATTAGTTCCATTTTGAACTAATTGCATATTTAAGCTGTTCATAAACGAAGAATACTTTTTCTATGGTATTTTAAGTTTAAAATTAAAAAAACGATTTAAATATTTTCCTGGAATTCACTACTCTGGGAATGGACAATTCTCCGAATCAATTCTCCGGGAGCTGACAGCCCTACTAACATCTAATAACTAACATCGTATAACAAATAATTTTCTTAGTTTATCCCTTAATAACTTTCTAAAATACGGCGAATCTCTCTCTCGCTTTTCACTCATTTTAACGACACTGAGAAATTAAGTTTGCATTACTATCATAACTGACGTCAATCAGACATTAACATGAGATTTTAAAAACTATTGCAGGCAAACACGCTGGAACAATCCGTGCTAATTGGTGTACTTTTTTTTCTTTCTACATGTCATAGAATTCACTATTATCATAGGAAATAGAAATTTGAATAGTGGGGAATCTTCTATGCTCCCGTTTTGTTATAATTAAATAATACATCCATCTCTCATAACCTTCCAGTCCCTATTCTAACGCGCCCTTACTTTTGGCTGACGGCAACTGTGATGAATTTATCTCGATATGCTGCGGACGACAGGGCTTCTCATATTATTTCGAGGAGTGAGGGGGGAATTCGGGCGGAGCATCCATTGGAGTCAGGAGCGGGAGGGAGGCAATAATGAGGAATCTCCCCATCGAGCTTCCGGGGAGGCTGCACAAGAAAGGGAGAGACATGTTAAGGAAAGGTGAATCGGTGCCTTCCATTAGAATCTTCCGGTTGAGTGTTTCACCCAACGTAAGGGTTCTTTCGTTCTGGGCGAAATATAAGGTAAAGAAATTGATCCTCAAAAGAGTGTGTTATGGTCCGTTTTTCTTCATAAAAATACGTATACAAACTTAGGCTGATTTATTAGTGGCAATGAGATATTTTGCAAAAGCATGGTTCGGTCGAAAAAGCGCAGAATTTTATACGAAGTTAATAATTTTATTGTTTTATCACCGGATACCAACAATAAGTTACATGTAGGGTAAACTTTCATGGAATTTAGCATTTCATCTGCAGACAGATTTCTTTTTAACCTTTAATTAATTTTTTTAATGATTAATAGGAATTATATTAATATTAAAAATTAATGTTTATTAGCGATTGGTATTTACAAGCCTTTGTCCTTAAGGGACTCGAGAAAGGCATAACAAATACGATTTAAAAATTTCGTTGATTGTTATGATTGTTGGTTGTCAATATCAACCTTTTTACCGTGCGTCGTAGTTTTCAAACATTCCCAAGGAACCTGACACTAACACCACAATGAAATAGTATCTCTGTCACAACTCTACCTCCATGATATATGTATCTACACGACGAGTTTAAACACACCTTCTTGGGGGAAATTGATTGGATTTTTATCAAAATTTTACCAACAAAAAGCATTATTTATCAACTCATATAATTGAAATAATTTATTCAAGCTACACGGAATCTTCTTAAGGCACTCCACAGAGAAGGGAGCCACCGATATAAATGTAGCATAATAGCAACACTGCACCCATGAGAAACCCTTCACTTTCTTATGTTATTACATGCAATTTAACTCATATTTTTAAACACGCATCTACATACGTGCATGTAATAATGCGCTGCTGTCGAGGCAACCGCCACTCCAATGGGTACCAAAATGAGCATTAAGTGAAAGATCTCCCGGGAAAGGGGTGACAGTGTTTTCCGGCGTATAGTGTACGTGAAATCTTCTTCAAGTTAACGAGGCTAAATATTCCGTAGCCGATATTTTGATGGCTGGCTCTGCATCCATTCTGACCTGCCACTTCTACTCTACTTTAGTATTGATTTCTTTAAGTTAGAAGTTTCATTCAGAAAATAACTCAATTAAGATTAAACACGCTTGGTACTCTCCTTTTATAAGGATTGAAGCAATTCAACCTGTATGATAAAATTAAGGCACCCTATTCCATCCTGCCTAAGACAAAAAATTAGAAACAAGTGTGAGGTGAATAAAATTGAATTCCTCACTGCTTCTGCGTGAATAGACGAAATGAAGCTGTAAGCTGCGTTTCTCATGCGTCGTGATTTTATGGTTACTGTGAGTAGAAAAAAATATGGGCCCTTGATTGGCGGGGTCAGACTCAAGCCTTGTTAATCTCGCAGGTGATTGAGTGATGAAAGCTAAAGATCATAGCAACTTCTGGTTGGAAATAATATGCGGGATATGGAACTACCGTCGGAGATGGAGAATAGAGTTTAAAATTACCTATAAACAATGAAATACGAAAAAATAATGAAAACCCCATCAAATACATCGGGGAATCTACCTAAAAACACAGAAATATGAGTTGGAGAAAAGTAAACTACAACTAGCATTATAGTACACATCTAAAGATATTTATAAATATCTTAAGATGATGATATATTTGTATATTACAGATATTTGCATTTGTATATTTCGTAATATCGCTTTGTTATGAAAAAGTGGTGTGAAATGAAACTTTGGTAGTACAGTTTTATCCTGTCGGCAGACCGCTGAAGATACTCTCATTAAAGGAGGAATGTTTGTAAGCCGTAGGTGTTTTTATTTGATGGTTTTTGAATTTTTTAATTACTATGCGATGTAGAATAAACAATGTCACTCAAACTAAGAAATTAAATATGACCATTGTGATAATCGATTATGACGAAAGAAAATAAAAAACACGTTGGAGAGGATACGACCGAGGAGCATGAGAAAACAATAGAGGAAGGTGCAGTAGATACGATTTGAAGAAAGAGGACCAGAGAGAGTGTAGGGGAAATGGGTAAGAATGATGGGAGGAACGGCTGGAAAGGATAAGTAAGAGAGTGCAGGAGCGGAAATTGAAGGAGGTTGGAATGGCCGGCGGGGGGCTTGTTAGGTGGCGGGGAGCGAGGGCAGTGTTTTGCGGGCCACCAAGTGGACACCCGCATCCCTCACACGCGCCAATGGGTCCCATCCAATCAGCGTCACGGGGAGACTGCGAGGGGAGGGCGAAGTTGATGTTGAAGGCACAGTGGGAGAGGGACTGCGAGATGTGTCGGAGGAGAGATGTCAACTTCGCGTCACTTGCAACCTGTAGGCTCCCTCCCGCCGCTCCCTACTGTTTCAATCCATCTCTTGCCGTAGGCGGAGATTAATATTATTTTTTTGTTTCCCGCTCCCGGCCGTTGACTTTTTTCCCAGACGGGTGATTTTGCGCTGCCGGGACAGACTTTGACGCCTGAGACTTATTGGATGATGGGACAGACTGTTCGGAGACGACTCATTGCGCGATCTTTAAGCATTACGCTCGATCGACGAAGTAGAATAGGAGAATTTCAACCCTATCGTTGGTATGGTATGCATGATATCTTAGTGCAGCATTATATTGCACTGCACATTGGAGTATAGCCTAAATTACGAATTATTGTCTTCATAAGGCTTCCTGATTTTACATAAGAATTTTACATAACTACTGCATGTATGATTTTTGCTGTAAACAATTTTTAATTTTTAAAATTAGTGACATATTTTCTGTGATCAATAAGAAAAAGGAAAACGGATGTCTTAATACATTAGAGTTTTGAGAAAAGCTCCTAATGGTTAGTTTGCTTGCAAATTCCAACCAGCGGATTCTTCATGGTCGCGCTTTGCAAGTATTGTTCTCAATACATGTTTCGGTAACTACGTTGCCATCTTCAGGAGAAAAGATAAATGAGTTATGCCTCTGTAAGTTTTAGTAATTTTTAATAATAATTGTATTGTGTATTATTTAAAGTAATTATGGTGGTAACTGCAAAGTATGGTTTTTTGGAGCTTTGCCCAGATCTGATGTATTATCACAGCCGTGTTTCTTTTTCCCTGTAGATTCTGCCTGATAATGTCGATCACTCTTCGATACCGGTCTTTTTTTTTAAAGTAAATTTCGTGAAAAGCACCAATCAAAGTTTCCATTAGATATAGCTCACTGATAGTCGTACAGCTTAGGAATGGTCTTAAATGTAAACAAATGAGATCCCGATTCTGTCAGGCGAAAATTCCTGAAAACTTGTCTCTTATAGGAATATTTTAATTCTATCTAAAATCTATGCTACGCTCACTCATATCAAACTAAATGAGAACCGAAAAATAAACTGCATAAAATATCTAAATTTTCTGTAAAAGTCTTTTTAATGACCTCAGCGGGTTCGTCGATCCATTCTTTCTGATATTAACACAAACGATTTCAATTGATTTTTCCAAATTAGCTTCCATCACTTACGCAGATAGCTTTGCCCCGCGAATCCCAAATTAATACCAGAACTCCATCCGTTTCGAGTTATAAGCTCACATAAAATGCCGTCAGCATTAAAAATCAGGACTGTTAACCATAAACCCAGAATATTGAATCTGGGAAAGAAGGTAAAGGTAGAATTAGAAAGGTGGTGAAGATGGAATTTTTTTTAAATTAACACAATTAGATCAGATAAGCTCCTCGAACATGATATATTGAAATATTGATTAAAATTTGTATCAAAGTATTTAATAAATCCAGATATATTCACCTGCGTACATTTTAGTGGAATTTGGCTATATTTTAATATTTATAAATAATACTGTAAAATGTAATAACTTGGCACACTTAGTTTCAATTTGCCGCATTTTCTGGCTTTCAAGACACAATTTTTATTTTATTGAAGATTCAAACAAAAAATCATTTTATTTCTTGCATGATCGAGGTAAATGTCATATTTGGACTGAGTATCCGATGACTGGACGGAGATCAGTGGAATTTTATTTTTTATGAGAATACCATCTATCGACGAATCAAATTAACCCATGTCACCGTATTTGTTTGCATCCTTTAATAAAATATTTATTCTTATTTTCACTTTCTCGAAGGGCAATTTATTTTGCCCAAGATATGTGAGAAGTTGATTGAGTCTCATACAGCCGCTCGCCTTATAAACCTGAAAAGCGGTTTCAATAAAACTTTCGACGTATTTTTTGCCCCTTTCGCTACTTTTCCCAATTACGCAACAAATACATCCGAAGAGGAGAGCATTAAATAAGCTGGGACAATTAGATCGCCAGTGGAAAGAGATTTCGGTTATTTACTTCCGCGGCGGTGGTAGCAACGAAAGAGCTAAGGCGTAACGGATTAGGAGAGCTTAGTTGGGATTAGGAAATAGTAGATGGAGAGACAGGAAGACGGGGAAAACAAGAGAAGGAATAGTTCGGTTTTGGGGCACCGTAATGAAGTAACCGAATCAATGGCGTCCCATCCTGAGTGGTTTTAACTCTTTCCAAGTAGCATGCCTCGGGATCGTAGAGGCAAAGCACCCCCTATTGTCTGTAAATCCTTCGGAAGAAAAACGTCGAGACCTTTGCGATTCGGCACCCATCGAAGGCAAAAAAATCTCCTCAATCTTGGAGGCGTAAGGATTAATACGGAGATTCATCAAGTCCTTTAGATGTTAACAGAGAGAGTGAAAATACTTTATGTAATTAAATATTTGTAATATTACTGAAATACATAAATGAAGTAAGATGTATATACAATTGAAGATTAAGAACGAGAGATCCAGGAAGGCTAGCATTATAGTACACATCTAAAGATATTTATAAATATCTTAAGATGATGATATATTTGTATATTACAGATATTTGCATTTGTATATTTCGTAATATCGCTTTGTTATGAAAAAGTGGTGTGAAATGAAACTTTGGTAGTACAGTTTTATCCTGTCGGCAGACCGCTGAAGATACTCTCATTAAAGGAGGAATGTTTGTAAGCCGTAGGTGTTTTTATTTGATGGTTTTTGAATTTTTTAATTACTATGCGATGTAGAATAAACAATGTCACTCAAACTAAGAAATTAAATATGACCATTGTGATAATCGATTATGACGAAAGAAAATAAAAAACACGTTGGAGAGGATACGACCGAGGAGCATGAGAAAACAATAGAGGAAGGTGCAGTAGATACGATTTGAAGAAAGAGGACCAGAGAGAGTGTAGGGGAAATGGGTAAGAATGATGGGAGGAACGGCTGGAAAGGATAAGTAAGAGAGTGCAGGAGCGGAAATTGAAGGAGGTTGGAATGGCCGGCGGGGGGCTTGTTAGGTGGCGGGGAGCGAGGGCAGTGTTTTGCGGGCCACCAAGTGGACACCCGCATCCCTCACACGCGCCAATGGGTCCCATCCAATCAGCGTCACGGGGAGACTGCGAGGGGAGGGCGAAGTTGATGTTGAAGGCACAGTGGGAGAGGGACTGCGAGATGTGTCGGAGGAGAGATGTCAACTTCGCGTCACTTGCAACCTGTAGGCTCCCTCCCGCCGCTCCCTACTGTTTCAATCCATCTCTTGCCGTAGGCGGAGATTAATATTATTTTTTTGTTTCCCGCTCCCGGCCGTTGACTTTTTTCCCAGACGGGTGATTTTGCGCTGCCGGGACAGACTTTGACGCCTGAGACTTATTGGATGATGGGACAGACTGTTCGGAGACGACTCATTGCGCGATCTTTAAGCATTACGCTCGATCGACGAAGTAGAATAGGAGAATTTCAACCCTATCGTTGGTATGGTATGCATGATATCTTAGTGCAGCATTATATTGCACTGCACATTGGAGTATAGCCTAAATTACGAATTATTGTCTTCATAAGGCTTCCTGATTTTACATAAGAATTTTACATAACTACTGCATGTATGATTTTTGCTGTAAACAATTTTTAATTTTTAAAATTAGTGACATATTTTCTGTGATCAATAAGAAAAAGGAAAACGGATGTCTTAATACATTAGAGTTTTGAGAAAAGCTCCTAATGGTTAGTTTGCTTGCAAATTCCAACCAGCGGATTCTTCATGGTCGCGCTTTGCAAGTATTGTTCTCAATACATGTTTCGGTAACTACGTTGCCATCTTCAGGAGAAAAGATAAATGAGTTATGCCTCTGTAAGTTTTAGTAATTTTTAATAATAATTGTATTGTGTATTATTTAAAGTAATTATGGTAGTAACTGCANATTTTATATGTTCATTACTTAATAGATTTTTTACTATTAATGTAATATTTATTACTCACATCCTAAATATGTAAGTTAATATACTTGATTAGTTGACAGAATAAGAACCTTGTTTCAATGACTTTAATTGAAACGTAGGCATTTTGATTCCTTGCATGAATGTGAAATATGTGGTGACAAAGAGAAGCTGCTCTGCTGAAATTTTGGAAGCAAATAAAAATTATACGGAATATACCTTGCGTTAAAACAATGGCCCTGTTTATAAGTGTTCATAATGTTGTCATGTTCAAGAACAAAGCCTTCGAATACCTTTTTCTAATTGACTTTACTCCAACCATCGTTGTTATGTCACTTTCGAACTATTTTTCATTTGCAATTAAGCTACCCTAAGAAAATTACACACCAAAATAATTGTAAACGTAAAAAACATGTCAGCAAGAAAAATAAATAATAATATGAGTCGCACAACATATGCGCGCGTTGAATATATTATACCATCCTGTCTTTGGTAAAAAGATGCAAAGTTTCCCATAATTTCTAATACAGTGCTACCATGATTAACGATAGCCTAAGTTAATGACGTACTTGGTAAACGACGGTAAAATATTTGTCGGGTAATGACGTAGTCTTTGATTTACGCTGGTGAGGATCGACAATGAAAATTTCTTTCATGATTGTTCCTTTTATCAATGATAAACTTGTGTCGCAAATGTAATTGAATAAATAATATATACCATGTTTTAATGATATTAAATGAGTTTAACCTGCATTTTTGACATGCAGTGTGGTTGTGGAAAATTGCGCCTTGCGGTTCCAAGATTGCCGTCGTTAACCAAGGTACTACTGTATCAGGGAGATATTAATTATATTTAGAAAACGTAAACGAATTAGAAGAGCCACTTAAGTTTCAAGAGTTGTTAGATTTCCAAACAGCTCCTTTAGGACCGAATTTACTCTGCAAGTACACAAGCAGACATGCCGCTATCTTTGCGAAGAATCACCCACACGTATAAAAAGCCACAATTGGACATTTACTAGAGCCACGCATCTTTCAAGGCTTATCCACCCCCAAAATTGCAGTATACATTTCCTTCCCGAGCTCACAAAAATATGACCAATCCACAACGACACCTTTTAGGTCACTTAAAGAAGGCGGGTTGTGAAATCAGAATGCGAGAATGGGGCTGCATATGAAATCAATCACATTGCGGATGAATAGAGGGAATGAATGAGGGATGAAAAGATGGAGGGAAAGAGCGGAGGGAGGGGTGGAAGATTGATAAAGTGTGAGGCACACAATGTGATGGAAATAGACCGAGAACCCCAGGAGAGTAGGGAGAGAAAAAACATGGAGAAAGAGGAATGAATTGAGGGGTGAGCCCAAGTTTATTTGTCGGGGCATGTCAGGAGGGCTGTTAGGGGAGGAAGAGAGGATTGGTGCGAAATGGGATGGGCGGAAAGGGTTCGAGATATCTGGCGCTCTGAAGGGAGTGGGGGAATATACGGGAATCGACAAATTTCAAGGAAAGAGGGAGAAGGGGTCAGTTGGGGAAGGGGTGGATGAGGAAAGAGCAAGAGGGGTATTTGTTTTTTGCGTGTATTTTTAAAACGTTTCACGGCTGTAGCAGAAAGCGGGAGTGCATTACCCTTTTTTGTCAATCTGGTCGGTCGCCGGAGGGTTTTCGGTACGAATCACTCCAGTAAATAAAGCGCGAACTTGTGTTTTTGGATAGGAAAGTGCTCGACGCGATTCTTTTCTTTTTTGGCTTGTATCGCCGCAGCTTTTTATCTATAAATGACACAGTGTGTCGACATTTGTTGAAAATGAAGAGAGGAAATTGCGAGCGTTAGTTCATAGCGTTCCACGGGGGCTTACGCAATTGAAAGTACTCGTTTGCTACTGATACGTGATTCTTAATCATATTTACTCCACGGCTTAAAATTTTATGGGAACGAATTGATTCAAAATTGACAGGAATGAAATTATTTCCATTGTCGTCGTCATTGTGATTCTCTCTTGTTAGAAGAAATTGCTTGACTTGGTTGTAAAAACCTGTCGAATTTCAGAAAATTACTTCTATTCTTGTTAAAAATATTGCACTGGAAATTCCTGGAGGAAATAACATAGCCAAATCATCGTACATCATTCGGTATTAATAAAGAGATTATGAATACGATACGATAACAGTCGTGTCGTTGCGCGAATAGTGCTATTTTTTTACTTTTGTTACTTTGGATTTTATTGAGTTTGTACAACTATATATCTTATACTGAAGAATAGAATATTTTCCATTTATAGCGAAACGAAACCCATCATGAATTCAAGAAACTTAGACTTCACCTATTGGAATGAAAAGGAAAACTTTTGCAATTTCTACTAAACTTTTATTCACGCTAAAGTGAAACGTAAATAAAACTTGGTGAAATAGCAGTGTGCTTCTTTCTGTATCATGGCTCTCCACAAAGTTACGCCTTTCCACACCGATCTCATGACCTATTAGAATTCCAAGGCTAGTATTATTAATTGGTTTTTGCATTAAAAAAATTATTTACAACAGTTGCTTCATCTCAGAATTCTAGAAAACGCAAGGATTATGTTTATCTATCGAAAAGAAAATTAACTGAGGTGAAATCTATGTAACGGATGCAAAAAACACTGGTACATAGTTTTTCAGATGGTTTATTAATAACACTACCGATTTCGGCGGATGTCGGACATCATGAGCAAAAGAAATCACTATCGGACAAGCTTATATGGGGAGAAAAAAGTAATTCATGCTAGTAAACATAGTCACAAACTTACATATCTACACACACAGGTAGATACAATTATAAATGCAATTATTAATTCCTGGGCCTCCGCATAACCATGTGGCTCACGCGTTCGACTTGGATGAAAGAGGTTAAGGGTTCGATTCCCGGTGGGGGCTCACGTGCGAAATGACCTTAGCTATCGAAGCACTTTTGAAATATATTACTATAAATTACTTTTGGCTAATGCGTTTTTGGTGAACATTAAAATCGTTTTAAACAAGTCATATGGTTTTCGTAATTCTGTAGCTTTCTACGCTGTGAAATAGGACTTCCTTTTTCTAACTTAACACGCTCATTGCGGATCACTCCACCGTTGGAGTGAAAGTGCATTGGAAATGAAGGTATCTGCAGAGAACGTGTTAATCTATTTCCATATTATTTTTTCATTATCATTTTTTTGCAATTTCGAAACTCATCTCACGCTGCCAGGGTCACAAAAACTTCAGGAATAACTAGAGACAAAAATCCGATGGGTGATCAATGGGAATCGTGACATAAACTTCGACCAAGAGGAGAGTTGTCTGGCTCTGGCTGTCTCACAGAGGAGTAGCGTTTGGAGAGGGATGGGTTAGGATGGTGCTGTCGCGAGAGTATCCGAGGCAAAGGGGGGGGAGTGAATCAGTCGGCAGGGCCAATCAGGTGGTGGAGGATTGCTGGCTGCTCCCGCCACTGTTGCTGACACGTCGATTCCTTCCTCCATCCACGCTTCCGTACTCTCTCCCAGTTCCATCATTTTCCTCTATCTCTACCTTTGTTTTCCCATTCACCCTCCAAACTATAGATTCTTACGTAAGCCCCACAGGGATCCATTGTCAGATATCGTGATTATCTACGTTGGGATAAATATTAACACTAAAATGCTGTTTTTTTTACGAAATTGCTGTATAGACCATCTAAGACGAGCACAATGATACGACGATTCCATTTCTTTTGAACACCAGAAAAGAAATTAATTAGTTTTGAGAATGTCAAACTGTTGTAATTAAATAAATTCTTGAGCATTCAGTTTATAAACGGTTTGTGATTATATATCTCTATATAAAATGAAACAAAATATTTGAGTAAATACCTGTTTTACATCTAATTCTGCAAGTAATTTGATTAACACGTTTGAGAGGGATACTCAGTTATTTTACTAAAAATTGTATCTATTACTTTTTGAAGTACTACTTCATTTTACTGTTAAGATACGAAAAAATTCCATTTATGAATATGTGTTGATTTCGCCGCGGTTTCTACGTTTGCGCGATTTATATTTTAGATATTGATCATCCTATTCAAAATCCAATATTTTTGCATCATTCCCCTTTGGCGCGTTATAACAATGATTAAATTACCAAATGTATTAAACCCCTTCTCATCTACATTTATATATACATTAATACCCTGCAAACCACCTTTTGGCATGTGGCAAGGGCATTGGAAGTCTTAAGGAAAAGAAACGAGCACAAACCCACAAAAACTTATTACGGAGGGTATCATAAAACCAAAAAGGTAATAGGTTGCAAAAAGAGGCAGAGAAAAAGAGCTTAGAATCGCTTCTGATTGGTTATCTAGGCCAAAGTTATTTTTATTGCAAGGAAAACTTCTCTAGTATAAAACATGGAGTTATAGTTTGCGTGAAATATCTCTAATACACGCGTATGAGGGTATTAAGTAATATAAGCCTATAAAAACAGCGATGTCGTGGGATTTTACGTGAAAATGAAACCGTAATATTCTAAAAGACCTCGGTTAAAACCGATAAACGTGACTTAGTTTTATACGTTTTCTGAATTTTTAGTAATTTAGTATCTAAAAAATATTTGAAGATAACAAGAAATTTTGAGAAATAATCCTCCAATCGACTTCGCCAAAATTTTATGAGGTCCTTTCTTTGAATAAAATTTGAGAAATACTAAACGACTGCAAGAGTTAAAAATTAACAAGTATTTCTAATGAAATTGGTGTGAATGATTGGGGTTGAAACCAATAATTAAGGTGCTTGAAAAGATGGCCTGTTATCTTTGAACGGGCGAAATTGAGTTACTAACTATATCTGAAATCTGAGGAACTACTGCTGTCAAAGAATACCCAGATTTGCATTACATAGTTTTACTTTCCGGCTAGTCTTTTAATAAACAATAGTTATGTGAAACATACATTGGTACATATCTTGGTTAGCGGCAGCTTTAAAGAACTGCCTATTTCATTAGCGACGGTTAGTAAGAAAAACAACTTGAGTAACAACGCAAATTATACGCTCAATTTGACTAACGTAATGTGCTCCGTTTTTATCAATTAACACGGAGATATTTTCTATCCCGCATGACAGCAAACCTTAACTTACAAATGTAATATCGCATCTTCAATGGGTATAGAATCTCCCTTTTGTCTTCTCCTTCCACACTCATCTCGATTTAATCGACTTCGGTAGTGCTCCGGACGTCAGCGGAAAGCACGTCAATTGATTCGGCAAACAGTATATGCTTCGCATCCAAACCACAGGCACTTATCCATCCCCTGCTATTTATAACCTCCCGTAATCATCTTCTATCCCATTATTCTACCTTCCGCCCTCCCTTCTGCGATCCATCGCTTCGCCGAATCACAATCCCCTTCAACCGCCAAGCGTCTGACAGCTCCAGAGATACCAGTCCGACTGGCTTCCCTTCAAAATGTACTGTATGAAGGTAATTAGATCTTAGGAAGAATTGTTTCGGAAAGAAAGGGGGAGGAAGGCTCCGCGAGTTTTGCGGATGATGGAAATTTACCTGTGGGAAGAAGAAAGAGGGTCAGCAATTCAGAGCGATAAGAAATAAGTGATTGCTTCCTCAAAATTTATTCATTCTGAGATAATTTTCTCCCTTGTAGCAGGAAAGACATCTTTTCTGTTCGCAGTGTATCGCTTTTCAGGTTAGATTAACCCAAAATTTGAAACTGTATTCTGCAGTGCTTAGTCGTTTTTCAGCAGAGTACGTATCTTTCTGAACTCTTGGTATTCCGTGTAACGTTCGAGAGTGATATCTTCTTCAGATTCTGCATTATCTATATGTTATTCGCAATTGCCGGAATCGGGCATTGCCCGAAATTTTTGCTCACTCCGCGGAGTGCAAACGTTTTTTACGTAGTCCGCGGAGTGAGTGAAAATTTCGCGCAATGGGAGAAATAAAACACCCGAAGGAATATCGGCCACATCGTAAATCAAAATATCCACTAACACATTAAGTTCGTTCGAGTTTGCACAACATATTGCATTTTAATAAGAATTAGTAATGACTACTAGGAGTTTTTATGCCACGCTAGATTTACCTTTTCGATTGTATACATTAATCTTGCGGTTTAGTTAGTCGCTAAGTTTGCATTATTCCAAAATTACGCGGTCGGAGTTGTACCTAGTTTCCGATAATTGGAAATCATCGCTGCCCAGTCGCGATATTTTAGTACAAATAACTGTTCTGCTCATGAAACAGTTCCCAATTCCAATAAGTGCTCATTCTTTGCTTAATCTACGATCTCTGTAGACAAGCTGTTTTCGTCTTCCTAAGCAATTTTACTTAGTGTAAAATAAGGGCATGACACAAATTGAGAAAAAGTATAGACGACAATTCTTTATCCTTAGTTCATACTTGTTGATTCAACATTTACCTCAATTATTTGAAGAAAAAGGTTTGCTCATTAGAATGGAATACGGAACGTTTAGAATTTCTTTCCGATTTTGATAGTTTTTATTCAATTTGTAGTACTAGAATTGTTTTGTTGGCTTTACCTATAATGTTTTCTATATGCGCGTTCCATTTTAAGTCTCTACTAAAAGTAACACCTAAGTATTTGACCTTATTTTCCTTCGCTAAAACATTTCGTTGGCATTCCAGCGTTCAAGGAAATACGCGATAGGGTAAAGGAGGCAGATTATTTGGGTAAGGGCGATCATAAATATAAAGTTAGGTATATACAGCAGAAAACTGATAATCGGAAGTACTCCTTTTTAAATAGAACAATCGAAGAATGGAACAGTCTACCTGCAGAATTCTTCGAGCCCTTCCCAAAATATACAAAAAGGTTTCTTATTTGCATAAGTAAAATAAATAATTTGAAGAGTGAGCCTGCCGATAACGAAATGTGAGACTAGTAGGGGATCGCCTGGTGGGGTGATGTACGGTGGGGACTTCGGGGGCCCCGTGGCCACTACGGTAGCCGTGAAGGCCTATCAGGAACCCTGAAAGTTCTTACATGATTAATAGTGACAAGGGCTAATGCTGTCCAAGGATAGTTCTTAAGTTTAAGTACTGTATGTATTTTAAAGTTAAAGTTTAATATTTTGTTATGATATATTGTGTGTGTACTCATTGGTTACTTCGGAGATTTATGTTATATTGTATAATTTATAGCTGTTTAAATTGTAAATATAATGATAGAGAAGTTTGGAATCACGATAGGCAAAGATGTTGTTTGATTTTGATAGATATGTTTGTAAGACGGTAAGTTTGTTTGTGTTAATTGTGTCTATTGTATTAGTTAGTCAAATTAGAGTAAGATAGCGTCGCCACCTGACTCAGCGTCTAACTGCGACGGTAATGTATGATAATAATAAAAAAAGAAGAAAAACCATTCAGTTTGCGAGTACAATCCAACTCCCTGAACTTCTAAGATAATCTTTTTTACCCCAAATGATCACAGGTCAATATAGTTCAAGCTATAGAACGTATAATAGTGACGTAAAATTGACGAATCAATATTATCTTTAGCATTGCCATACTTAATAACTTCTTTGATATCTTAGAGAAGAATTCTTATATTAAGATACCAAGAAAGGAAAAATCTTTACCTTGAGTTAAAATGATGTAATCTTATTAATACCGAGTTTAATAATAATTATATTTATAAATGAAAACATGAAAATCAATATGTTATTGATACTCATTTGTATAATGTCCTTGGTTTCACTTTAGATAGATTGTATTCTTCGGTATGTCGGATATCAATATTAGTAGGTGATTCTTAGATAAACATTGTAATGTAAATTTTGCTTTTTTATTTGCGAAGCTTATTACTTTTGACATACTCACATCGGAGTAAAATTGAAAGTTTTAAGCACTAATTTTTCCTGGGTAAATAATATTTCTCTGTCAAATGTATGAACAAATAGGTGTCGAATTTTTCTCACTTTAGTACGCTGAGAATTAATGTTTTCTGTTTGGTATGAGAAGAATCCTTTATTTCAAATTTAAATTTTAGAATAACTATGAGCAGGAAATTCAGTTTTCAAATTCCCCTTCTTGTGGCTGTTTTCTTACAGTAGAGCGCTTTTTCATGAGTATTTTTCTTGGATTTTTCCACTCCACGGGGTAGATTCTTCCTTCCTTTATCTTTCGTTTCCTTCATCCACTGGCTCTATAAACGAAGCAAAAAACAGCGACGAGATGGGTATAAGAAGTTGCATTTTAATCTCAACATCACCACCAGTAAGGGCGTAATATAACGTAGTTCTTCATCTTGCAGTGAAAATGAAATCAAACCAAATATCTCCTTGTTTTCGGCGAACAATACCAATGGCAGCGTTTCTCCGGAACTTGAATTAATATCTCGCGCCGAACCTAAAAACAGCAGCTTTACTTTTGCCTCTTTATGTTGCAAAATCGCCTAAATATACATCGGCGTTTCGGCCTTCGTTCGGATGCAGCACTCCGGAAACGGCACTTCAAGCGTTTCATTTTTGGAGCAGCGTTAATTATAAAACTTGCCATCGCCGCTCGGCTGACCATCACCGGCCCGATAAACAGAATTCGCGAGGGATAAAAAATACGACGAAATAAAGCGCCAATCCCGCCGGCCCGACTCATATCTCGTCTATGTAAAATCGGCACCGTCATAGCCAACGGATGCGTCGAGGCGTGAAGCCGCGGGAACGCCAGTCGTTTCGACATTGTTTTTCCGTCCCAGCGATCTTTCCCCGACTGGGACCCGCGCATCCGAGAGTATGGTTAACTCGGCCGTAATAACTGTCGTGATGTCAATTTATTTCTCCCGCCTCTCCCTCCGGCGCCGACTGGGACGCAGCGCGCATACGCGCACGTACGCGAACCTAAGTCCGTACATTCGCATGCTCGTCGGGGAAGAGGTGGAGCTATGGTCACGCGCCCTGGTGGAGGGAAAGGAGAGGATGTATGTGTGGAGTCACGTGGTAAAAAAGACATAGGTAGCATTTCTTATCCGCGGCGGTATAAGCCGTTGGCGACGGTTGTCAGCGTTACCACCGGGTGCATGCGCTTGGCTCGTCCCGTTTATTTTATTTTTGACGTCCTTCCGTCGGGAAGGGCTCCCTTCCAATTTCCTCTTGTCTCCGACATCTCTTGTTTTCGTGCGTCTCCATGTCTCCCTCGTGTCTAAACATGACCCCCTCTTGACGAGAGTGAGGTTCCGTCTATTTATTTGTGTTTTTTAGTATTTAGTCCAAACACAGGACTGAAATAACTACGCTTGACACATCTATACAAACACAGGCAATTTAAAACTTAATTACAGAAGGCGCAACATTAACGAGTTTTCAGTGGTAATATCCATGAGGATCTAATAATCATATGATGTACGAAAAGACCGGCGTCGGAACATTTGTTTCTTTACGGATTTGGATGGCTGCAAGGAAGGAATGGTGTCAGAGGAAATACAGAATGAAATGGGATAAAAATTGATATTGTTGAACGCCAGGTAATAGCAAATTAAATCATAAAGTTGAAATATCCGAATAACATGTATCACTTCGGCAAAAAAATTAAATAACTTTCTTTTGAGGCGATCGTTTACTCATGGATACCATTAAGAAGTGTTTTTTTGCTGATATTTATGAAAGTGAAAATTAAAAATCTAAGTTAAGAACTAAAAATATAAAGCGGGCGATCAAGGAAGCTTTAAGTGTTCGGAGGAAATTAGCTAATTAAGATAACTATAGCCAAGGATTAAAGGTTACAGTCTAAGTAGAATATTTTAGCAAAGGATTCGCGGGTCAAGGAGAATAAAATTGACTAATTTTTATAGAATAAAAGTATTAATTACTCAAGCTCGTAAGCGGCTGCCAGAGAAAAAAAGAACGATGGTTTCTCCAGAGAGAGAAGGTTTCTTGAAGTGTTCACCACATGAGCTCTCCAACAACAACACAAAATCCTAAGTAGTATTTCAAATCTATATTTTAATAACAGCCGTATTCAATTTTCTTCCTTGCATTTTCCAGCATTTTTCTGAATCATTTATGCTTTGTTTTGATTTTTCTTTGGCTGCGAAAAAGGATAAATCACATTTTCAAAATCGATACATTCTCTTTCCTTCCTTACTAACTAAGAAAAAGTTTTGGGGAAGAATAAAAAGGGAGAAAAGACTTCTGTCACAGGTAAAATACCTGTGATTCTCTGGGAGAGGACAAAAATGTCATGTTTCAATGCTTCAGGAGAATATGTTCTGATTGTTAAAAAAATAAACGAATGAGATTATGCCAAAAAGCTTTTATTATGTCACTGAAAATAATCAATCGTATTTTTTCGATCAAAGAAATATATCTTAAATTTGGTAAAAATTTTGATAAAAACAATGAAAATACATAAGTTATTCTCCCTTTATTGACTTCGATTCTTCAGAATATGTTGAGCCGATGGATAATGCTTCTATTTAACTTTTAAATATTTTAGTGAAGCCATAAATGTGACAAGTTGTGAAGAGAAATTCTGTTATTTTCCAGGAACATTTGATATGGCAGCTGTCAGCTTCGACAGCTTCGAAAGCACAAAGGGTGTTAAGTCGTAATAGTGGTATTGTTAAAAGTCCTTCGACAGCTTAGGTCATTTCGCACGTAGGCCCCCACCGGGAATCAAACCCAGGACCGCTTTCGCTTAAGTCAAACGCGTTGCTCACTTGGCTATGCGGTAGCCGAGGGTTTTAAGAATTTGTTCCACTCGATCTCCTCTAGAGATATGAGAAATCTTTTTTGAAGAGCGAGAAGAATTTATTAAAATATCACACATTCGTATGAAAGGATTTTTGTAATACACCAAGTACCATACGTAATATATTATAAAAATTTGATCGAAAACCTTAAAGGCACTAAGTACGAAATTACTTGATTATTTCTTCATTTATTCATTAGTTCGTAAGTAATTACACGAGCACGCAGGAAAGTCTCTTAATATCCCTATTTTTACTTTCCTTAGTATCTTGTCTAAGTATCTTATCCTAGAGTCCTTGTATCCTGTTCTTGCAAGTTTATTCGTATTCTCCTCATTCATTTGGATTGGCAATCCTGATTGGAAAAACTTTTCACGTCCATTCAACGTCGCTGTTACAGCTATAAAAAATAAAGCTTATATAAATAAATATATCCTAAGACTTAATACATATATATCCAAACACCATTCTTAATCCATCTCGAGATGAAAGAACGTGTAATGATATTTAACGTCTCAAAATTAACCGCATCCAGCCTTAATTTCATTGTAGACATACTTAAAAGCAAACGGCAGGTCCAGCTTCTAATACGGCCATGTAAGTTCGGAACAGAACGGATGTGATCTCTCGGCCATCCGGAAACCATCGTAAGGTGTATTTCCGTAGTATTTTACCCCGAAACTCCCGCGTTTTATTCTCCTTTCACCGCGTCCCGAAATCCCTCTGCGTCATTCCCTCAAACTCACACACACACGACGCGGAGTGCTCGTTCATTCCATTCCGACTGGAAGCACCACGGTTTCGCTGCACCGTGATTAAATTTGTTGTTTGCGGCACAAACACGGACCAAGCACGGCGGAATGGGAAGGAGGAGGAGGGGATGGCGTATGCCTCTGACAGCGCGGACTGAGTTGTCCAGCAAATTCTCGAATGGAAGGGGCACAGGGAATAGACCGGTTCCCGTCCTCTTCATCCGAATTCATTTATGGAATCTCACGCGATTGCAGACATTATTTATCCCGCTCTCAGTCAGCGGCACAAGAGAGTCACAGGCTTTACGCCGTCAAAATCAACGCGTCTTGTTTTACGTGTTTACTAACATATAAGTATATACATTTCTTGATATATGAAACTCGTTATGTCCTCCGCGTGCATTTGGCTCTTACAAGGATGTCGAAAAGTCTGTTTTCTTCTCTGGGTTGCCTATTGTCGCATTTTTATTCAGATCGTCCTCCTATTGCCCTCAGCTAATCTTGGGGTGTAAGATTCCTTCTGACGTACGATGTCGTTTTTAACTTTTGTCCTGGCTCTTGGTGGAGATTTGCTATTCATTCACTTCAATCAAAATTCATTCAAATGGTCACATGTAATATCAAAGAAGATCATTTATAAAAGACAAAGGATAGGTCTGTGAAATATTTTGCCGTATGTCTTTTCTCTAATGCTGTGGAAGAAAAGAATATTGGAACAAGGTTGTTAATTAATGTTTAGAACCACTCCGTAAGCCGTATGTCGGCTGGCGGAACGCGTGCTTAAAGGTTAACGGAATTTCCGGATTACCGATTCCAGTGAGTCTCCCCGAGATTCATTTTCTCATTGTGAGACCCTTGAATTGGAAGCTTTTTTTTCGAAATGCGCATAGGAGATTCCCAGAAATCGGTAATCCGGAGCAACTCGTTTGCCTCTAAACGCGAGTTCCGCTTGCCGATATATGGCATACGTGTGAGTGTTTCTAAAACTCTAACGCAATGCTGTGCTTTCCAGCCTTTTTACCTCTACAGCATACTTACTCAAATGTTGCGGTGCAGCAGACAAGACTTTTGTAAGTCTCAATCGAAATTGATTCAATCTGTAAAGAAGAAAACATATACTGCGAAGTAAGATACTTTGGTATAATCATTAGGAATTCTTAACAAAAGAAATAATTTAGCGCTTGCTTATAAGGGAATTTAAAAACATGAGTACATATGACTATACATATGATACTAGTTCAATACATAAACAATTCTAATTACACTCTAAAATTTCTTTGCATATGTTCGTTCGGAATACATTCGTAACCTAAATAGCCAGAATATACCATACTAACTGCTAAAAGTGTTATATATGACTGCCAAAAAGGCAGTCGGGACTGAGTTCGGGGTGACCGTAGCGCTCAGCCGGACTTTGCAGCGTTGTAAAAAATCCTCTACTTGCCCTGGGTAGCGCGTGAATCAGAGCAATTTCTTCAGGTTCTATATTCGATAACTCAGATTTTATATATAAGGTATGAGAATATAGTTCGGCACCTTACTTTTAATTGCTTTCCTTATTTAAAATAAAAAATTTGCCTAAGAAGCCACCATTTTGGTACGCGAAATGAGCGTAGACTCATCTTTGAGCACAAAAACTATGAATGATCGAAATATAAAGACCACACTAGAAAACCACATCATCATTTTACCCAAAAGTTTCCTTCGACGGCTCTACGCATCAGTAAACGTCGACGTTTCCCTGAAAATCTGAGACTATCGCAAAATCGTTTCTGAATCACTATGCAGAGTTTCAACTCTTGAACGTAAAATAAAAACAATTTTAGGTTTCTTGGCCGGTTTAATTTGTTCCGGCCCCTTTATGGGTACATTGTAGGATAAAAATACTTACTCGAATTATCAACTCATATTAATATTGTATTAATTTTCTTACTTTTTAAGAAATAGAAATACGAAACAATACATAATCTTGAAATTCATAAAAAGCAGGCGTTTCCGACCTTATTTAACGTCTTTTACAAGTTTTACAAACAGTAGTTCCATTGCTTTCAACTTCCATGGGAGCAATCGGAAGAAATAGAATCAGAATTACTCTACGTAGTGCTTTTTACGAGCACATAAGCACACGATCTCATTACTGAAATTCGCAAGGAGCGGGAGTCATTTCGTATGAATCATGAAACGGATAGAAAAACATGCCTTTAATGGAGAGATTTTAACTCGCTCATTCCGTCTCCGAATATATACCTACTTTTAATGGAGGTTTTCTAGCTCGCTCTCTTTGCGAGAACGCTTTCGTATTTTGCGTCGCAGCGAGAGTCTGGACAAAAATGCTTACGTCAAATTCAAGTAATCCAACCTTGCCTCTTGCGCCGCATCCAGATGAAATAAAACCTCGCCGTTTTACGAAGGGAAAAATAAAGGGTGCCGGGAGGGAGTGGGGGGATTCGGCATTGGAGAGAGATTTGGGAAAAGCACTGCGTTTTATCCGAGAGATCAGGGAATGCGAGGGACATGAAAATCGCACGATATTTTCGGCTCCGAAAGCGTCGCCTACCGTAGCTGATAATAAATGTTTTTGCGCTCTGCCGGACTCTACAAATCGCATATTTTGCACGCATTACCCGTGTGCTCTGCCCCTCGGACCGGAAGGGAGAGCTCAAATAGTTATTCGCCCCGCTGCACTCCCTCTCCGTTCTACTTTTTATTGTTATCACTCCTTGCTCGTTTTTATCCTTCTGTTTCCATGGAAGCAAATGTTTACCGGGAATGCGCTGTCCGGCGGAATTTGGAAGTATTGAACGTGGAAGGGAGGTTTAATGGGAGTTGGAAAAGGTTTTATGAACCCCGCGCACTTAAGGGGAAATGCTGATATTGAAGGTCTTTAGTTAGACCAGATTGAGACTGGAAAGTCTCTTCAGCCGTATAACCCGATATCTATTATGTCGCGTTTAGAAATGCCTTTAAAAATCGTCAGACGAGTTAACAATTTTTCAATTAAATCCGAGCTATTCAATAATTTGTATGTGTAAAAACTTTGAAATGAATGATGTAGTGTATTAAATAAGTGGAGGTTTGATATATATGTAAATAACGATAAATAATTTACCAGATGTTTATTAGTGTAAATACGGCTGGAAAAAAAACTAATTTATCTGTAAAACCACGAAGGCAAAAGAACGTGATCACTCGATTTTTCTAGCCTTAAACTTAGAATAAGTGTACGCTTGAGCCTCGATTTGCGAATTTTATTTATTCCACGTGTTCGTAAACCGAAGCTTTTTTGCTAAAGGAATCAAAAGTAATCAGTTTAATCCGTTCCTGAACCCCAAATAATATTTTATTTAAAGTTTTGCGATGTTGATTTGTGCGTTTTCATACCATCTTCGCACCTCCTTTGTAAATTATGGATAAAGCCTTAATAATCCTTTCTTCTACTACTGAAGACACTTTCTAGTCGAAAAATGTTGTGTAATGAATCTCTATGTGGATTTACAAAGTATTTTTATTTCGACTAATTAGGTTAGCCGATTGCACTCCACCGCCGACACTCAAATCTCGTTGGCAACCTTCGTTGCCAGTTTGCCTCTATTGGTATTCGATGCACCGTTCGTCACCCGAGAAGTTTCTTGAACGGAAAATTAGTCCGTTATTTGTTCGCGAACCGATCTTTTCAAAATGAGTGTCGTTTGACAACTGATGTTCCACTGTATAGAAGGCTCCCGCATAGTCAGGTAAGTAACACATTGGCCATTGGTGAAAGCGGTCTTTATTTCGACTTCCAGTAAGGAAACCATATTTATCGGTCCGGTAATGATGATTTAGCACCATCATTAACATAAATAACTAATCCTGAGGAGATTCGGACATTAAAAAAGTCTGATAGAACCGGGACTCGAACCCGGGTCTTCCGCTTTTTGAGCGAATGCTCTGACCATTTAGCTATCTTGCCAGAACATCCTTGCCTTTCCTTGTGAATAAATAATTGAGTAAGGAGGTTGCAGATCCTGTCAGCCATTAATATATGGCATTGGAACCTATGCGCTAACCACGCGTCCGAACATTAAATCCCTCCTGTTATCGATGTCTTTGTTGGTCGAAACAAGTATGTACACGAATAATATTCGAATACTATTAATATTTACAAATATAAATAACCCATAGAGGACTTTTTTACATCTCAGATACAATACAATCCAAACGTCTTTATTATTGGGCGAAATTGGGACTAGAGAGTCCCATAATCCATTTAACCCTTGTCAAAATAACGTACAAATACGAATTTAATATTTTAAAATTATAAACTAAAATATATACATAGTTTAAGAAGCTCAGTTTTTTACTAATAAAAAGAGCTCTAGATATTCATACCAGAATATTTTCTAAGGAAAATGTCTTCCTGTGGATACTATATATGAGCTGAAAAGATGATTGATAGTAATATTCTTCTTCATTTAACTCCAAATATTATAATTATGTTGATGTAAATGTTCCCAGAATTATCGTCCAAATACAGTAATTCTACTATTGCGTGAGATAAACGATTTGTTTCCGTAATATTAGGGGGTAATTCATTAAATACGCAATAAGTCTACAGCGGTTAAAGTAAAAATTTTCAATGCGAAACGAGCCTTGATATTATTCATGTATGTAAAATATAATATATATTCCATGTATGTAGAATTGCTACTCCTGTAGAAGAAAATGTTTGAATTTACGCCGTAGAGTCAGTCTGAAAGCATAACAAATGAGACGTGCGGGTTGCGTCTATAGGTATTTAAGGCGCTGGGAGTAAACTTTCTATCTTGAACGCTTTTTCCTTCGAGTTCTAATTCGCTTAAGGATATCCTCAGGGTCGTGTTGATAGGCCTCATGGCCTTCTCAGTACAGGGTACCCCGAGATATAGAGTCACTTTTCTTATTCACAAGGGACCGCCCATTGTTTGCTGCGAGGAGGTCTCCTAATTTACTTTTATACCACTGGATATTCCTGAGTGCCCTCCCTAGTAAAGCAGAACAGTCTGTTTATTCTAACCTCCCTCAACTATGGAATGTATAAAAGTCATTTTCCTTGGCTATAAAGTGTTTTTTTTTTTACGTCGAATTGTGCTAATGGCATAGTGACAACGCTCATTCAGGCTACACCGACAAAACACCACTGAGAATCAAATGAAGGATTGGGCACTCTTGATCACAGTCAACTTTGATACAAAATATATAATATTTATGATGAACAGTGTGTCTGAGGAAAGGCAAGGTTGCTATCGAGTCTATTGTCATTTCTAATGCTCCGCAAAAAGAAAGCCTTGAAGTAACTATCCTTCTTGACAATGATTTCCTTGTAACGCTTTTTTGTTTTATCTTGGTGTTATTAAACGATAATTACTGGAATTGAAATTTCATTTACTCCCACAATAGCGGATCGAACCCGGGGAACATTATAATAGGCGCAACACTGATGTCGAACATTAACTCTCAGCTAGCAAACCGATCAGCTTTACGTTACGTTGTGTTGTCTCTGAATTGGAGATTAATCCTACTTCGTGAGGAATTCAAACCGCAAAACAATATTCGAAGAGAAAATTAATAAGAGGAAAATTCGCTATTTCTTTGACTCTCGATGGACACCCCCTCAGAATCCTAATGGTTGATGTTGCATTTCATCTGCCTTTCCTGTTACGCTTCAAACACTCTTTTGAGACAAAATACTACTAACTGTAGATTTATTCATGACGATGTGCGATATTCTGAAACGAAATCTGAAGGAAGGATATTCTGAATGGAGATATGGCAGACGAATTACGTTAGTAGAACGCGGAAGAGACATAGCGGAAGAGACATAGCTACCCCCTGACTTCCATAATGCTGTTCCATTAAGTACGGTCTAATACGATAGATTGCCCTTCATTATGTTTGACGCAAGCAGACAATCTTAGCAACAATTTCAAATAACCGCAATCATTCTACGTGAAATTAGTAATATAATGTGATGCAACCTGTATATGATAGTATCACCGGAAAATGGTCTACTGTTGCTCTTTTTTATCTATAACATCATTAATAAAAATTAGGAACGAGGTTGGCCCAAATAGATTTCCCTGTGGAACACCTGATTTGTCATACACACACCATCATATGAAATTCCATCCAACTATACGTGCTGCAATCTCTTTAAAAGGGATCAATTTATCCATTCGATATATTTTCGACAATAGAGAAGACTATTAAGTATAAATTTTACATGAGATACTCTGTAGTATGCTTTTCTGTAATCCACAAATACGGCGACAGCTGGTCTTTTAAACGGTTTAAACCTTTTCTAAGGTTCACACCTATTTTCAAAGGTTTTAAAGCCCTTCGAAACATATCGCAAACATGAATCGGTCAGATTAAAGACTTTTTTCGGACCAAAATATAGGAAAGTAAATGGTATTTTTGCAACCTCTCTGCCCAAGTATATTTTTCACATCTCCGATAGCACAACCACCACTCAGAATTTGGAGGTAAATTTATATATTTTGAACAAAATGGAAACAGATTAGATTATCTCGAACTACTGGAAATTTCGCACCATTCGAAAATAATTTACTTTCTTGCCAATAACTGTTTTTCATACTCCACGCTGCCCTCGATTGTCTAGCACTTTCCGCATGTTCCTCTGCCTAGCTTTCAAATCATTTCCAACCATAGCCTCTCCAACACCGCCTCGTACTGTCAGAAAAATCTGATTTATTAGGTTTATTCTATTTATTTACGAACACCTTGCATTATATTACATTTTCCAGGTGATAACGAAGAGCGTTTGAGACTGGTTAATATTGAGTTGAATAGAAACAGTAGAAGCTGTAAAAGAGGGTGGAATTTTTACAAAGACAAAATCAGGTTTACCCCTCGTGAAAAATTCTTCTTGCTTGGTGTACATTTTAATCATCATTGAGTTATGGCCATGAATTAGACTTCTTCTTCACTTAAATCTCAAAAACTTAACGTCTTGATATCTCACCGTTTTACATCGCTAGAGGTCATATAAGATATAGCTGAGATGGGTGCTTTGAAATCTCTTCCCGATCATACTTCTTCAAAAATCAGGGACCTTTAAAGTTTTGATCGCACTTTCTCCCCGTATGATTCAGTCCACCTCAACAAGATCTGTTCCGCACCATTTATCCTGCTGGCTTTCATCCGCATTACATACTCTCTAGCAAAAACCGTCCTTCACCGCGGAAATTGCTAATAATAACGACGAATAAAGGTACTTCTCATCACCCTCCCATTTCTACTTTTTTATTTCACGCTCCATTCATATCGAACTATCGAATCGACCGCTCGATACGAGCCGAAAAACCCTCCCATTCCCTCTCCAACGGGGTCAGATGATCACCGGAGCATAAATCCGAGAGTCCGTCCCTCTCTCCCGCGTTAGATCTTCCGTTTTTCTCTCTTTCCCTCCGATTCGCCGTGCCACGCTCGCTACGGACGGAGTCGCCAAGTTCCGATCATTGGCGATTTGATTTGTTCCAGTTCGCTAATTTCGGAAAGCCGCGTTAATGTTTTAGCCGTCCGCTCGACGGATGACGGCGATACTCACAGCCGAGGATGAAACGAATTCACGCGACGTCGAGGACTGTGATTTCCGAAGTTAAAAATCCGTGTGCCGGCATCCGAAACGCGTCCCCTCGAAAACCCCTTCCTTTTTTCCGTCGCGGCGACCTCCGCTACTCGTCTGCCGCGCCCACTCCGTCTATATGTGAAATGTGTCCCCCTCCTTAACCCTTTACGCCTCTCGGATCACTGGCGAGTGAGAACGACGCTCGCGCCGACACTTGCCTTTCTCAATTATCGATATTCAATTATTTTGCGCGGTCCGTCTTTCTTTTGTTTTTTGGCGTGACGAGTTTCGGAGGCGTGGGAGGGAGGCGGGATGTTGAACTGCTCGCCGAAGCGGACGGGAAAATTTTTGGAAAATAAATAATTATCAATCGGGGCGATATTTCGGGGGGGAACGGAATGGAAATAAAATGTAGGTAAACGCATGACGTCACTCTCCTCCCATATCTAGGTATCGGGGTTTCTCCCCATTCGGAAATTTTTATGGGTTATTTTCGCGAGGAAGTTATGTGGGTGTTCTTTATAGAAAATCCATCGTCGTCCAAGCATAGCGACCAAGTATAGAATATACCCACGTCCAAATTTCGCAGAATGCACTTTTTTCAAGGTCATGAGAGTTATTCTTTGTTTAGATTTCTGTGATGCATCGGACGCTCCAACTTAACTTCTGTCACCGTTCTTCGGATGAAAAACCAACGCTCTTCTAGAGGACCTAATTCTCTCTAATCAATTATGAAAACGGTTTAGAAAATTGAATGACCGGCACCCTGATTAGCTTCGTAGTATTTGCTAGCGCCTTATTCCTCTCAGAAACATTTATCCACAACTTGTTTCAAATATTTGTGATGTTATTAAGTTCACTCAAACTTTTACCTGTCTACCTTGCTATCTAAGCCACCAAGAATGAGCTTCGAGATATGTCTGAGATTGTATGAATAGAAAAGGAGCTGAATACTTCAATTTGCCTACGCAACATTGTAATTTGGAAATCTCCCTTTTTTAATTATCCGTTGTGGTACGCTGGGGTTCATTTGATACTTTTAATCCTTCTGTTTTCATGGAAGCAAATGTTTTCAATTACACCAAAACTTGCTTCTTGTTCATGGATGAACAAACCCGTGGGGACGTGAAAATAGTTTTCATAGGTTACGATAATGTCAGAAATTTGGCATCGCATATTAAATAGCAACAGCATTTAAATGAATATTTATTTGTATACAGTTCTTCCGATGAATGTAGTACATTTACAATCAATATATTTCAAAGCATGTTTTACACTACAGAGAGTCTAATATAGGTACGTATAAAAAATTCAATGTTTTTGTGAGAACAGAAACATGCTTCAAGAATGCCAAGGGTACCACTGTATGAAAAACTTAACCACCATTGAGCTAAAAGTATTGTGACCACCATTGAGATAAAGGTATTGTAGAGATATCATCATTCTCTACGGTGATCACGAAATTCTTACCCACGTGAACCCTAAAAATCTGTATCTAAATGCTTGAAAGTTATACCATTGAAACTATTTGAAGAGGAAATAAGAGATCGTATTCTGCGAGAATGGAATAAAATAAAATCAAACAAGAGAGTGTTTTAATAATTTCTAATCATAAGCTTTCTTTTTCTTAAACACTTGTGAAACAGTTAAATGCCAAATAAAAGCTAGTGGGCGTGTTAATTCCAAACTGTCCCTTTGTAGTAACAAATTCGGCATTATTTACAAAATATTCAGGTAATATCAATGTACACCTTCAGAGCCCAAATATTCTGTTACCGTATTAGTTTTACTTAGAACTTTAGTTAAGTTTTAGAACTGTACAATTGAGAGATATTATAACATTCACTCTTCGTCAATTTTAAGATGTGCTGTTACTTTTATTCGACATAAAGTTCCAATTTTACACATTAGGTAAGTGATGTTAGTTATGAAGCTATCCAAAATGTCACATCTGTGCATTCTTGTAAGCTTATTTTCCTCTTAATTTTATTCTAGTATGTGTGCTTTTGCCTCTAAGCTTATGATAATCTAAAAAAAATTTACTTTATGGCAACTGTTTTATAATTTTGCCATGATACTTATTCTTTTCGGAACATAAAGAAGAAGAAGAAGAAGAAATTCGATCATCAAGTAGCTGATAATTTCACGAGGATTTCACTTGAGCGTAACTATTTTGAATATTACAATAGATAATGGAGTGACAATTCTGCATATATTTACACGTCTATCAACCAATTCGGTGTTTCGTTTTAGTAACTAATCTAAAATCGTCAAAGCGTGTGAATCATAAAGAGTTTCTATATATGATTCATAATCTCCTGAAAGAACTTCTCCTAGCCTTAACTTCTGAGAATTGAAATTGAGAGTGCAGTAATTATATCCTAGATCCAGTTGAGTCAGGACTAAAGGTTTAAATCTCTTATTTCATTTTTACTGTGCTTTGTATCACCAGTTTCAAATAAAATTATAAACATTACTGTGAAGCTGGACAGCATTTGTAACGCCTAACTTATCTTATGTTAGAATAAATATATTTATTTAAGTATTTATAATCGCTCGTATAATCGATATGATATTGGAAGATATATTAGTTATTAGATTTGAAGAATTATATATCTAATCCATTAACGAATGGAACGAATCTATTTATTATATCTATTCCATTAACGAATGTCTCTGGCTGAAATAATGATTATTAGCTACTGGACGATCTTAATTTTAGGAATTGATCATGTTAATTCACTTTCCTATTGTTATCTGAGATTTGTAATTTCGTTTGGTTTGTAATCATACCTCTCTTTTAAACTTACCTTTTCTGTTTATTTATATCTTTTTAATTTTTTGTTATCTTTTGTTTAACTTTATTGTATTATAGTAAATTCCCTTTTTATGATTTTAGTGCGTTTTCGCGGGTCTATTTCACCCCCTTGTCTGTGGGTGTTTTCCCGCAATGTGGATTTTTCCTTTGTCAACCTTAAGTTGCAAAAATTTTTCCCGCATTATACTCTTATTTTCCATTTCAAATAAAAATTTGTACATATTATGATGACATACGAGGTTATGTGGAAGAGAGACCCGCATGACCTCACCAATAAAGGTCTTTGAGTCATTCTCTCCTCATGTGCGTACCAAAGTTGAGGAGTGTCTTTTAAAAAAGATGGTGTGACGATAGGTCTCGAATAAGTATGTTTATAGACATTTGTTTTCAGTCTACTTTTCTACTGTGAATCAGTATAATTGTGAAAGTTTTCCATTGGAAAAATGTGATCGGTATAGCGGAATGGTGGGGATAAGGGGATTAACGTAAGACAATTTAGAAATACTATATGTTGAAGAAAAAGTGGTTTATGGACAATTTTTTTATGGACAAGTGTTTTTAGCATTAGTAAATCCCTATAGTGCGAGATTGGTAATTTAAGAATTGTCTGACTGAGTTTTATGACTACTGCCTAAGGGAGGTTTTCCGAGGGGCTTCCCTCCCTCCTGGGGCAAATACCAGGCAGATTATGTGTCCCCCTCAATACATGCAACATTTTAACTAATTACATGAAGTGAAATTTTTCAAAACTGTACCCACTTACAACAGAACTTGCTCCTACTCGCAGTAATAACTTTGTTATACTGATAATTTATTTATTTTTATTTATTGATTTGCCTATTTATACAATTAATAATTTATGATCCGTCGGGCATGTTGCCTGTCGACAGGACATGTATAAGAGACAATTTTTACCAAAAGGAAATAAAAAAGAATCTTTACGTAAAGCAGCCTGAGCTCAGATAAGCCTACAAGTGTTGCTCCACGATAACATTAATAAAGGATCAATCTATCTAACTATGCGCATCACCCACTTATATGTGTGTGTATATAGATTTAATTGTGTTATTTAGAATCTTTTATTGTGTTATAAACCTCATAATGGATTCAGGTGCTACTTCATGATCAAGCCCGTGTCAAAGAGTAATTGAATTCACAAAATTCCGTCGATATCGGCCCTTTGTCCGACGAGCGCGTTACGAGGCGAATCGATGGGCTTACAAAGGTTAATAAATTATGCTGCCGCATTTCCCCCGCAGGTCGCCGTAATTTGAACTCTACTCGCGCGGCTGGAACACGCGCACAATTCATATTCGCGCAAACAAGTTCGTTTCTCCTTCACCTTTTATTTTCCCCGCGTCCGAAACCGTCCCCTCGGCGCTTTCGGTCCCCTGCTCTCCGACCCCTTCTGCCTTTCCCCTCCGCCCGCACCCTTTTATCGGCCGAGAGTCGCAGCTGTGCATCCCGATTCGAGGGAATTAACCTCGCTTTTGCGTCTAGATCGATGCCCTAGACCGCGGCTGACTATCCAATGACTCGATAATCTTGGAAAAGGTCTGAATCGGCTATGGATTTTTCAGAACGGGAGTAGGAAGTGAATGATAGAAAAGGGGCTGGTTAAGGTATGTTAAGAGTGAAGAAGGCTGAGGGGGCTGGTTTGAGTGGAATCCGGTTATTTGACCGACACTTTGCCGACATTCTTTCGATCAATGCTTAGTTTGTGAATGATAGAAAAGCGGCTGGTTTGTTGGGTTGGATTGTGTGGAATCCGATAATATGACCGACACTTACTTTGCCGACATTTACTTTGTCGACACCTACTTTTCCGACACCTGTTTCGCCGACACTCGCTTTGCCGACTCACTTTGGCGACTCACTTGACCGACGCTTTCTTTGTGAGTAGTAATAATAGGTTATTTATGGTCAGGGGTTTTAAAAGTAGTTGTGAGAACAGAAACATGCTTCAAGAATGCCAAGGGTACCACTGTATGAAAAACTTAACCACCATTGAGCTATTATGTGTATTGTGACCACCATTGAGCTAAAGGTATTGTAGAGATATCATCCTTCTCTACGGTGATCACGAAATTCTTACCCACGTGAACCCTAAAAATCTGTATCTAAATGCTTGAAAGTTATACCATTGAAACTATTTGAAGAGGAAATAAGAGATCGTATTCTGCGAGAATGGAATAAAATAAAATCAAACAAGAGAGTGTTTTAATAATTTCTAATCATAAGCTTTCTTTTTCTTAAACACTTGTGAAACAGTTAAATGCCAAATAAAAGCTAGTGGGCGTGCTAATTCCAAACTGTCCCTTTGTAGTAACAAATTCGGCATTATTTACAAAATATTCAGGTAATATCAATGTACACCTTCAGAGCCCAAATATTCTGTTACCGTATTAGTTTTACTTAGAACTTTAGTTAAGTTTTAGAACTGTACAATTGAGAGATATTATAACATTCACTCTTCGTCAATTTTAAGATGTGCTGTTACTTTTATTCGACATAAAGTTCCAATTTTACACATTAGGTAAGTGATGTTAGTTATGAAGCTATCCAAAATGTCACATCTGTGCATTCTTGTAAGCTTATTTTCCTCTTAATTTTATTCTAGTATGTGTGCTTTTGCCTCTAAGCTTATGATAATCTAAAAAAAATTTACTTTATGGCAACTGTTTTATAATTTTGCCATGATACTTATTCTTTTCGGAACATAAAGAAGAAGAAGAAGAAGAAATTCGATCATCAAGTAGCTGATAATTTCACGAGGATTTCACTTGAGCGTAACTATTTTGAATATTACAATAGATAATGGAGTGACAATTCTGCATATATTTACACGTCTATCAACCAATTCGGTGTTTCGTTTTAGTAACTAATCTAAAATCGTCAAAGCATGTGAATCATAAAGAGTTTCTATATATGATTCATAATCTCCTGGAAGAACTTCTCCTAGCCTTAACTTCTGAGAATTGAAATTGAGAGTGCAGTAACTATATCCTAGATGCGGTTGATTCAGGACTAAAGGTTTAAATCTCTTATTTCATTTTTACTGTGCTTTGTATCACCAGTTTCAAATAAAATTATAAACATTACTGTGAAGCTGGACAGCATTTGTAACGCCTAACTTATCTTATGTTAGANAGATATTTTTAAAATTTTATTTCCAGAATAATTCTAAATATTAATTATAGCTATAATATATTAATCATAATCATTTAGTGATATATTCTCTAGAATCATTCAAAATAAATTATAATGCGAGTTATTGAAAGAATTACCAACAACTATTTCAATGGAATTTATTTTTAATCTCTCAGAACACGTCGTTGATGTTCCATCGGACAGAGAGAGCTGTAGTAATCACTGAAACAGTCCTTTAGGTAATGTAGAAGTTTCTTAAAATTACTTCATGTTAAGTAAAAAATAATATAGCACTTATCATCTTAACTTAGTTCCTTAATTTATACGAAGGCGTTTAGTCGCCTAATCATGCACAGCACCGAGCCAAATTATTGAAGTTGTTAATTTTAAATACTTGATGACTCCTCGGATGTTACAGAGAAAAATGCCGTTGTCTGCTAAGTGAAGTACCGAAGTACGTGGGTAGGCTGAAAAGTAATGCACACATGCTCGTAGAACGCGAACGAAATAATATTTCGTTCGCGTTATGGTATGCCACGTATTACAATTAAATTGAGTCTATCTCGATCAACCGATAATCGGTTGATCGAGATAGACCCAATTTAAGTCTTCCTATGGATAAAGGCTGTTTAGGATGAACGAGGCAATGTGTACCCTAAATGAAAGCTTTTAACCCAAAGCAGAAGCCAAAAATAAAGTATATAACGGAAAAGTTTGTGGAGAAGAAATATATACAAGCATTATTTGCGAGATAAATCATATTCTTCACTGATTTGTTTGTTTTTTTTGCAATCATGCCCTTTTTTGGATTCAATTAAGCTCACAGTCTTTGATACAGTATAAATAGTGTCTGACTCAGTTATAAAATTCACACGGAAAACTATAAGTTATACAATATACATATATCATTAGGAAATACCTTGTGACTATTTAGTCTAGAAGATGCCTTTTTTCCAGGCATCTTAATTGAAATATTTGGGCCGATTTGGATTTGGAGGAGATTTTTTAAGGAAAACGACCTTTTAGCATAGCATTTCCCGAAGAAAATGAGCCCATTCTACGACACTCAAAAAAATACAGTGAATGTTAAAAGTTTAAGTAAGTTACCACCAAACCTCTGTCGGCTACTGTCCCCTCGATTATTTAGTTATGAATTGTTCCTTGATAAATTAGCGATGGATTGCTTCCTAACCTTTCATCTCCTTTTTAAGGTATTTTTCTGTACTGGTATTCTTCACCCGCTATTGACGTTACTACTTCTAAAGTAGTCATAAAGTAAATATCTATCTGTAAATGAATACTTACTAAATTTACTAAGATGAATAACATGGTGTAGTTCCACAAAAAGGAAATGTAAGTAGTGAATGCCTCCCTCTGGCCTAACCTTTCTTTTCATCTTCTCTAGAGAAACTACGGGACTACTATGTGCCTTCTTCATTGATCCCTTCTCACTGTCTTCATCCCTTTTTAGTCCTCCTATTTTCTGAGGGTGAAGATTGAGGCTGTTTGGTAGAGAATAATCTGATAGAGGAAGGTTTGGGTGGAAGTGAGAGTTAAGAAGAGGAAAAGACTGGGAGTTGACTTAATGAGTTTCCAGCGGGTGGCTATTCGATTGAATCCGCAAATTGGAAACCTTTTCTCGCTTGAACTTGGAGAGAAGAGTACTTAAGAAATTGCGTGAGAGATATGTTGCGAAGCAATAAGGGAGATCACGGAGAGAAATGATGAATCCACGCCATATGGAATCATCTTGTCATCACCTTTTACCAGCCCGTTCGTGGTCTAATAAAATAATAAATTTTACACAAGAGAACGAGGTCTCAGGTCTTATCTTCGATTTTTCTCCTTCTTCCCATCGGATAGTTGGTTGTATTAATATGCATACAGTACACACAGTACAATGTACGCAATAAAATATACATTACATTGTATACGTACACAATATAATTTACAATGTTATTTATTATTGCTCTCAGAAGCAGGTTGGGAATGCTTGACAGAAAGGAGATTAGAAGCTAGACCGCGACTGCTTGATAAATTTAGAGAAAGTACATTACATACTGCTACTTCGGCTGATCCGACAATGAGTGCAACATAAGGAGATAGATGCGAGGACAAGTCTTTTAGGGACTTATTCTTTCCGCGAACGGTACGCGAGAACAAAAAGCTGAAGAAGTAACTCGAATGCTTGGTGTTTACACCCCCTGCCACACGCCGGAAGGCGGCCTTTATGGTATTTATGTACATGTTGATGTATTATTATTAGTTCTTACTTATAGAGATTTGAATGTAAAATGTTTACCTTTGACGAGATAATATATATTATTATATTTATGTTTATTACGAAAATCTTCGTTGGTCTCACCTTTTTTCGTAAAATTAATAAATAAAGTAATTAAATAGAAATATCTTCACCGCAGCTGTTTTCAAAAGAATTGGGGTGAGAGATGTAACCCGCCGTTCCTAGTTCTGCTTGTATGACTCTGCGGAAGGTTTCGTCTCAGAGCTACCGAATGTGTAAGTTACCGCATCTAGCATGCAGTGATTCATTGCTTCCAAACGTGTTACCTCCCACGGCACCAGTCTATTCCAACACATACCGCAGTATACTGACCTACGGCTATATTGGTTTGATTAAAGCTTGTACAACATTAATGAAATAGAGAACATAAAAAAATAATTGCTACATCGGAATTGAAAGCGATAAACACAAAAGAAGATGAAAATTTCGAAATCATGACTGTAAAACTTTCAGAAAACAAAACTTTGTAAAATTAAAGTCGACTTGAGTGTTATTTTATTTTCAATATACATACAACAATGTACTATCCCAGAAGGACAGAAACCAAGATGTTAGATCAGTTTGAAACTGTCATGGCCAGCGTGCAAATCCCTCCAAAATAATTCTTTATGGAAGCTAAATAATTATCCCAAAATTTACCTTTGGAGGTAAATACAAGTAATAAGAAGAAATACTGCCTAGATTAGGGACTACTTCTGATTTCAACTTCAGTACAGCTGAACGAAAGAATCCATCACTGACATCAATATTATTTGACCAATCATTAGACTATATCTTACCTGAGTTGACCTATTTTTTATTACCTAACTCACTTTGGTATTCCATTAATAATTTGATATTATTTTGATCAACATCTACTTCAAGAGAGTATTAGGTTAGCAGAGAGAAATCGTAGCTGATAGTTGATGGAAACAATACCCACGAAGCGAGAAAAGAAACAAAGCTAATGCAAGTACGATAACGCCTAATTATCAACACAAAGCTGATATGTGTAACAAAAGAATTCCAATTGCCCAGGTAGATTTGAAAAAAAATATCCCCCGACGAAAGAAAATGAAGGTTGGAGAATAATATTTCATAGAACAAATAATCACAGGATATTGATGAATACATTTTTTAGGAAGACCTAGCTTATGCAGCGGTACTGTTTTTTGGATAACTATATTTAGAAAAGTTGTACTTAGTCATAATATGCCCTCTGTCCTAAGAGTATACTTCAGTGCTTTTGCAATCACTGACTGTAACATTTTTATGGGGTTGGGTTTTCCTTACGCTGGTTGCCACCTGGTCACAGTATATATATTTTCCAATCATCGACAATAAAGCAAAGAACTATGGTTTATCTCTTATGGAGAAATTCAATGCTTTAAATATCATTATCATATATCTAAAGGCGTTGCCTTGTCGCTGTCTTCAATTAATTTTTCCTGTCCTTAGCCAACTCTTTCGTTTCCTGGAATGAACTTCAATCCATCCTGTTCATAACATTCTGAAGTATGGGTAATAGGTCTACTTCTCGTTCTCTTCCCTAAGATTTTTTTTCAAAAATATTATTCAATAACTCGCTGTCTTATCAGGTGTCCAATAAGTTCCGTTTTCCTCTTTTCATTTTTTTTCTACCATGGCTCTTCTTTCTCTTACTTGATTCAACACTTGTTCATTTGATTTTCTTAGCGACCAACTGGTTTTAGCGAATTTTCTCCAAATCCACATTTCAGCAGCAATTATTTTATCTTCTTCTTTTTTCCTATAGTCCACGTCTCGCAACCATCAGTTAGAACATTCCATATTCATGTTCTCACGAATCTCTTCCTTAAATCCTTGGAGAGGTGGCCGATTATTAGTATAAATGCCTGTTTATTTGAAATGCTTCCTTTTCGTGAGATATTCTTCTCTTAATATCAACTACACTCGTGGTATCATTAGTTAAATGACTTCCCAAACAGCAAAACTCCTTTACTTGATCCATCCTAATGCCCTCAATATTGACGTTCGCACTTATATCACAGCTTATTTCATTCATCACCATGGTTTTAGTTTTCTTGGTGTTGATTCTAAGTTTGACAAGGCTTAGTTCTTTTTGAAGTGCATCGTATCCTATCGTATCAAGTATTCGTATCCTTTTCAGGCTTAACTAAAACGGCTATATCATCTGCATAACGAATACTGTGGATGCATTTTACCATTATTTTTATTTCTTTTGATCTGCTTTTCATCCCCTCAACAAATATAGCACGACAAATGAAGCTTTCGAACTACCTTTGTCAATTCTAAACATATTCCATTAACGTATATACGCCTGTATATTACAATCACACCTACACGCTGAAAACTGAACTCTGTATGATCTCATCGTCGACGCAAGCGGAGGGGGCGATACATTGAGGGAGAAAATGTGCGAAACGGAATGAATTGGAGAAGCGTGAAAGATGTTGAAAGGAGAAAGACTTGGGAGGAGAATGGTGATTAAAGAAAGGGCAATTGAAGAGGGAGAATTTTGAGGGGAATTAAGACAGGAAACCGTGGGCATAAAATGAGAGGGAAAAGGAATGAATTACAAAGTCGTGACAGCCACAGGAGCGAGGAGAAGACGGTACTGGAGCGGAGGGAGTTGAGGAAAAAGTAGGAGGCGGAGAGGCTTTAGAAAGGGTTGGATTTTATCGGAGTGATTGATTCATTAAAGTCTTTATTAAGCAAGGTTAACGACGAGAAAGGGGGAGGGAAAGGAAAGGAGGGAGCCGTTTGATTGATTTTTAGGTCGTTATTCACATCTTGAGGAAGGGGAATCATGGGATTGGCGGAGGAGGTGAGAGAGGGAGGGGGTGAAAAGTTTGCTCAAGATGAGACGAAGGTTGTGATGGAAACAAGACTAAGGTTTAGAGGATTGAGACATAAAGTCTTTTATGGCGTCGATACAAAGGAAAATCTCATTCTTAATGAATTGGTGGCGGGTAGGGTTGAGGAGTTAAGAGGATGCTGCGTTCCTGAATGTATTCGAACCGATCGCTGGATTTAAATCCGGAAATTGTTTCTAGGACTTTCCTCTTAATACAATTCTCTTGGCTTTCGCCGCCCACAGATGGAAACGGAAGGTTTCGGTACCTCCTAACGTAAATTGATCACTCAGTGATTCGTTTGCGTAATGAGAAAAGTTGGAAGTTACTCGGGCGCAAATTTTTCGTGAAGTAAATTATAATGCACGTGCATAAATAATGGATACATTCAAATACAATGTGTCTCACTATCATACCTTGTTAAATTGAGTATTTTTCGTTTGGTTTTTGGTACACCAAAAGATATCAGTTAGTTCATGGCCGAAAGAATATGAAATCTTCTGAAGTACGAATGATGCCGATTGATGGAATTTATATGATCGTTCCTAGTTCAATGCCGTGCATAGCGTTATTCAAAAGATCACTGTATTGTACCTACGTGGACTTTCTCCACTCTTAGCATTAGGTTAGCATTTAGTATTTAGGCTCAGTGAGAAAAGCAAGGATAGAATATTTCACTGCTCACATCGCTTGGTAAGCTTTCTCGCTCCTTCGAGGTTATTGGTAATTTGAGATAACGGAGAGGCTTAATAGAGTCTCAGACTGAATAATTTACTCACATACTGAGAAATTTCTTTAAAACTAGGGAAATAGTATCGTTAACTTTCTAGGAATCATACTCCTGATCGATATGAGACTCTCAATCATTGAATTTTTCTGTAAAAAGTATGAATTTAATATGAGAGTCGTAAGATATCACTCCCGTAAAAATTATATTCAACTCAATGTGGGATAAGTATACGTGTGTTCGAATATTGACTTCCAATTTTTACCTTTTAATTTCGATAAAAAAATAAGGCAATAAAAATCAAGTCTTTGCAAGATTAAATACACGAATATGGATATAATAATTTATTGGTGTTTCATTTCATGAATATATGGTACACGTATTGTTTGAATTGATTCAAATATATTTGCAACAAACAATTATCATTAATGAAATGATTAAATAAGTTTTAATTGTCAATATTCGACAGAAGGCGTCGTAAGCTAAAGACTGCGTCGTTGCCCGAGATATTTTTCGATCACAATCACTCGTCGTAAACCACGTACGTCGTTAACTAAGACCGTCGTTAGCCAAGGTTTCACCGTGTTATTGAATAGAGTTAATCGGAAACACTATTAATTTTCCTCTACAAAAACGGTTATTCGTTACTTACCCGAATCAACCCTCAACTATAAACATAACCCAAAAAAGTAAATGCATCGCAGCAGAGGCAGAGAAGAAAACATTTATATAGTTTGGATGTAAAGTACCAGAGAGATGTATAGGAAAAAGTATACGCGCCAATAGAGCATACACTGAGAAGTAGGAATCCCTTCCCCATAATTGAATCATATCCTAAACATCCTGAAATTCTGAAATTGAATCTTTAAGCTCCTTAGATTTGTCCATTTTATATAATTAACGTATTGAAATATTTTCTGAAAAATTAATAAGTGATATATAAAACCTCTGTAAAATATATTAATTACAAGTTTAAAACTCTAATTTTATTCACAGGTGTGTTCCAATATCTTTTCTTACAGCAATATATATTAAGCCCGGAGGCCGGTCCGAATTCTCGACCATTAACTACAGAAATCCCTGGAGAGGGGATGAAGCTTACTAGGCTTGATGAGGAGTGAGGTAGTTTTACCTTACTTTTCCCACTGAGCCAGAATGCTATGAGTGGAAAATGTCCACTGTAGTGCATTAAAACGGCCCGATGACAATGATAAAAATTTTTAAGGAGTGACGAAAATAAAAGTCATTAATCGACATTACTCATAACTTACCTTTAATGTCAGTACAACTATTAACAAAAATGAGGTGACGACAAATTTATAGGTACATTTTCTACATCCTGTAACAAAAGACGAATATGGATATAATCATTTATTGGTGTTTCATTTCATGAATATATGGTACACGTATTGTTTGAATTGATTCAAATATATTTGCAACAAACAGTTATCATTAATGAAATGATTAAATAAGTTTTAATTGTCAATATTCGACAGAAGGCGTCGTTAGCTAAAGACTGCGTCGTTGCCCGAGATATTTTTCGATCACAATCACTCGTCGTAAACCACGTACGTCGTTAACTAAGACCGTCGTTAGCCAAGGTTTCACCGTGTTATTGAATAGAGTTAATCGGAAACACTATTAATTTTCCTCTACAAAAACGGTTATTCGTTACTTACCCGAATCAACCCTCAACTATAAACATAACCCAAAAAAGTAAATGCATCGCAGCAGAGGCAGAGAAGAAAACATTTATATAGTTTGGATGTAAAGTACCAGAGAGATGTATAGGAAAAAGTATACGCGCCAATAGAGCATACACTGAGAAGTAGGAATCCTCCGTAAACCCAGCCCTCCGTCATCATGGCTTTCGGTGACACGTAACAGTCTTCACATCTCGTTTCCTCGCTCTCTCCTCAATCTTATCATTGCCTCATTTCATACCATCAGAATTCCCTTTCTATTCGAATCGGAAAAGAAAGTCCCCTACAATATTTGTTCCGCCACCGCCTAAAACCTCGACTCTCCCTTTTCCGCTCCGTGGCAAATCTTCACTTTCCTCCCTCTCGACACCCGCACTCCTTTCCATCAGTCCCAGGCCATTTATATGCCGCTCAAGTGCTCCCACTAAACTAATCCCCGCCTTAAGGCTCTCTGAGGGAGAGAAAAAAGTCTTTCGATTTTAGATCTCTCCAAAGGATAACTAATGGCGATTGAGGGCGCTCCATTCTGATCGCGATTTCTCCTCTAACACTTTTTACTTTCCGCTTTCTTTACATTCTCCTAATCAACCTTTCGCTGTACGATGCTATTTGAT